>CM023858.1:24191255-24615385 GCA_013389735.1 Phaseolus lunatus
AGATAAGAACAAAATAGGAAATGGAATGGAGAATGGATTAGAAGACTTATGAAGATGAAACTTGGAGATGATCTCGCCACTTGAAGGTTGGATTGCTTCAAGATAAGAGTGTGATGCTGCCACTTGAGTTCCAAGAGCTCTCAAGATGAAGCAAGGAAGAAGAGACACACAAGTGCTCACAAATGCTCTCAAAAAATGAGTAGAGTTTTCTTACTAATAATTTCCAATCTGCATATACAAGGGGCAGCACCTCTATTTATATTTTTTAGGTGCTGAAATGCAAGCTAAAAGAAACCAAAATTCCCCCCAAATTCAAATGAAAAATGGCGCCTAACAAGACATGAGGAAGGTGTGATTTCTTTTCTCACTTTGGCACCTCCTATTTTAACTTCTACACCTATTTACTCACGCACCCCCCTCCTAATGCTCCTAACTAAAAAAAAAACCTAAAGATGCTTTCACACAAGAGGTTTCTCATGTTTTCCTCTAAGCACCTTCACATAATGAAATTGCAAAAAGGGAAAATAAACGTCCCCTAGCTCCTAATATTTTGAACATGCTTCTTGTGATCCTTTGAGGTTGACTTTGATCTCCATGAACGTCCTCAACCTCTTCTTCTTCATGATGTTTGGCCTCCATGTCCTCTTGAGCTTGATCTCCATCACCTCTAACCCCAACTGATAGGTTCGAACTGTCCTCACATTGCTCATATGCGAAGGAGGATTTAACTAGGTGAACCCTTCTGTTCACATTGGGAGTTCTCACTCGAAGAGGAGGTGTTCTCTACGAACCTACCTTCCCACTTACGAGACTTCTAACCCCGAGTGACAGGTTCTGTCTGACCTCACATCGCACATCGGTGAAGGAGGATTTAACTGGGTGAACCCTTCTGTTCACATTGGGAGTTCTCACTCGAAGGGGAGGTGTTCTCTACGAACGTACCTTCCCACTTACGAGACCTCTAACCCCAACTGATAGGTTCGAACTGTCCTCACATTGCTCATATGCGAAGGAGGATTTAACTGGGTGAACCTTTCTGTTCACGTTGGGAGTTCTCACTCGAAGAGGAGGTGTTCTCTACGAACCTTCCTTCCTACTTTCGAGACTTCTAACCCCAAGTGACAGGTTCTATCTGACCTCACATCGCTCATCGGCGAAGGAGGATTTAACTGGGTGAACCCTTCTGTTCACGTTGGGAGTTCTCACTCGAAGAGGAGGTGTTCTCTACGAACCTTCCTTCCTACTTACGAGACTTCTAACCCCAAGTGACAGGTTCTATCTGACCTCAAATCGCTCATCGGTGAAGGAGGATTTAACTGGGTGAACCCTTTTGTTCACGTTGGGAGTTCTCACTCGAAGAGGAGGTATTCTCTACGAAACTTCCTTCCTACTTACGAGACTTCTAACCCTAAGTGACAGGTTCTAACTGCATTGTACAAACACATTCAGAGATATATCTTTAACTAAAAATTTTATTGGGTGACCTCATTAAAAACCCTTAAAAAGGGAAAAAAGAGTGTCCCCTAAACTGTGTACAATATTACATAGCTTTAGCTAAAATAAAACTACAGGTGAGTCGCATTCCATGTACGAGGAATCGGACCACCTTCTAAAGTCTCAAGCCTATATGCTCCATTCCCCAGGGCCTCTGTCACTCTAAAGGGACCAGTCCACTTAGGGGATAGCTTGTTCTCTATTTGGTAGGGAGATGCCTTTCGCATGACTAGGTCAACCACCTAGAACTGTCGAGCTCTCAACTTAGAACTGTGCTTGAGTTCAACCCTCCTCTTCAACGCTTCGGCTTTGATTCCTGCCTCTTCCCTGATTACCTGCCTCCTTTCTTCATTGAACTTACGCCTCCTTTGTCGAACAGGTATAGCTTGGGGATTCAATGCAAGGCGATGACATAAAAAGTCTGGATCAATACCTGGCATGTCCGAGGCAGACCAAGCAAAAGCATCCATATGCCGCTCTATGACTCCCGCTACTTGGTCTTGTGTCTCCTGGCATAGGGATTTGCCAAGTTTGAACATCTTGCCTCCAATCTCCCTCTCTACCACCTCCTCCGCTGGTTCAGGTCGCCTCTCCCGAGCGACCTCTGCTCGTGTGACCCCGATGTCTCCTCGGGGCAGGTCGGTATCATCGTACTCTCCACCCGGTGGTTGGGTGGTCACCGTGCACACTCCCCTTCTCGTCTTGAGGCTATTCTCGTAGCACTTCTTAGCCTCCTTCTGATCTGACCTAATGGTTATTACCACACCTTCCATCAAGGGCAACTTCATCTTCATGTGCCTCGTCGATGCTACGGCTCCCAGTCTGTTCAAGGCTGGCCTACCCAACAACATGTTGTAGGCTGATGGGGCATTGACGACCAGGTACTTGATGTTCTCGGTGCGGGAGGCCACTCCATCAGTAAAAGTGGTCCTCAGCTCTATATATCCTCGCACCTCCACCTGGTCACCTGCGAACCCATACAGGCAGCCGGTATAAGGTCTTAGTTGATCTGGGGACAGCTGTAAGTTGTTAAAGGTTGTCCAAAACATGACATCAGCTGAACTTCCTTGATCGACCAGGACCCGGTGCACCCTTCTCCCCACCGTAACCACTGATATCACCACTGGATCGTTGTCGTGAGGGACGATGTCCCGGCGATCGGCCTTTGTGAATGTGAGGTCGATGTCTGGGAATTGGTCTTCCTCACACGTTTCCACCGCCATCACTGAACGCGCATACTTCTTGCGTTGCGACGAGGTCCACCCGCGATGGTGTAGATCTCACCATGTATGGGCACCTCGTGCCCCTGATCAGCCCTCGGGGCTACCACCACCTCGCCCCCTTGTGACTCCCTCAAGTAATCATTCAGGAAGCCGCTTTTTGTAACATCCCGCCAAAATACTATACAAATGTATATAATGAAAATAAAGGTAACAAATAGATTCTATGAACAAAATATTATATATATGAAATGTAGTTTCTCCTCACAGGGAGTTTAATACAAATTCGGTCAAATTTTTCCAGAAACATAAACAAAATACAGTAAAAAAAAACGAAGCAGGCGATCTCCTATCGAAAGAGACCGATCTCCTATCGGACGAGACCGATCTCCTATCGGACGAGGCCGATCGCCCATCGGGGGACCCAAAAACAGCCGATCTCCTTCCGGCGACCACTTCACTAAGGAGCTCTACTTCCTGGAAGATCATCTGCTCCCGTGTAAGTTATACACGATCATCACAGTTTTAAGAGAACAGCCACAGAACCAAAACACGCAGGGTAAGCTAGATATTTTAAAGAGAGTTTAAATAAGAACATTAAAATCAGAGTAAGCAATTTTCAAGATATTCACGTAAAGCTATAGATTTTCTCAATACCCTTCACCTGGTCACCCAGAAATCACACATTTCACAATATTCTCAAGAGTCATTCATTTTCACAATACTGCATCAAGTGTCTATAATTTCAAGTTCCTCATTTCACATGTCAGACCACCACTGACTCAGCACACAAGACACTTGACACTACTTCCGGAAGACTCGTGCATTGACTAGACTCAGGGATTCTGCACCTGTCATACAAAGCTGTAATGTTTACCAGCTATGCGCATTAACACAGTCTCAATCTCAAGTTCACCATTCTCACAGTATGACAGGGTTAATCCATATGACAGGTCGAGCTCGTTCTGTTTCACACGACTCACCCATGCATATGAACCTCCTTCGACTCTCAACGCCTGAATAACCTCATCTATATGAATCCATTATCTCAGGAGAGTCAGGATAATCCCATTATAGACATCACCGATCAATGCACATCCTACACGATCTTACACGGTATTTTCTTTCCTGAAAATACTATGCCTCGATCCACATTCACCACATCCAACACATCACATAACACTTAAAGGAATGATTTCAATCACAGCAAAACTCAATCCAGGATTCTTATTTTCGAATATCTCATTTAAATCTCAAACAGTTTCAAAGCAGCACCAAAAACAGAGAGTTCGCAAAACAACGCCAAAACCGGCGATCTGGTTCAAAAATAAGGTATTTCGAAGTCTGTACATAAAACCGGCGACCACGTCGCCCAAAAACACATAGAAACAGAGCACTTTACAAGGATGAAAACGAAAACCGGCGACCACGTCGCCCTCACTTCAGAAAATAGCTAAACTATGGCTTGTATTGAAAATGGAGTCTAGCTTCCCTTACCTGGACTTGCGCAAACACCAGGAGCTCCGAAACCCAACGAAGCTTGAACCCCGCCTTGTCTCTGTTTTCAGCGCCTGGTCTGTAGAACTTGCAGAGAACCTCTTAGGTGCTCTAAGGGCAACGTCGCGTGTCGCACTGATGCTGGAGGTTGCCTGAGTCTCAACGCAAGGAAGGGAAGAAGGGAGGGAGGAAGTTTGCACTCACTCTAACACTCTTGAGTCTGTAACACTCTTTGCCTTCCCGCAGTGGCTTTTGAATCCCAGCTTACCTGTCCACGTTTGCTGCTGCTGCCACCCCTCCTGCAGGAAAGTCTGAGAACCACTGCCCTGAACAGTACGACCACTGCTGTCGTTTATGCATGCCAACCACTGCTCTGAACAGTACGACCACTGTTGTCGTTTGTGCATGCCAACCACTGCTCTGAACAGTACGACCGCGAGTGTCTCTTGCGCATGCCAACATTCTGATGTCACCACTCTGAATCATCCTTTTTGTCTACGTGGCGCGCGTGCAGGACGTTTCATGCTGAGAGTCTGGGTCCCACTTTATCTGTGTGAGGCTCGCCCTCGCGACAACTTTCCAACGCTGACTCATCCTGGCGAACGACCGATGTCTCCTTCGCCCTAGAAGACGACCGATGTCTTCCTCTGGGAGACGACCGATGTCTTCCCTGGCGACGCCCTCATAACTCTCGCGCCTTGGCCACGTCCACATGCCTCGCGCCCTGGCAATGCCCACATGCCTCGCGCCCGCGCGATGCCTGCATGCCTCTCGGGCCCGCGCGTTGCCTGCATGCCTCTCGGGCCCGCGCGTTGCCTGCATGCCTCTCGCGCCCGCGCGATGCCTGCATGCCTCTCGCGCCCGCGCGATGCCTGCATGCCTCTCGCGCCCGCGCAATGCCTGCATGCCTCTCGCGCCCGCGCGACGTCCACCTGGCGCTCATGTGTAGCAGGCGACCGGCGACCTCATAGCCTTCTATACTTAACTTTTTCCTCCCTTTCTATTCTAAATAAAACATACATAGAATTCTTTTAAAATATAACTCTTTTTATTCCAATTCAATTTTACAGGTCCTTACATTCTCCCCAACAAGAAAAATTTTCGTCCTCGAAAATTGAATTACGAGGAAAAGAGGTATGGATAGGCTTCTCTCATGGTTGCTTCTAACTCCCAAGTTGAATCACCCGATCATTCATCCCACACTACTTTTACCATGTTGATGGTCTTGCCTCTGAGCTGTTTACTTTGACGATCTTCAATCCTGACTGGTTTCGCTTCAAAGGACAAGTCATCCCTGATCTGCACGTTGTCCACTTCCAGCACATGACTAGGGTCTGCCATGTACTTCCTCAGCTGTGAAACGTGAAAGACATTGTGCAGATTCGCTAAATGGGGAGGCAGGGCGATCTCATAAGCTACTGGGCCAATCCTCCTTAAGATCTGATATGGTCCCACGAACTTAGGGGACAACTTCTTTGACCTGATCGCTCTTCCTACACCCTTGGTTGGTGTCACTTTCATGAACACGTGGTCTCCAGCAGCAAACTCCAAAGGCTTTCTCCTCTGGTCTGCATATGACTTCTGCCTACTTTGAGAAGCCTTCATTCTGCTTTGTATTTGCTGCACCTTCTCGGTCGTCTGCTGAATCAACTCTGGCCCAACCAAGACTGCTTCGCCCTCCTGGTACCAACATAAGGGAGTCCTACATTTCCTCCCATACAGGGCTTCATATGGTGCTATCCCTATGCTGGCGTGATAACTGTTATTATATGTAAACTCCACCAGTGGCAACACCTCGTCCCAATTCCCCAATTGATCCAAGACACACGTCCTCAGCAGGTCTTCCAAGGACTGGATCGTTCTCTCTGACTGACCATCTGTTTGGGGATGATATGCAGAGCTCATCCTCAACTTAGTTCCCAAGCACTCTTGCAAGGTCTGCCAAAACCGTGAAGTGAACCTGGGATCTCTATCTGAAACGATGCTGGAAGGCACTCCATGCAGCCTCACTATTTCCTGGATGTACAACTATGCCAACTTGGCCATGGGCATCCTCATATTCACTGGGAGAAAATGAGCACTCTTCGTCAGCCGATCAGTGATGACCCATACTGCATCATGGCCCTTTACCGATCTGGGTAAATGGGTGACGAAATCCATGGCAATGCTGTCCCATTTCCACTCAGGGATATCCAATGGTTGTAACAACCCGCCAGGCCTTTGATGTTCTACCTTTGCCTTCTGACACGTCAAACAGGTAGCGACATACTGGGCGATGTCTCTCTTCATGCCTGACCACCAAAATGACTCCTTCAAGTCATGGTACATCTTGGTCATGCCTGGATGGAGGTTAAGGCGACTCTTATGACCTTCATCTAGGATCATCTTCTTCAATTCTCCATCTGCAGGGATGCAAATCCTACCATTAAATCTCAAGATCCCATCATCGCCCATCACAAAGTCTCTAGCCTGGTCGGTCCCTAGTGACTCCACAGTACGCTTTAGACTAGGGTCCTCCAACTGCTTATCCCTTAACATCCCAAGGAAGTCATTAGTTATAGCCAGCTTACTACAACTAATGTGATTCACGTGAAATTCTACTCCAAGGTTTAAGTCTCTGAACTGCTCGATCAGTTTCTGCTCTTCCATCATCAGGGTGGCGACTTGTATAGACTTCCTACTCAAGGCATCTGCCACTACATTGGCCTTCCCTGGGTGATACATGAGTTGAAAGTCATAATCCTTTAGGAATTCCATCCACCTTCTTTGTCTCATGTTTAGTTCCTTCTGATCGAACAGGTACTTCAAGCTCTTGTGGTCACTGAACACCTGGAACCGAGCTCCATATAGATAGTGCCTCCAGATCTTCAAGGCAAAAACCACTGCCGCCAACTCCAAGTCATGCGTAGGGTAGTTTCTCTCATGAACCTTGAGTTGCCTTGAAGCATATGCAACCACTCTTTTCTCTTGCATCAAAACACATCCCAAGCCCTGATGTGAAGCGTCACAGAAGACATCAAAAGGTCTTCCTACTTCGGGGATCACCAGCACTGGAGCACTAGTCAACCTCTCCTTTAATTCCATGAAGCTCTGCTCACATCGGTCGGTCCAAGCAAAAGGTTGGTCCTTGCGGGTTAGCTGTGTTAAAGGAGCCACTATCTTGGAAAAATCCTCAATAAACCTCCGATAGTAGCCCGCCAACCCCACAAAGCTCCTTATCTCAGTCACGATCTTAGGACGTTCCCATTGCAGCACTGCCTCTACCTTGGCTGGATCTACCGAGATCCCTTGGGCAGATATCACGTGTCCTAAGAAGTTGACTTCCCTCAGCCAGAACTCACACTTGGAGAACTTGGCATAGAGCTGCTTCTCTCTCAGTATTTCCAATACTGTCCTCAGGTGTTCCTCATGCTCTTCCTCGGTCCTTGAATAAATGAGGATGTCATCTATGAAGACCACCACAAACTTATCCAAGAAAGGGCGAAAGATCCTATTCATGTAGTCCATGAATAGAGCTGGAGCATTGGTGACTCCAAATGGCATCACTACATACTCGTAGTGCCCATATCGAGACCTAAAAGCTGTCTTCTGAACATCTTCAGCTTTTACCAAGATTTGGTGGTACCCCGATCTCAGGTCAATCTTGGAGAACACCGAGGCTCCATGTATTTGATCCATCAAATCATCAATCCTAGGCAGGGGGTACTTGTTCTTGATGGTCAACTTGTTCAACTGCCTGTAATCTATACACAGCCGAGACCCTCCATCCTTCTTCTTGACTAGGAGCACTGGAGCTCCCCATGGAGATACACTGGGTCTGATGAATTGCTTCTCCAGCAACTCTTCCACTTGCTTCTTCAACTCTACTAACTCGGCTGGTGCCATCCTGTAAGGTGCCATTGACACTGGTCCAGCTCCAGGTACCAAGTCAATAGAGAATTCCACTTCTCTCTTAGGGGGTAACCCAGGCACCTCTTCTGGGAATACATCCGTGAAATCTTTCACCACGGGTATTCTGCTTACGTCCCCTTTATTCTCCACCTCCGACCGAGCGAGTATCACGAAGCACCTCGCCCCTTCTTCCAACTCTGACTGCCCTTGCTGAGCAGAAATTACATCTGATCCTTGGAGGTCTGGAAACGCAATCTTCTGACTACCGCAGTCAATGAGAACGTGATTGGCGGCTAACCAATCCATTCCCAGGATAACATCTAGGTCCTGAAGAGGTAGGCAGATCAAGTTCACCTTGAATCTGCGTCCCTCTACAATCACTGGACATTCGGGGCACACTGTAGAGGTCGACACCTGTCCTGATGCAGGTGTAGAGACCAACAGTTCGAAGGGTAACTCCTTCACTAGAAGGCCCAACTCGGCTACACACAGGCTTGACACAAAGGAGTGTGTCGCTCCAGAATCAAACAAAGCTTTTACACCCCTACCAGCTATAAAACATATACCCTGCACGAGGTTACCTGACTGAGATGCTTCTGCTCCAGACATGGCAAACACTCTCCCTGTCGCCTGAGGTCTGCTGCCTTCGTTTCTCCTCTGCTGGGAGCCACTGGGCTGGGTCGCCCCATTCCTGCTAGGGCATTCTCTAGCAACGTGCCCTGTCTTTTGGCAGGTAAAACACCTTCTCTCTGAAGGCTGCTTGGGGCACACGTTGGGCGTGTGTGGTCCACCACAATGGAAACACTTGGGTTTCCAAGGTTGCCGCTGCTGAAACTGGGATGACGTTGTTCCCACCCGATGTGGTGGAGGCCTCGTATAGGGCTTGCTTTGTAAGTGCTGTGCCTTAGCTTTCCCACTGGAAGAACCTCCTGGGTGTGACCTGATCACCCGAGAATCACCCTTCTCCAGGGTCTCCACCATCTTCGCCTTTTCTACTAAGGCGTGAAATTCCCTGATGCACATCGGGGCTATGGTCTTCTTCAGCCCATGCTTCAGTCCCTCTTCAAACTTCCTACACCTCCAGGCCTCAGAGGTCGCCTGGGTATAGAACCGGGCGAGGTACTCAAAACGAGCAGCATAGGCGTTCACTGACATATCCCCCTGCTCCAGCTTCAGGAACTCAGCTTCCCTCGCAAACTTGGCGCTGTCAGGGAAGTATTTCTCCAAGAACTTCACCCTGAAGCTCTCCCAATCCAAAACATCCCCTCGGGCATCCATCATCTGCTGAGCTCCCATCCACCAGAACTCAGCTTCTCCTGATAGCAGATAAGTGGCGAACAGCAATTTCTTCTCTTCAGGGCAGGAGGTCGCCCTAAAGATTTTCTCCAGCTCTCTGACCCACTGATCTGCCTGATCAGGGGTAGCATTCCCACTAAACTTGGGTGGGTTGTGTCTCATGAACTCGGTCAGTCCCATCTGTTCTTGAGGCTGACCGCCGTGGGAGTTTGTCTCAGCCGACCGAGCAGTTTCCCAGTGGTGCATTGTAGCTTGATGGTTCTGAGCCATCGCTGCATTCTGCTGCTGGATGGCAGTTGCCATCATCTCGATAGCCTTAGCAATCTGGCTCATCTCCGAAGAAGATTGGGGAGGGGTAGAAGGTCTACGTGCCATCTCTCTTTGTTTCAGAGTTGAAACTACAGGTTTCTATATTCCCTACAACTACAAGAATGAGATCGATAAGAAATCAATTCATTCAGGAGGTAACATATAGACCTTACAAAGGTCAGCATCTCAAAATCATTAAGAATTTGAGCTCAACAACAGAATCATAATGCTTATAGCATCAAGCATAACACCAGAACAACTACTGGTATGCAGTCATCAATCCAATCAACCATTTTCAATCCATTACAAGGACACTCAAGAAAATGAAATAGCTCACACCAGAATTCAATATATGCTAAACATCAAACCTTTGGAATTAAGGTTGAGACTCATCCCGATCCAGTTATGAGTGTGCACCCTCACTACTTTATCAGGACCTTCTCATTCTTAATACTAAGATTTTCAGTTATAACATATATTCACCAAAGCACACACAAAATCTCAATACAAAAACGTTTGAAAACTTTTCACTATAGTTGTTATTTTAAACTCAAATAAATTTCATGAGCAGAAGAAACACAATGGATCCACAGCCCTCAGGTCATCCTAAGGACGAACTGCTCTGATACCATTAATGTAACATCCCGCCAAAATACTATACAAATGTATATAATGAAAATAAAGGTAACAAATAGATTCTATGAACAAAATATTATATATATGAAATGTAGTTTCTCCTCACAGGGAGTTTAATACAAATTCGGTCAAATTTTTCCAGAAACATAAACAAAATACAGTAAAAAAAAACGAAGCAGGCGATCTCCTATCGAAAGAGACCGATCTCCTATCGGACGAGACCGATCTCCTATCGGACGAGGCCGATCGCCCATCGGGGGACCCAAAACAGCCGATCTCCTTCCGGCGACCACTTCACTAAGGAGCTCTACTTCCTGGAAGATCATCTGCTCCCGTGTAAGTTATACACGATCATCACAGTTTTAAGAGAACAGCCACAGAACCAAAACACGCAGGGTAAGCTAGATATTTTAAAGAGAGTTTAAATAAGAACATTAAAATCAGAGTAAGCAATTTTCAAGATATTCACGTAAAGCTATAGATTTTCTCAATACCCTTCACCTGGTCACCCAGAAATCACACATTTCACAATATTCTCAAGAGTCATTCATTTTCACAATACTGCATCAAGTGTCTATAATTTCAAGTTCCTCATTTCACATGTCAGACCACCACTGACTCAGCACACAAGACACTTGACACTACTTCCGGAAGACTCGTGCATTGACTAGACTCAGGGATTCTGCACCTGTCATACAAAGCTGTAATGTTTACCAGCTATGCGCATTAACACAGTCTCAATCTCAAGTTCACCATTCTCACAGTATGACAGGGTTAATCCATATGACAGGTCGAGCTCGTTCTGTTTCACACGACTCACCCATGCATATGAACCTCCTTCGACTCTCAACGCCTGAATAACCTCATCTATATGAATCCATTATCTCAGGAGAGTCAGGATAATCCCATTATAGACATCACCGATCAATGCACATCCTACACGATCTTACACGGTATTTTCTTTCCTGAAAATACTATGCCTCGATCCACATTCACCACATCCAACACATCACATAACACTTAAAGGAATGATTTCAATCACAGCAAAACTCAATCCAGGATTCTTATTTTCGAATATCTCATTTAAATCTCAAACAGTTTCAAAGCAGCACCAAAAACAGAGAGTTCGCAAAACAACGCCAAAACCGGCGATCTGGTTCAAAAATAAGGTATTTCGAAGTCTGTACATAAAACCGGCGACCACGTCGCCCAAAAACACATAGAAACAGAGCACTTTACAAGGATGAAAACGAAAACCGGCGACCACGTCGCCCTCACTTCAGAAAATAGCTAAACTATGGCTTGTATTGAAAATGAAGTCTAGCTTCCCTTACCTGGACTTGCGCAAACACCAGGAGCTCCGAAACCCAACGAAGCTTGAACCCCGCCTTGTCTCTGTTTTCAGCGCCTGGTCTGTAGAACTTGCAGAGAACCTCTTAGGTGCTCTAAGGGCAACGTCGCGTGTCGCACTGATGCTGGAGGTTGCCTGAGTCTCAACGCAAGGAAGGGAAGAAGGGAGGGAGGAAGTTTGCACTCACTCTAACACTCTTGAGTCTGTAACACTCTTTGCCTTCCCGCAGTGGCTTTTGAATCCCAGCTTACCTGTCCACGTTTGCTGCTGCTGCCACCCCTCCTGCAGGAAAGTCTGAGAACCACTGCCCTGAACAGTACGACCACTGCTGTCGTTTATGCATGCCAACCACTGCTCTGAACAGTACGACCACTGTTGTCGTTTGTGCATGCCAACCACTGCTCTGAACAGTACGACCGCGAGTGTCTCTTGCGCATGCCAACATTCTGATGTCACCACTCTGAATCATCCTTTTTGTCTACGTGGCGCGCGTGCAGGACGTTTCATGCTGAGAGTCTGGGTCCCACTTTATCTGTGTGAGGCTCGCCCTCGCGACAACTTTCCAACGCTGACTCATCCTGGCGAACGACCGATGTCTCCTTCGCCCTAGAAGACGACCGATGTCTTCCTCTGGGAGACGACCGATGTCTTCCCTGGCGACGCCCTCATAACTCTCGCGCCTTGGCCACGTCCACATGCCTCGCGCCCTGGCAATGCCCACATGCCTCGCGCCCGCGCGATGCCTGCATGCCTCTCGGGCCCGCGCGTTGCCTGCATGCCTCTCGGGCCCGCGCGTTGCCTGCATGCCTCTCGCGCCCGCGCGATGCCTGCATGCCTCTCGCGCCCGCGCGATGCCTGCATGCCTCTCGCGCCCGCGCGATGCCTGCATGCCTCTCGCGCCCGCGCGATGCCTGCATGCCTCTCGCGCCCGCGCGATGCCTGCATGCCTCTCGCGCCCGCGCGACGTCCACCTGGCGCTCATGTGTAGCAGGCGACCGGCGACCTCATAGCCTTCTATACTTAACTTTTTCCTCCCTTTCTATTCTAAATAAAACATACATAGAATTCTTTTAAAATATAACTCTTTTTATTCCAATTCAATTTTACAGGTCCTTACACTTTTGACCAACTCATCTAGCTGATGACCAAGGGCCAAGCAATTTCGAATGGGATGGCCAAACGCTTGATGGAATTCACACTAGGCGCTCTTGTTGGGCCCCAATCTCTTGTCTGTCTTTGGGGGCACCTTCAGCCTCTCTACCACATTGGGAATGGCGATTAGCTCCTTAAGCTCCACCAGGAAGTTATGTTTGGGGGGCACATCCTCCTTAGCGCATGCCCTAGTCTGAGGCTTCCTGGCCTCGTAGGGTTTCTGCTTTCCCTGGGCTCTTTTCTCTGTAGTCGCCTCATGTACCTGCAGGGGCTGAGGTCGACTAGGTGCTCGCGGTCGTGAAGAGGCTGCGCTCTCTCACTTCTCATTGAGCTCTCCTTCGACTGCAATATCAGCAACAGCACGACGCTTGATGTCACCGAAGGTCTTCGGGCGACTCCTAATGAGGGACTCACTGAAAGGTCCTGGCAATACCCCCTTTCTGAAGGCATGCACCACCATATCTTTATCTTTAGTGTGCAGCCTCACCACCGTCGCCCCAAATCTGTTGAGGTAATCTTTAAGGGACTCCCTCTGATATTGCCTAACGTCAAAAAGATTATAAGACACCGGTGGAGGGGCCCGATTGACAATATAATGTTCCCTGAACAGCGTGGAGAACTGCGCGAAAGACGTGATATGTCCCTCAGGTAGGCTAATGAACAACTCCAGCGTTGTCCCTGTCAACGTGGTCATGAAGAGTTTACAATGTACCGCATCGGACCCTCCTGACAGCATCATCTGTGTGTGAAACACCGTGAGATGTGCTTCTAGATCTTCCACCCCCGTGAACACACTCTTAGGACCCACGAAGGTAGCTGGGACCACCGTATCCATGATTGCTTGGGAGAAAGGCATTGGGAAAGCCCTGGGCGGTGTTGATGGAGCCCGATCGTCCACCACGCGATCCCCTGCTTGCTGCAAATTACGCAGGTTCACTCCTAACTCTTCATTAGCCCTATGTAATTCCTCGTTCCTGGCCTGAGATGCGGCCAGGTCCATCTACATTCGCACTTGATCCGCCCTTGACTCCGCCACCGTTTCCTGGAGGGCACGCATCGTTTCCATGAGTTGTTGCATGGTAACGCTTTTGCCCCCATTTTGTGGGACAGATCCTTGTCTGGTATTCCTCATCTTTATGATTTCTTCTCTTTCTCTTGTGAATGGGACCTTGTTTTACTTCGGCTCCACGATGGGCGCCAAATGTTCTTGCCGGTTGACTCTCCTGTCGGTTGACTCTACGACACTCACACGCCTCCTTCCTCACCTTGGTACGTGCTTTGTTCTCTTGAAGCAATCTGCACCTGCAAGATAGAAAGGGGCGCCCTAGAGGCTGTTTGCACTCCGACGCTCAAGTCAAAACTAGGGCAAGTACACCAAGTGTATGAGTAACTATGTTTAGCGTTTGAAACTGCGTACCTTTGTGAAGTGTTTTACTACCCTTTATATAGTCTAGGGTTTCCTCTGCGCCGCTACCCATATTTAGGGTTTACTGGAATACCCTTGCGCTGCTATCACCAGACTTAGGGTAATCTAGCACGTAAGGTTTCCTTATCTGGAGTGCAAACTCTCACAGGGTGACCACCTGGATGCCTCCTCGTGCACCTAGTCTCTGGGGCCACCTGCTCTGGGAGTGCCTTCACTGTTCACGTGCCATGCATGTAGCTTCACTGGGAAACCCTAGTTCTGATGAGTACTCGACCCCTCAGGACTCTGCACCTAACTATGCTTTCCCTGCCACACGCATAGGTTCTTCGTGATTCAGGCCTCGCCTTACCTCTGGGCATGTTACTAATAACTAGTCTTCCTTCAGGATCCACACCAGATGTTCTAGCTCTGTTGTTCAAAACACCCAAGACCGATGTCACCTCGTCACACTCTGTTACCGAGGACTGATCAACCTGCGGAGTGACGAGGACTCATCAGTCCACCCTGGTGATCGACACGCTGATGACTAATCATCCTGCTAGTTCATACTTCCCGCGCGGCCCATCCCACGTGGCTTTGGGCTACGCGGTGGGACCCAACTGACGTGGCCCTCCATTACTAGCTGTTCTCGGTGTCCGAGGACTGGTCGGTATAGATCACATAAGGAAACTGCTCAATAAAATCCACCCACTTAGCATATCTCTTATTAAGCTTGCTTTGGCCTTTCAAATATTTAAGGGACTCATGATCACTATGGATCACAAATTCCTTAGGAAAGAGATAATGTTGCCAATTTTGCAAAGCTCGAACAAGAGCATAAAGTTCTTTATTATAAGTGGAGTAATTGAGATTACTCCCTTTGAGTTTCTTACTAAAATAAGCTATGGGGTGGCCCTCTTGAAGGAGGACAACCCCAATGCCTTTATTAGAGGCATCACATTCTATCCCAAATGTCTTAGCAAAGTTAGGAAGCGCTAAGATGGAGGCCTTAGTCAATTTTTCTTTTAAAGTCACAAAAGCATTTTCTTGCTCTTTTTCCCACTTAAAATCCACATCCTTCTTTACTATAGCATTGAGAGGTTCGACAATGGTACTAAAGTCTTTCACAAACGCCTATAAAAACTAGCAAGTTCATGAAAGCTTCGTACCTCATTAACATTGGTGGGTGTTGGCCAATGTTGAATTGTTGCAACTTTTGTTTTATCAACATGCACCCCTTTATAACGTACAACAAACCCTAGAAAGTCTATATGATCTAATGCAAAGAAACATTTAGCATGGTTAGCATACAAGTTCTCCTTCCTAAGGGTTTCTAGAACTTCCCTAACATGCTGCTCATGTTGTTTTAAAGACAAGCTATATATGAGAATATCATTAAAGTAAACTACAACAAACTTGCCAATGAATGCTCTTAAGACATGATGCATGAGTCGCATGAAGGTGCTAGGAGCATTAGTCAAGCCAAAAGGCATGACTAACCACTCTTATAAACCAAATTTGGTCTTAAAAGTGGTTTTCCATTCATCCCCCGGTTTAATCCGAATTTGGTTATAACCACTCTTAAGATCAATTTTAGTAAATATTTTAGACCCACACAATTCATCCAACAAGTCGTCTAGTCTAGGAATGGGATGCCTATACTTGATGGTTATATTGTTTATGACGTGACAATCCGTACACATACTCCATGACCCATCCTTTTTAAGGACAAGGATGACAGGCATATCACATTGGCTCATGATATCTTGTACCCATCCCTTAGTTATTAATTCCTCAACTTGTTGTTGAATCTCTTTAGCCTCTGTGGGATTGGTCCTATATGTTGGGCGATTTGGTAAAGAAGCCCCGGGAATGAAGTCTATTTGGTGTCAATCCCTCTTAGAGGTGGTAAGCCTTTAGGAGGATCTTGAAACACATCTTCAAATTCCTTTACCAAATTGTCCAAACATATGGGACTATCCTTAGTCGACTCACTCTCAAGGGCCCTAGGAATAGCTAGAAAAATAGGCTTTTGAGCAACTATTACCTTTTTGACCTCTTAGGTTGTCATGAGAAGGCTTCTCTTGGAACTTTTTTTATCATTTTTGTTCTCTCTCTTTACCTTCATTTTAATTTGGTCCTCATTGACTTCCTCTGGAGTGAGCGACTTAAGTATGACCTTGTGCCCATGGAAGTTAAAAGAAATTTTGTCGGTAAAGCCATCATGAAAAACTTTTCTATCATATTGCCATGGTGTACCCAAAAGAACATGTGTTGCTTCCATTGGGAGAACATCACACAAGACCTCATCTTTATATTTACCAATAGAAAAACTTTTCTATCATATTGCCATGGTGTACCCAAAAGAACATGTGTTGCTTCCATTGGGAGAACATCACACAAGACCTCATCTTTATATTTACCAATAGAAAATGCAATAAGTACTTGTTTGTTAACTATGATTTCCCCAACCTCACTTAACCATTGAAGTTTGTAGGGCTTTGCATGAGAGATAGTAGACAATCCAAGCTTATCTACTACTCTTGTGCTAGCCACATTAGAACAACTTCCCCCATCCACTATTAAAGAACACAACTTATCATTAATGAGACATCTTGTATGGAAAATATTTTCTCTTTGACTTTCATCAAAAGGTTTCAAAACTTGGCCAAGCATTCCTCTCACTACTAATAAGTCACCTTCAAGTGGACTTTCACTCTCATGCTCACTTGGTGATACAAACCCAAAGATGACTAAAGACACTACAAGCAAAATCCAAAAAGGGCAGTCATCTCAAAATACAAAGCTAAGGCTCACCAAATATCAAGACAATATCAGCAGAAGAAGAAGCCATAAGTCAGAGCAACTCAAATTCTTCCTGCTAGTTTTCTTAAATATTTAGAAAATGTTGTAAATAAATTAGGCTCATTTGTAGGGGTCCTGTACCGACCAGTCCTCGGACACCGAGAATAGCTAGTAATGGTGAGCCACGTCAGCTGGTTCCCACAGCATGGGTCAGAGCCACGTGGGTTGGGTCCCACAGGTAGTATGGACTAGTGGGCTAATTAGTCATTAGCATGTCGATCACCAGAGTGGAACGATGTGTCCTCGTGACGCAATGGGGTGATGAGTCCTCGGCAACAGAGTGTGACGAGGTGACATCGGTCTTGGGTGTTTTGAACAACAGAACTAGAGCACGTAAAGTGGGTCCCGAGAGAAGACCATTTATCAGTAAAATGCCCAGAGGTAGGGAGAGGCCTAGGTCACGAAGCATCCATGTGTGTGGCAGGGAAAGCACAGTTAGGTGCAGAGTCTTGAAGGGTTTGAGTGCCCATCAGGATTAGGGTTTCCAACTGAGGCTGCATGCATGGCACGTGAACAGTGAAGGCACTCCCAGGATAGGTGGCCCGAGAGATTAGGTGCACGAGGGGGTACCCAGGTGGCCATCCTGTTAGAATTTGCACTCCAGTTAAGGGAAGCCTTACCCGCTAGATTACCCTAAGATTGGGTAATAGCAGCGCAAGGGTATTCCTGCAAAAACCCCAATATGGGTAGCGGCACATAGGAAACCCTATACTATATAAAGGATGATAAAACAATTCACAAAGTTAGGCAGTTTTTAGACCTAAACTAAGATTCTCAATACACTTGGTGTGCTTGCCCTAGTATTGACTTGAGCGTCGGAGTGCAAACGACCTCTAGGGCGCCCCTTTCTGTCTTTGCAGGTGCAGGTTGTTTCGATACAGTAAAGTATTTCCTAAGGAGAAGGAAGGAGGCCTGAGATTGTCGTAGAGTCAACCGACAGGAGAGTCAACCGACAAAAACATTTGGCGCCCACCATGGGGCCGATATAAAACAAGGTCCCATACACAAGCGAAAAGAGGAGAATCTAGCGACATGAGAAATAGCATACAAGGATCTGTCCCACCAAATGGGGGTGAAGGCGTCACCACGCAACAACTCATGGAAACGATGCGCGCCCTCCAGGAGACGGTGGCAGAATCTAGGGCGGATCAGGCACGTATGCAGATGGACTTGGCCGCATCACAGGCCAGGAATGAAGAGCTGCACAGAGCGAATGAGGAATTGCGCATGAATCTACGTAATTTGCAGCAGACAGGGGATCGTGTGGTGGATGATCGAGCCCCGCCTACACCACCTAGGGCGTTCCCAATGCCCTTCTCCCAAGCGATCATGGACACCGTGGTGCCAACCACCTTCGTGGGCCCTAAAACTGTGTTCACGGGGGTGGAGGACCCAGAGGTGCATCTCACAGCATTCCACACTCAGATGCTGTCAGGAGGTTCCGATGTGGTGCATTGCAAACTCTTCATGACCACGTTGACGAGGATAGCGCTGGAATGGTTCATCAACCTACCTGAGGGACACATAACGTCCTATAAAAGGGGCGTGAGGCTCCCAGATGAGGTACGCTATTTTTGCACACTAATGAATATAAAAACAACTGAAAATATAACTGAATCAGTTAGTCATATGTATTTATTCTAAATGAAAATAAACAGTCATAGATAATACTCTCCCACGCCCCTAAAATAAAGGGGATATATTAACAAAATATCTTTGTGGTTGTTAACTTCTAAAAGGAGGATCTACGAGTACTATAAAAGGGTCTCAAGACCCTGATAAAAGGTAAGTGTCATTCAATACACTACTCACTATACTCATAATTATATGCTCTTACTGACTTGATTGTCAGAGTCTTGTCAACAAGTGGGGCTCCCCTCACCGTGGATTTCAAGCATCTCAAAGCAGCAACAATAGAAAAGAAAAGTTGGCCCATAATCCACCACCAAGACCTGATCTAGGTTAGCTGGCAAGAACAATAGTCTTTTTACCTAATGCCATATTTTTTTTGCCTTAGTTGTCATTAGCTGATACTTAATGGGTGCTTCTACAAGTTTGTCAAAGAAGTTAACACCACATAAACCTATTTCAACTTCATGATTCTTATAATATTACTTATGCCAACCATCATGATAGTAGTGGGGGAACCTCCCACAATGGATATCCTCATAGATAGCTACCTAGTTAAAATGGATATTATTTCCCAATTGAAGGTATGTGTCTCTTGTAAGTAACCTTGGAACATCTTGATAAGCATTGAGTAGATGTTCTTTGAGTAGATGTTCTTGTTTCAAGCGAATAATCCAAGAATATCATCCTATATATATGTGTAAGCTATAGTGTGAAAGATAGTCCTCTTGCATCTAACTCTTAATTGCCTACATTGTCCTCAAAGTGTATGGTCAATGAATTCCCACAATAAGTGTTCATGGAGGACAAGGTTGGTTTTCGATGGGTTTAACTATTTTTTAGAAAGCTTAAAACATGTTTAGTAACTTAGAGAAGACAATAAACAATTACTCTTTCAATATTTAAGATATAGGGAATGCATGTTTCTTTTTAACTTGGACATTTTTTATGTGGAGGAAAATGATGAAAAGACATTTTAGCCTCACTTTTAAAACTTGGTGTCAACTAGTCAAATTTTCTCAAAACATACCATCTGTATTTCACACAAGTTTTTCTATGATAATCAATAAATTTTGAAGTATTAATGATTAATTAAAATATATTCAAATTATAAGAAATGTACAAGAAATTGATAATTCAAGTAAGCATTAAAATAACTTCGTGTAATATGAATTTCAATATTTAAGAACAACAAATCATCTAATATCCATATGAACATATTAAGATCTCATAACATTAGATAAATCATCGAAAAAATATTTTATTCATTTTTTTATACTGACAACATTATGTTTATTCGACTTCTTACATGAATGTAAAAAAAAAAAAAAAAAAGATGTGTTTTTTTAACAAACTTGTATTTTTTTTTTCAATAATAAGCAATATGGTACTATAAAGGACCATTGAAGAAGATGAAACCAACGTAGGAGTTCATGATGTAAGGATCACATGCATGAAAATTCTTATAACGGGAGAAGTTAAATTTGCCCGAAAAATAATAGTAAAAACACGAAATTGTATAATGTCCCAAAATAACTTTTATATGTTTATCACATTTTGAAAGATTCAAAGGACCTTGTGACTACCATCATCTTCCAAAAATTGAAGTTCCTTTCACTTTATCCAACTTTTAACTCATAACTCAATTTCAAAAAAATCATCTTCTACTTCCTTTCTCAATATAAAATTACTTTAATATATATATATATATATATATATATATATATATATATATATATTAAAAGAACTATATGTAATGTTATTTTTTTTTTCAATAATATCATTTTTAGATGGTACTTACCCATCACACGTTAACCATATCACCTACACTTCTTTCACTTAAGTACCACATATACTAATTTAATGACTTAAGTCACTAGTTAGTGTTTTTTGCTGTGGTAACTTAAGCTTTTACAAAGTCTAACAGTAGCTATTGAGTATCACATAATAGTAAGAGAAGGTTAACTTTTTTATGAAATTGATATCAATTTATTTTATAGAAACTCAGATCGAGATTCATAGAAAAAATAGAAGATATTTTTCCTTCATTGAAATTCATTAGCTACATTAGCATAATAATCATTTCTCGGAATAATAACATATTGTCTCTGAACCTCTTACAAATTTATTGTTCTTTCTTCTTATTTCTCGGAATAATAACATATTGTCTCTGAACCTCGTACAAATTTATTGTTCTTTCTTCTTCTTGCACCCTTGCATGCATGAATCCATGGCATTGACCACAACTTGACGATTACCTATATGTAAAGTTAATTATAAAAAACATGTAAAAATATATAATTAATTGAATAAAAATATTAAGTACAAAAATGATAGAGAAAGTAAAAAGTGTAAGTACCAAAGTTGACGTCAATGGACTTGACTGAGTCACAACCATTAACACAATCATATGCAAGATCAAGAGATATTTTATGGCATGCTGCATAGCAAGAAACAAGGCATACTGAATACAAAAATTTATTTTCTATCTTAGGTAAACATTGGATAAGACATTTGGCACCACATTTGACTGCACCATTCGGTTTAATTTCAGAAGACCTAGGATCATTATAAGCTTGAGACAAGATTGGCATAATTATGATCATAATCATAATTCCAAAAGTTTTCATTCCTTTCACTGCCATAACTATTTCCAAAGGACTATCACTGTCTTTAGATAGATTTCAAATTTTGGTTGTGATTTTTATATTAAAATAAGCAACAATTTATAGGCATATCACTTGCCTGCCAAAATAAGTTCTATGGTAAATATTTAATATTTTATTATATTTAATGTGTCAAAACCATTAATTTAATATTAGGACATATTATTAATTAGTATTATCATTAATGATGAACTTATGTAGCTTTTTTATGAAAGAAAATATTTCCTCTATAATATTACCAATATTAAGTCTCACTAAATAAATGGTTATATTAGTCAATTTATACAATTTTCATTGTATATATTTCTTGTTTAATCCAATATATTAATATGAATTTTATTTTTGTATATGTTGCATGCACAACTGTACCTAATTATATTGTAAAAAATTAATAAAAACTAATTAGAATTTATAATTTTTAAAAAGTTGATTTTTTTTTTTAGTAATTATAAGTTTTTTAAGTTACCTAATAAATTTAAGGTGTTTTAGTAATTATAAACGAGAATGTATATGCAAGACGAGAATTGCTATTGTCACGATGGTATGAGGATGTGGACAAGAGGTATATATACATACTCATCCCCATCCTTATCCTAGTAGTCAATTTAAAAAATCGATTATTACTTAATCATTTCTGTATCCAATTAATGTGAGGATTTTCTATCAAAATTGGAATGAGTTCATATGTGCATTGACGAGTTTTATTTGTCTTCCCTAATAAAAAAAGATGAATAAATAATGTCTTATTAACACTCTGATGATATTTTTTAATTATGAAATTTGTTATAATAACAGAAGTACATTAGTTATATAATTTTATGTTTTTCAGATATTTGTTATAGATTACATTTTAATTTTTGAACTTTAATTCATTTATATGTTTTAAATTTAATTTGAAATTATTTGTATTAACTATATGCGAAATTAATTTTTATCACTTCTCATTAAAAAAACATCACTATTATTTTTGTGTGTCTCCTAATCTTGTATGCAAAATAAAATAAAATCCTTAGATATAAGGTTCAATAAAATAAGTTCATAAGAATAAACATTAAAAAAAAGTTCTAATTTCTATAGTTGAAGAAACTACGTAACACATTCCTAAAAAGTCAGAAGTAAATATATAAAACTTTGATTATTATATAATTTGTTATTATAAATATGATTACAAACATTAAAGAAAAATAATGTTATAAATATGCTAATAATTTATGCTAATCAATTATTGAAACACTGCTATACTCTATAATATAAAAAAAATTAAACAATACTAAAAATACAATTTTAAATCATTCCATTATACATGTATTGTAAACTTAAAATTTCTAATATAATCATGCTAAAATTTAAATTATAAAAATAGTTATAAATAAGTTCTTTATATATACATATGTATGTATTTTCATTTCTGTAAAATAGATAATATTGTCATAAATTATTAATTAATATAGTTTTATCTTTCCGAAAGAAAACATATGTTTAACGTATTCATTGAATTAGATTATAAAATAATAATTAATAACAAACATTTTTATATATTAATATCTATTTCTAATTTATTCATAAATTTAATTTCATATTAATTGTATTGAATGTTTTTACTATTTATAATTTTATTGATAATATTAATTTCATATTAATGTATTATAATTTGTCGGGCATAATAATTATTTGATTTAAAGTTATTGATACAAATGAACATACTATGAATGGAGTATTTTCCTTAAAAAAGATTATAGTTTGATTGTCCATTTAATTTATGTACTGAACATATAATAGATTTTATGTTTGCGCTTTAATATAAAAAATAGAAATAGCATAAAGTCATTGTTATATTATTATTATCTAATAATAACTAATATTTTATTAATTATTGTAACATCCCAAAAATGTAGTATCGAGTGTACTAAACAACCATAAAGGTATGTACAAAGGTTATAGTAATTTAAAATATGAACTTAAATATAAACAACATATAAAATGAATATTTATAAGAGGAGGGTAAAAATAAAAAAATTTATATTTTTTTTAGATACAACTCGTGCACATGTACATATATTTGTTTGTCTACATAGTATAATTATCGTAATTCATAATACAAACAAATATACAAGGGTAAGTTATTGAAAAAAATTTCTAACATAGTGTTCCGACCTTAACTCTGTTGCGATAACATCACTACGGTCAATCACCACATTCGAGCTATTGTCTACTTTGAAGCTCGGAGCTCTGTCTCGGCTTTGTCTTTATAATACGTCTTGATGGGTTAAGAAAGGAAGGTCTATTTAAAGTATCATTGGCCTCAACTCCTAAGAGATGTGAGACTATTAGACATACTGGAACAAGCTCTCCAATTGAGGGCCACAGTTAACTATATAATCCGACACTTTCATAAGTGCCATAATTTTCCTTCAAAGTGTGCCATGTAAAACCGCCATAATTATCTTTCGAAATAAAAGCTCTCCCACGTTTCGTTCACCTTTTTCACTCTTAAAAAATATACAACCTTGACTCTTTTTTTTTCATATTCCCCCTCACTCACTTAACATTATCCTCATTGATCAAGCTTCCCCTCTTTCGTATTCCCTGCGCATTACCTTACCCTCACTCTTACCTTGCCCTCTCACTGAACCTTCCCCCATTTCGTATTCCTCACTCTCAGTGAACCCTTCTCACTACAACCATTCTCATTCTTGTTCGTATTCCCCATCTCTTTTCACTCTCACCGGAAACCTTTCACATTCTCACTCTCACAGGAAGCCCTTTACAGTCTCACCGCAAAACCCCTCTTCTCACTCTCACCAAAAACCCCTATTCTCAATCTCATTGCTAGCATTATCACTCTCATTGTTCTCTGCCTCACCACAAACTATCTCACCCCTCTCACTCTTCTAAGCGCAACATTTGACCACCATTACTGTCGCTTATCGCCAAAGGTACATCCTAGCAACGATCCTTTTTTTTGCAAGGTTATGTTTCTGTGTGTATTTCCTTTGCCGAATATGATTTTGAAATTAGATTGAATATATATTTTCCATTTTTTTTCAGATCTATAATTTCATGCAAAAAGAAATTTGACTATATGTATTTTACCTGGTACTTTAGGTTCTCTTCCAGTCATAGAAAAAAGAATGTAAACCTAGGTCTTTCTGAATCTCACTTATGCTTTCTCTCTCTTTCTTTTATTTTCAATTAGGGTTTTTTCACTGCTTTCTCTCATTCCCCAAACCATGGTTTCAGGACAAAGTGTTTCTCTTTTACAAACGGGGGTTCCATGACAAAGATGGCATCAAGGTAGCCGATGGAGATGAGATCTAACAATTGTCAGGATTTCTCCTGTTAATTGAATGTGATTGATTGCACAAAAGCTTAACCCTCTAACAAATATATAGAAGAAACCATTAGTTGGCTTTTGCTTCTTTTTTTCATGTTCTATTTGTTCGTAAGTCATTTCCATGGTGATCCGGTCGGTCATCAGTAGTTGATGACGTCAGCAGCCGTTGACCACGTGGACCATGCACAGGGTGGCACGTGGTAGAAAGAGCAAGTGAATCAGGGAGGAGATCACCTAGAACGGTGATTGGTAGTCAGATACCAAGTGGCCACCACTCCCAGTTCAAAGCATAGATAAGCGCCTGGAAGCACCGCACGGACGTCGGTGGATAGTCATGAGGCACCGCCCGGTCATCAGGGGAAGTTATGAGGAACCGCCCGGTCATCGGTGGAAGTTATGAGGCACCGATCGGGTGTGACTGCATGAAGAGCGCGATCGGGCGTTAAGAGGGAGATCGGTCGTAAATGCATGCAGAGGGAGGTCGGTCGTAAGTGCATGCAGAGGGCGATCGGTCATTGGGGTTCCCAGCGAGAACGTTGCGCATGCACCTCGCATGATGCCCACTCAGAGGACGTGCGGTGAGGCCATGCAGGCAGGACACGCCTGACGCTCTCATTTGTGAAAATTGTGAAAATCTTGAGAAAAAGGTTCAATATCTTGTTGAAACTGTGGACAAGCTTTCAAAAGGGAAATCAAACTTTGAGAATGTCTTGGCATCTCAAAGTTGTGTTTTTGGAAAGGCTGGTTTAGGCTTCAATCCACAGAACAAGCAAGATAGGTTTTCAAAAAGTTTTTTAAGAAAACCAGAAAAACAACCGATTGTTAAGATGAAACAATCGATTGTGACATGCTTTTATTTCATGAAAAAGGGCCATTCGGTTAGATTCTGCAAAATAAGAAAGTTTTCTGTTCCAAGAGGCTACATGAAATGGATCCCTAAAGGATGTGAGGTTCCAAGTGTGAAAAAGAAACCAATTGGACCCACATTTGTGAAAGGACCAAATCTTGTTGCTTGAACTAATGTTTGTGCAGGAAAATAAATAGAAAAAGAGGAGCTGAGCCAACTGGTTAGACTGTTAAAGACAAAGGGCAATCATTGAAGCTGAATCAATGCTTTGCAGAAGGTCAATTCAATGAAAAGAAGCCTTCTTGATCAACAAGCAATTGGCTCATTGAAGAAACAACACAAGGATGAGATTTTTCTTTTACTGTCCTCAATTTTAGTATTAAAGTTCTTTCCTGTGATTAATCCCTCTTTGTTCAATGTTATCTGTTGTTATCAGCTTCTGTTTTTGGTTAAAATTTCTTAAAATCAAGTTTTAACTGCTGCAGAAAAACAACCGATTGTTTCTTCGAGACAACCGATTGTTTTGAGTCTGACAGCACTGTGAAGAAATTGATTTATTTTTGAATTCTTCTTCTATCCATTGCAGATCAAATTCAAAAGGGAGAATCTTGGTCAAAATATCTGTATTGAAAGCTGAACGTGCTCAGAAAGTGGTTACAACATTCATAAAGGAATATATTCCAAAATCTTGGAAATTCAAGAGCCTTTATGACTAGTCAAAAGACCATGTGTTTTTCAGTTTCTTTTTCTGACATGTTCTGTGCAGAACATCCTTCTCTCTCTGAAAATCAGGTACCCATTGAATGGAATTAATCATAAATTGGTTTTCGGATGGTTATAAAATCAGGTGCAGATGAACAACCAATTGCAACATCTCTTGCACCATCTCTTGAGAAAATCTGTAAAGAAGAGCTGCCCTCTGTTTTCTCATCTCTGCTGCCATGGAATCTGATCTCGCCGCAGACTCAAGCGTGGAGAGATGCCTCGTCACACCTTCGTTTGGCCTTCTAATTGTGGCGCGTCCTGCAAGGAGGCTCCAGGAACCTTCGACGGGGCTCCAAGCGGTACCTGCAAAACACGCGAACGGCGCCTCTAGCGGCCGTTGTAGCTCCGACGCTCAAGTCAGGCAACGGGAACACCAAAAGGTCTCTCTCAAATCTCTCTGTGTGAGACTGTGTGTGTATGCCCTCAGTTCTCTTTGATTCGAAAACTGAGTGCCCTTGGATTTGTGTTGTGTCTCTGAGGTAAAGATTGCATACCTGGTTTGGTGTTCTTCTTCCTCATATAAACCCGCGTAGCCCCTACTGGCTACCTCTAAGGCCACTTAATTACTCTGCACTGTCGTTTCCACTCCCCAGGGCTACCTTGCGTGCCAGCCTTCTTCACTTGAGTGCCAGGTCTGACAGGGGAGGCCGCGTGGGTACCTCTGGACCCCTCGACTTCTGTGCCTACCTGCCTTACCTATTCTCTGGGAACATCTTCACCATCCACGTGGCAGACATGCAACCCCACTGGGAGACTCTAACTTTGATGGGTTCTCGTCCAGCAGGATTCTGCATTTAACTGCATCTTCTCATCTTCATGCGTGGTCGTCTCGCGACTAAGGCCATTCACTGTCTCTGGGCGCTTTGCTGATCATCGATTGCGTTGATCACATCGCGCGGCCGATGTCACCTCAACACACACCGATGACCGATGTGCTTCTTCACATCCTCGTGCTCTGCTTATGGAACCAGGCGAGGTCTTTGAGCAACGTTCTTGCTGGGAGCCTGGGTCCCAGTTTAACACGTGTTGACAAGGAACCCCCGACGACTGATCATTCTCCATGCACCGATGACTGATCACAATGCATGTACCGATGACAGATCACTCTGAACGCACCGATGACTGATCGGTGCTTCGTCCCTTCTCGCGCTCTTCTTCCAGGAGCTCAAGTAGGAACTGATCTGCTGGTGGCGGTCGCTCGGTAGCTGGCCACTGATCGCCGTTCTTGAACGATCTCCACCCTGGTTCATCTGTCTTTACGTGCCACGCGTCACTCTGTGATTGGCCCACGTGGTCATCTGCTTCTAACGTCATCGCCTACCGATGACCGACCGGATCAGAATCAACTCCTCCCACTTCTGGAAGAATCAAAACCAGAGCTGTAAGGTCTGGAGGAAGGCTGGAAGGATGGTTTTCTGGAGATAAAGATCTCATAGAAAAATATAGATATGAGACAAGTCTCAAGAAAATCAACAACCCCAAGGTTGTGAGTTTTGATTGGCTGAAAAGTCAAAAGCTGGACAATGTGAGGAAACTTCTCAAAGATCAGTATCTCAGAAGGTTTCTGGAGATGAAGGGCAACATATATCCAGACTTGGTGAAGGTCTTCTACACCAATTTGAAATTTGAGGGAAACAACCTAGTTTCTCATGTAAAAGGTGTGGACATGGAGATAACCTATGAGGTTTGGGCTGCTGTTGCTGGACTCAAGTTTTCTGGACTGTGAATCAGCAAAGGCAATCTTGGTGTGGTGGAGGATTTCAACAAAATTCAGTTTTACAGAAGCTGTTTGAAAAACACTCAAGCTCAAGTGAGTGCATGCTCAGTTGGAGGGTTGAAACTGGATGAGAGGCTGCTAGCTCTCATTGTGACATGGATTCTAACTCCAAGGGGGAGCAACCATTCTGTTTTGACTGAAGAAGATCTGGTTTACATCTTCTGCATCACCAAGAAGATCAAACTAAATTGGATCCACATCATCAAAGAGCACATGCAAAAAGCAATGAGGTTGGGTGACTATCACTATCCCTATGCTATTTTGATATCTAAATTCCTAAACTATTTTGAAGTTAATCTGGAAGATGAGACTTCTGAGCTTGTCAAGTCAACTCAAGAGTTGAACAATGGATCACTCAGCAAGATGGGATTTACAAAAATAGGTGGAAAATGGGTAAGCAAGGATGGTGATCATGGTGCCTCCTCTAGTGGTGCTGCTCAAGAAGAACCTACAGATATGGATGTTGAACATGAAGATACAACAGGAGGGTTTCAAGATGCTGGACCCAGTGCGGCTGCTGAACATCCAGAAGAAAGGATTCAATCAATGTCACCTTTTGAAAGGTTCATGATGAATAGGATGGATAGCTTTGCTGAAAATCAAAGAAACCTCCATGATCTGTGTGTTAGCAATTTCCAGAGGTTTGATACCAGGTTTGACAACATGGATGCAAGGTTCATAAGCCTGGATGAACAAATTGAAGCTGTTCAGAACCAAATTTTTGATCTTCAGTTTGGAGATAAGGAAGAATGAAGAAAAACAACCGATTGGATTGTCGAAACAATCGATTGTTTTTGCTGCTGTTGAAGTTTGATTTTCTTTTCTTTCCTTCTGTTGTTGCTTTTATAATTCTGATGTAGTATGAACTTTTTATGGCTTTATCTCTTATATTTGTCTATTTGTGAAGACAAATAGGGGGAGATTTTATGCTTGTTTGCTTATATGCTTGTTTAAGACTGCTTTTAGCTATTTTTACTGATATTAATTGTTTAAGCCTTAACTGTGTGTATATATTCTAACAAAATATCAGAAGTTCTATGTCTGCTAAAAGTTCAATTGCAGGAACTGCTTCAGATTCAATTAGAACAACATAAGCATTTGGGATCAAGCATCAGGGATTTGTCTTCATCAAATAGGGGGAGATTGTTGAACCAAGTGGTGTTCAAGGTTTTGAAGAATCCAAATCCTTTGAAGGATGATGAAGCTTTTGCTGTGCTTGCTGTTGCTGTGCTGGTTTAGTTAGGATCTGGGTAGTTTGAGTTGTGTAACTCAACCTTTGATTGAATCTAAAGCTCAAGCATCTCAACTTTCAAACAAAGAAAAGTGTTTTTTTCAAACTGAGTTAAAACAACCGATTGTTTTATTGAAACAACCGATTGTTTAAGCTTAGGTGTTTTGAAAACTGTTTTGAAGTGTGAAAATTGGTTAAGTAACAAAACAACCGATTGATTCGAGGAAACAATCGATTGTTTGTTATGTTTTTATAACAGAAAACAGTTTTGACTTTGACTGAGCTCTAAATGCTTTTAATTCATACGCTCCAGTCATTAAATGCTTTGACCAATCTTTCTAAAGCAATTAAGAGTTTGTTAAGATTTGATTACAAACATCTTCTTTATATATATACAGAAAAACAGATTTGAGTTTTTAAGAATCTAAGTGAATTGTGAAAGTTTTTCTAAGAGTTGGAGATTGCTTAGAGTTTTTGGTTGATCAAAGTGCTGAGATAGGATTCTCTTGTACTAATTTCAGATTGCTTCTGTAACAAGTGTAATCCTTGTAATTCTGTGAACATTCGTTTATGCTGTTGCTAAGAAGAGCTGTGTGTTCTTGAGGGGATCAAGATCAGCTTTCTTAGTGTGGTGTGCTGACCAAGGAAAGTGTGTTTCTTGAGGGTGTTCAAGGTCACTTTCTTGGTTGTGTGTAAGTAATCTAGTGTTGATTGTTTAGTGGATTTCCTCAGGGTTTCTGAGAAGACTGGATGTAGCTCTGGGTTGGAGTGAACCAGTATAAACATCTTTGTACAATCTCTCTATCCCTAACTCTTTAATTTCAGTTTGTTTGTTGTTTGCTGGTATAAACAACCGATTGTTTCGAAGAAACAACCGATTGTTTTCCTGGCAGTGCTGTTTTACTTGCTGTTTTGGCAAACTGAATTGCTTAATCATTTGATTTCTGAAAGATATTCATTCTAGCTTGGAAAAGTTTGCGAAAACCTCTTTAAACAATTCACCCCCCCTCTAGTTTAAAGCCATCTTTCCTAACAATCCTCCCTCGACTTTGTACAGCGAGGTGCAGGCGAGTGAAAGTCCTCACCTCGACTTTGTACAGCGAGGCTGAGGCAAGAGAGAAAGTCCTCTTCCTCTGCTTTTTACAGCAAGGTTGAGGCAAGAAGAAAAGTCATTCTCCTCTGCTTTTCACAGCAAGGTTGAGGCGAGAGAAAAGTCCTCTTCCTCTGCTCCTTACAGCAAGGTTGAGGCAAGAGAACCAAGTCCTCTTCCTCTGCTTTTCACAGCAAGGTTGAGGTGAGAGAAAAGTCCTCTTCCTATGCTTCTTACAGCAAGGTTGAGGCAAGAGAACCAAGTCCTCTTCCTTTGCTTCCTACAGCAAGGTTGAGGCAAGAGAACCTAGTCCCTTCCCTTTGCTTTTTACAGCGAGGCCGAGGCGAGAGAAGAAGTCCTCACCTCGACTTTGTGCAGCAAGGCTGAGGTGAGAGAAGCAAGACCTCACCCACGACTTCTTACTGCGAGGTTGAGGCAAGAGGGGTCGTCGAGAAGCACTTTTCTTCCCCAAAACACAGGCGTCATAGTTGGTGTTCAGGCCCTCTATGCACTAAGCGCTGGTGTGGCAGAGAAGTGTAGCGAAGCCAGAAGCGCGATGACTGATCGGTGGTGCACTAACATGATAGTCGGTGGTCGGTGGTAGAAGCAAGTTCTGCTGCGTGAAGCCTAAGCGTTTAGGCCCCGTTAAGTCAGTCATCCAGCACGAAGTTATGTTGAAGGCAATGCTAAGGTAATAGTTAGCCGCGATCAAGTCAGAGGCCAAGTTTGAGGGGTTGCAGTGAGATCGTGCTAAAGCCTAAGCTAGTTAACAGTCAATCACATGCAGAGAGTTAAAGAGAAGAAACGCAGCGAGCCCTAGCGCGGTTGAGAAGAAGAAAACAGAAAAGGTGAATCTGTAGATGATCCAGAGGGATGCGCACGCTTCTGTTGAATGAAGGAAACAGTAGCGACACTCAGTGGGGGCCATTAATGCGTCCATGTGTCGAGAGATAAAGTATGGAAGCCGTGACGCTGAGGAGCAGATACGTGAGTAGCACGTGGCGTGGCCCCACTTGCCACGTGGACCGAGGGCGCGACCACTTAGTCTCTTCACTGAGAACAAGTTCACAGCTCGAGACTGGGGGCTTGTGATCCGGTCGGTCATCAGTAGTTGATGGCGTCAGCAGCCGTTGACCACGTGGACCATGCACAGGGTGGCACGTGGTAGAAAGAGCAAGTGAATCAGGGAGGAGATCACCTAGAACGGTGATCGGTAGTCAGATACCAAGTGGCCACCACTCCCAGTTCAGAGCATAGATAAGCGCCTGGAAGCACCGCACGGACGTCGGTGGATAGTCATGAGGCACCGCCCCGTCATCAAGGGAAGTTATGAGGAACCGCCCGGTCATCGATGGAAGTTATGAGGCACCGATCGGGTGTGACTGCATGAAGAGCGCGATCGGGCGTTAAGAGGGAGATCGGTCGTAAATGCATGCAGAGGGAGGTCGGTCGTAAGTGCATGCAGAGGGCGATCGGTCATCGGGGTTCCCAGCGAGAACGTTGCGCATGCACCTCGCATGATGCCCACTCAGAGGACGTGCGGCAAGGCCATGCAGGCAGGACACGCCTGGCGCTCTCCTGGGAGCATGCGGCCCGCACAGAGAGAAGCGCAGAGGCCCTCCAGGTGTGACGCGTGTACGGTAGATGCCAGCTGTGTGCCTCCACGTGTCACCATCTGGGAGAGAGGCGCGGCTCAGGTATAAAGCCCCCCACGTCATGTAAGGTAGGGGGATTCTTTCCATTTTACAAGTTTACACATGAACACTACACTGAGATTTTGAGTCACTGTGAGAGCGTTCTTACACGTTGCACAGTGATAACAGAAAACGGTTATAGAGAGAGAAAGTGGATCTGAGAGCACACACGAGTCTCACAGAGAGATTCAGTGATAGTTTTGGTGTTCCTGTTGCCTGACTTGAGCGTCGGAGCTACAACGGCCGCCAGAGGCGCCGTCTGTGTGTTTTGCAGGCAGCGTTTGGAGTTTCGGTGGTGGTACTTGGAGCATTCCTGCAGAACAGAAGGCTAGACGAAGGAGTGACGAGGCAATCCTCCACGTTCGAGTCAAGCAGCAGGATCATTGGCGCCCACCGTGGGGCCCGTGTGAATTTTGTTCCCATCCACGTCGCAGTTCTTGAAGTTTCTCGAGGTTTCTTAGAGCTTCTTGATCATTTCGTCGAAGTGAAGTTACGTCGAAGTGTAGAGGAGATGAGTAGAAGAACCAGGCAAACCTCACCTGCGCCATCTGCTGAAGAAGGAGCTGTTACCATGGCGCAGGTAGTGCAGATGATGCGCGCGCTGCAAGATAGCGTCGCAGAATCGAGAGCTGAGCAAGAGAAAATGCGTGCAGAGCTGACTGCATCGCAGAGAAGAAACGAAGAGTTGAACTGTATGAATGAAGAGCTGCGTAGGGAATTGCAGGCGCAGAAGGAGCGCGCAGTTGAAGAGAGGACGTCGACGCTGCCATCGCCTCCTAAAGCATTCCCTATGCCTTTCTCCCCCGAGATCATGAACACGGTGGTGCCTCCCAATCTGGTGGGACTGAAAGCGTCGTTCACGGGGGTGGAAGATCCAGAAGCACACCTGACAACCTTCCACACTCAGATGATGCTGACTGGAGGTTCAGATGTTGTGTACTACAAGATGTTCATGAGTACGCTGAGCGGAGTGGCTATGGAGTGGTTCGTGAGCCTGCCAGAGGGCCACGTCACTTCCTTCCATCAGTTTGTGAAGCTGTTCATGGAGCAGTACATCATCAACTGACCTGCGCCAGTGGTGTCCTACGACCTGTTTGACGTGCGCCAGTATCAGGGGGAGCCGTTGAAGGACTACCTCAATCGCTTTGGGGCGCAGGTGGTGAGATTGCCCGTCAAGGATGAGGACATGCTGGTGCATGCGTTCAAGAGAGGTGTCCTCCCTGGTCCTTTCGGTGAATCGCTCATCAGGAGCCACCCTGCCACCTTCACCGAGATACGACGACGCGCGGTGGCACACATAGTAGCAGAGACAGAGGTCTCTGAGAAGAGAGGAAGTGCTGCACCGTCGAAGCCACGTGGAGGTCAGGGGAATCAGCAGCAGCAGGCGCGGGTGCATGAGATCAAGGAAGGGAGGAAGGAGCAGGGAAGGTCTCGCCCTTATGCACCCAGGAAGGACCAGACCAGGGGGCGTGCAAGCAATGCACCCCCCAGGTATGATTTCATGATAAGTTTGGCGGAGCTGATCGCCATCCCTGCTGTGGCAGCAAGACTCCATGTGCCAGAGAAAACCGACAGGGTACTTAGAGGGAGGAAGGATGAGTGGTGTGAATTCCATCAAGCTTATGGACATACACTCCGTACCTGCCTAGCGTTGGGGCGTCAGCTTGCTGAGTTGGTGAAGACAGGGTTCCTAACCGATTACCTGCAGAAGACACAAGGTGATCGCTCTTCGGGGTCCTAGGTAGGCGACCAGCAGCATGAACTCCCTGTGTTTGGGGAGGTGAGGTGATGGAAGAGGCTACACTGGGGGGGCTCCCAGAGCTGGAGCGGAAGGCATGATCGCCCCACGTGTGTGCATCGCCAGGGCGGTCATCGCCGGATAAAGGAGACCCATCCAGAGTGGTTGAGACGTTGGAGAATGGAGCTTGTCGGCTGGAGACTCTGGATGGAGCAGCTATTCCCAGGATGTAGAACGCTACACGCTTGTTTCTTACTTTGGTTAAGCTGTAAAGTAGATGCGCTATCGCGCTGTACACACACTTAGTGTATTAAACAGTTGAGCAGATCAGGGGGCACTCTTTTCAACGATGCTACCCAATAAAAGATTTTCAGTACATAAAGTGTGCGAGTGTTCCCAGTTTAAAGTTCTCCTTGCCCCAGGTGCAAGTCCAGGTGATCGGTGGTCAGTTACCGAGTGGCCACCACCCACAGATCAGCCCCTAGATAAGCGCCTGGATGTAGAGCGCGATCAGCCATCAGTGCATGCAGACCGCGATCAGCCGTCGGTGCATGTAGAGAGTGAGTGCTCGGTCGGTGCATGGTCATCGGGGTCTTGCTAACACGTGTTAAGCTGGAACCCAAGTTCCCAGCGAGAGCGTTAAGCATGCACCTCGCATGATTCCAGAAGAAGAGCTCCTCGCCAGTAGGGACGTGCATGCACTCACACAGAGAACATGCGGTGAGACCATGCAGGCAGGGTGCGCCTGGTGAGTGCGCTTAGACAGCCACGCCTGGCGCTCCCCTGGGAGCGTGCACCCACGAGAAAGTCCTCCCTCGACTTTGTACAGCGAAGTGCAGGCGAGAGAAAGTCCTCTTCCTCTGCTTTATACAGCAAGGTTGGGGCAAGAGAGAAAGTCCTCTTCCTCTGCTTTATACACCAAGGTTGGGGCAAGAGAAGAAAGTCCTCCCTCGACTTTGTACAGCGAGGTGCAGGCGAGAGAAAGTCCTCTTCCTCTGCTTTATACAGCAAGGTTGGGGCAAGAGCGAAAGTCCTCTTCCTCTGCTTTATACAACAAGGTTGGGGCAAGAGCGAAAGTCCTCGTCCTCCGCTTTTTACAGCAAGGTTGAGGCAACAGAGGAAGTCCTCCTTGCCTTTGAGCAAGTGCAGGCGAGAACAGAGGAAGTCCTCCTTGCCTTTGAGCAAGTGCAGGCAACAGAGGAAGTCCTCCTTGCCTTTGAGTAAGTGCAGGCAGCAGAGGAAGTCCTCTTTGCCTTTGAGCAAGTGCAGGCAACAGAGAAAGTCCTCCTTGCCTTTGAGCAAGTGCAGGCAACAGAGGAAGTCCTCCTTTCCTTTGAGCAAGTGCAGGCAGCAGAGGAAGTCCTCCTTGCCTTTGAGCAAGTGCAGGCAACAGAGAAAGTCCTCCTTGCCTTTGAGCAAGTGCAGGCAACAGAGGAAGTCCTCCTTGCCTTTGAGCAAGTGCAGGCGAGAAAGAGGAAGTCCTCCTTGCCTTTGAGCAAGTGCAGGCAACAGAGGAAGTCCTCCTTGCCTTTGAGCAAGTGCAGGCAACAGAGGAAGTCCTCCTTGCCTTTGAGCAAGTGCAGGCGAGAAAGAGGAAGTCCTCCTTGCCTTTGAGCAGGTTGCCTTTGAGCAGGTTGCCTTTGAGCAAGTGTAGGCAACAGAGGAAGACCTCCTTGTCTGCGAGCGAGTGCAGGCGAGAAAGAAGAAAGTCCTTGTTGAACCAAGTGGTGTTCAAGGTTTTGAAGAATCCAAATCCTTTGAAGGATGATGAAGCTTTTGTTGTGCTTGCTGTTGCTGTGCTGGTTTAGTTAGGATCTGGGTAGTTTGAGTTGTGTAACTCAACCTTTGATTGAATCTAAAGCTCAAGAGAAGGCTAGACGAAGGAGTGACGAGGCAATCCTCCACGTTCGAGTCAAGCGGTAGGATCACATGGAATTTCTACTTCTAACCTTTTTGGGCTTTTAAATTAACTTTTTGTCAAGTGGTTTGGTTTGCTTTGAAAATTTACTTTTCCTTGTATAGCTGCACATTTTCTCTTTGTAATAAGTTCCATTTCTATAAAATATCACAGAGGGTTATGTATAAGTATCATTTCTTATTTTGGAGGCATGAGATTTTAGAGAAATTGTAATCCTGAAGTTTCTTATTCTCAAATACATTACTCTTTTTTTCTATGATAGAATAGTTATTCCGCTATCATTTTATTTTGTTCTCTTCCTTTGATGAGTGCAAAAAAAGATATTTTTTCTTGAAATGGAATAAACATTATTGTTGTTGATTTCTCTTCCTAAAAATGTTTCTGGGTATGTCATCTTATACCTTTTGGTCTCGTGTTTCCTTGTATACATTCTAATGGTGTCTTAATGTTAATTGATTATTGAAAACATTGCACATAAATATGGTATTAATAAAATTGATTTACTTAGCCAAAAAGTTGATGATTTTGTCGTATGTATTGCTCTTGGAGAGAACCAAGTGACTTAAGAAAAAGACATTTAAATATGCTGGTGTAAACGTGGATACCTTGGACCAACTTGTTATACTTAAGTTCATCAATTGACATCTTTCATTGTTTATAATTTTATTAGCCACATGGCACCCCTTACTCTTCATTCATAGTTTCAAAACCTCCTGTTTTCAGAATTTTGATAGACGTGTTTGATTTTTACTTATGTTCATCAATTGATACATGTTCTTAGTTTGAAAAGTAGCATTTATTATTGGAATAACTAATTCAACTTACAACAAAAGGACTAGTGATTTTGATATGGCTCCCCTGATGTGAGTTTATTTTAGATGTTTTCTTTTAAGGTGACACTTTATTTAAGATTGAGATTTTAGCACAATTATGGTGAGAATCCTAAGAAGATCCCACTGGACAAGAACTTAACCAAGTGGTTAAGTAAGTGTGATGGTTCACTTCACAAGGACAAAGAGAAAAACACAAGAATATGGGTGACAATGATGCAAAGGCGGAAATTAAAGAATATAAAGAAAACAACAAAATGATTTGATTGAATGGAAGAGATGGAAATAAACAAGAACATATAACAAAGAGAATTGATGCAAAGGAAGATGAAAGACAAAGATGAAGGAAAAGGAAGCTTATGGATGATGGAAAGAGAGGATGAACATGCCACTTGGATGGTGGATTCTCCAAGATAAGTGTAGTGGGCCGCCACTTGAGAGCTCTCAACTCACTCAAGATAAGACCTTAAAGCTAGTGGACTCAAGCCTAACAAACACCTCACACAATTTGTGCAGAGTAACTTTTCTATTCCAATTCAACGTGAAAAATAAACTAGGTAGGCCTCCTATTTATAGGTGAAGGAGCCTTGGAGAATAAGCTAAAGGGGTACGATGGGAAAAGGGAAAAAAATGGGCAGCCTTAGGGTTTGACCGCATCCTAGGCTTGTCCTTCTAGAAACTAGGTCAAAATGTCTTCCAAAAGGGCCAAGAAAAAGCTAAAATGCTAACTACACCCCCTACTATGCTAAAGGTACCTTATTATAGCCTATCTTTGCTATTTGGACCCCTAAAGTGAGCCCAAATTATTTACAAAACATATTCTCTTTTTTTTTAAGAAGATCAAAAGGAAGAACTTCTGGTATTCTGGTTTATAGCTTCTTCTTTTACTAATTCTTTCTCGAGGCTTGGTGGGGCCTGGCTTTGTATCTTGAGATGACTAACCCTTTTGGGCAGTGCTTGTTGTGTCCTTAGTCATTTGTCGGTTTGTATCATGCTCCCTAGGTTGGAAAGAATTTGTTCTCGAATTTAGAACCCCTGCAAATAACATAGTTAGTTTGTTTCCAAAGAAGATATTTCTAAGTTTAGGATGTGAAACAAACTTATGTTCTTGAAGCTTGGGGAGTTCACATGGGTGAATTCTAGATACAGGCCATGTGTTGTAGAAAATGTTTAGGGAAGTGTTCCGGCCGCTTGACTCGAACGTGGAGGACTGCCTCGTCACTCCTTCGTCTAGCCCTCTGTTCTGCAGGAACGCTCCAAGAACCACCGCCGGAACTCCAAACGCTGCCTGCAAAACACACAGACGGCGCCTCTAGCGGCCGTTGTAGCTCCGACGCTCAAGTTAGGCAACAAGAACACCAAAACTATATCTGAATCTCTCTATGAGACCCGTGTGTGACTGAAACTCTCAGATGTGTGAGCTATGAGAATCTGAAAAAACCTCCTCTAATTTCATTAAGAGTTTGTATATATACCTGAGTCTTTCTCTCTCCTGATAACGTCTGGTCGTACACGTGTCATCATCTGGAGTGTCTGCAGCTGAAACGTTACTTCCACTGTGCCCCTGCGACTAAGTTATCCACACAGGGAGTAGCTTAGTACACAGGCTACTCTGGGCGCAACCTTAACACGGCGAGCTGGTTAACCCTGGGCATTGCAGCTCACACTACACATGGCGGCAGATATGCCACTTATCCTCTATACTTTGACCATACAACAAGTGCTTGCCAAGTCTTCTCAAACACCCGGCGATGTGCTCTTTCGGCGACTTGCTGACCACCTGATCTCCCAACCTTAACACACGGCGATCATGTGCAATCTGGGCGATTACTGATCCATACCGGCGATGACCGACTACTCATCCTCAAGGCAATAGGCGATTACTCACCTCAAGGCGATAGGCGATTACTCATCATCACAAGCGAGAGGCGACTACCATTCTGAGTGATCGCCTCCCTGACTCGCCTGCTATCCTCTACCACGTGTTACCCTGTGAATGGTCCACGTGGTCAACTGCTGCTGATGTCATCGACTACCGATGATCGACCGGAACACAAGCCCCCCAGTCTCGAGCTGTGAACTTGTTCTCAGCGAAGAGACTAAGAAATCGTCTTCTGGCGGTCTATAGGAGCGCACACTCTGATACTTAACACTGTTTCATTCCTTCTTCTTCGCCTTCAAGCATTCAAAGCATCTCTCTGGATCATCTAGAGATTCACCTTCTCTGTTTTCTTCTTCTCTAACGCGCTGGAGTTCGCTGCGCTTCATCTCTTTAACTCTCTGCATGTGACTAACTGCTAACTAGCTTAGGCTTTAGCGCGATCTACCTGCAACCCCTCAAACTTGGCCTCTGACTTGATCGCGGCTAACTGTTGCCTTAGCATTGCCTTCAACATAACTTTGTGCTGGATGACTGACTTAACGGGCCTAAACGCTTCGGCTTCACGCAGCAGAACTTGCTTCTACCACCGACCACCGACTAGCATGTTAGTGCACCACCGATCAGTCATCGCGCTTCTGGCTTCGCTGCACTTCTCTGCCACACCAGCGCTGAGTGCGTAGAGGGTCTGAACACCAACTATGACGCCTGTGTTTTGGGGAGGAAAAGTGCTTCTCGATGACCCCTCTTGTCCCAACCTTGCTGTAAGAAGTCGTGGGTGAGGTCTTGCTTCTCTCACCTCAGCGTCGCTGTAAAAAGCAGAGGGAAGGGACTTGGTTCTCTTGCCTCGACCTTGCTGTAAAAAGCAAAGGGAAGAGGACTTTTCCTCATGCCTCAGCCTCGCTGTACAAAGTCGAGGTGAGGACTTGGTTCTCTCGCCTCAACCTTGCTGTAAGAAGCAAAGGGAGAGGACTTTCTCTCTTGCCTCAGCCTCGCTGTACAAAGTCGAGGTGAGGACTTGGTTCTCTCGCCTCAACCTTGCTGTAAGAAGCAAAGGGAGAGGACTTTCTCTCTTGCCTCAGCCTCGCTGTACAAAGTCGAGGTGAAGACTTTCACTCGCCTGCACCTCGCTGTACAAAGTCGAGGGAGGACTTTCTTCTTTCTCGCCTGCACTCGCTCAAAGGCAAGGAGGTCTTCCTCTGTTGCCTACACTTGCTCAAAGGCAAGGAGGACTTCCTCTGCTCTCGCCTGCACTTGCTCAAGGGCAAGGAGGACTTCCTCTGTTCTCGCCTGCACTTGCTCAAGGGCAAGGAGGACTTCCTCTGGTGCCTGCACTTGCTCAAAGGCAAGGAGGACTTCCTCTGGTGCCTGCACTTGCTCAAAGGCAAGGAGGACTTCCTCTGGTGCCTGCACTTGCTCAAAGGCAAGGAGGACTTCCTCTGGTGCCTGCACTTGCTCAAAGGCAAGGAGGACTTCCTCTGGTGCCTGCACTTGCTCAAAGTGTAACATCCCGCCAAATTTCTTTTCATACTTATGTAATAAAATAAAGGTGAAACAAATATATCGAAGTGAACAAAATTATATATATGTAATGAAGTTTCTCCTCACAGGGAGTTTATTACATAATCGGTCAGTTTTCCAAAAACTTAAACAAAATTACAGTAAACTAGAAAGACAGGCGATCTCCTAACAGAAAACGGCGATCTCCTATCAGAAAACAGAAAAAGGGGTGATCGCCCGACAGAAACGGAAACAGGCGATCTCCTTCCGGCGACCACTCACAGAGGAGCTCTACATCCTGCAACATCATCTGCTCCCGTGTAAATTACACACGATCATCACATGTTTAAGAAAACAACCACGATACAAAACAAAAGGGTAAGCTAGGTATTTGAAAGAGAGTTTAGATATGAACTTTAAAATCAAGATAAAACAGTTAAAGACACCCACGTAAAACTATCAATTTTCTCATTCTCTTCACATGACCATCAAGTAAACACGTATTTCACAATTCCTCAAGAGTCATTCAAATCACATAATGCATCAAGTGTCTATCAATTTCAATGTTCCTCATTTCTCACGTCAGACTTCCACTGACTCATCACACAAGACACCTGACCCTACTTCCGGAAGACTCGTGCGTTGAACTTAGCATCCAGAGACATGCACCTGTCATACTTCATTTGCTGTAATGTTTCCACAGCCATGCGCATCAACACAATCTCGATCTCAATTTCATCACTCGCACAGTATGACAGGGTTAATCCATATAACAGGCCGAGCTCGTTCTTTTTCACACGACTCACCCATTCATATGAACCTCCTTCGACTCTCACCAACTGAATAACTTCCTCTATGTGATTCCATTATCACAGCAGAGTCAGGATCGCCTCATTCACAGGATACTCACAGATCAATACACTTCATAACCAAATCTCAACATGGTATTTCCTTTCCTGAAAATACTATGTCTTGATCCCACATTCACGACATTCCACACATCATATAACACTTAAATGAATGATTCCAATCACAACAACAATCATTCCATGGTTCATATTTTCGAATATCACATTTAAATCTCAAACAGTTTCAAACAACACAAAAACAGGGGAGTTCGAAAAACAACGCCAAAACCGGCGATCTCGTCCAAAAACAGGGGATTTCAAAATCTGTATTTAAAACCGGCGATCACGTCGCCCAAACACATAAGAACAGAACATCATGAAAAAGGGGTTTAAAACCGGCGACCACGTCGCCCAAACACATAAAACAGAGCATCACGAAAAAGAATATGAAACCGGCGACCACATCGCCCTCACTTCAGAAACAGCAAATCTACGGCTTTTATTGAAAATAAAGCTAGCTTCCCTTACCTGGACTTGCGCAAAACTCCAAGAACTACGAAACCCAACGAAGCTTAAAGATGCTTTCACTCTGTTTTGGTGTCCCGGTCATGAGAACTTGCAGAGACCCTCCCAGGTGCTCTAATGGTAGTCTTCGCTCGTCGTACTGGTGCTTGAGGATGCCTGAATCGCAGTGCGAAGGAGAGAAAAGAGAGGGATGAAGATGCACTCACTCTTTCACTCTTGAGTCACTGCAATGTTCTTTGCCTCCCCGCAGTGGGTTTTTGAATCCAAGCCTACTTGTCTACGCATGCTGCTGCCACCACCCCCTCTGCAGGAAAGTCAGAGTGTACGATTCACTGAACAGTACGACCACGGTTGTCTCTTGCGCATGCCAACCACTTCCCTGAACAGTACGACCGCAAGTGTCTCTTGCGCATGCCAACTTTCTGATGTCACTATTCTGAACCACCCTTTTTGTCTACGTGTCGCGCGTGCAGTACGTCTGATGCTGAAAGCCTGGGTCCCACCTTATCTGTGTGAAACTCGACATCGCGCGATAACCTTCCACCGATGACCTCTCGCGCGATGACTATCCACCGAGGCCTCATCCTGGAGGACGACCGATGTCTCTCCCTGGAAAACGACCGATGTGTCCCTCATCCTGGCGATGACCTCTGTCTCTCATACCGGCGATGACTGACGTGCCTCATCCCGGTGATGACTGATTCCTCATCCTGGCAGACACCCGATGTGTCACCCTGGAGGACCACCGATGTCTCACCCTGGCAGACAACCGATGTCTCAACCTGGCAGACCACCGATGTCTCACCCTGGCAGACCACCGATGTGTCTCCCATCCTGCTTGATGACCGATGTTCCTCTCATCCTGTTGGCGATCTCTTATCGCCCTTGTGTGTGACGAGAACACATCGCCTTACTCTGCTCACCGATGTCGTATCGTCACACCTTGCTGGAGGTTCTTCATCCCACTATGTTACGTCCAAGGTATCACCTCCACATGGCTTGGTAATGTCGGTAGCTTCACATTTCCAAGAGTAGATCAGCACCACTCCTCTTGCGCCCATGCATGCAACACTAAGGACGATCTCTTATGCTCAAGCATAGAGCTTCGCATGCACAGCGTATCTAAGGCTTAACCCACACCTTGATACGCGTGGTTTTTGGAACCCACTATGGTTGATCCAGCATCTTGACCACATACTACGTGCACTCCCGTCGATCACGTACACTATAGGCGATTGGCGGTCATGTCTCCTCTAGGCGATAGGCGATTATGTCCCAGAGAAGTCGGAGATCGCCTCCGTCTTCAACAATGGCGATCTCGTAGACTTCTAAGCTACACTTTTCTTCCTTTACTCTTCTTGATCCACATGTCAGCCGACCGACCTCTACCAGCTGACCCCAGACCTTGGGCGACGTCCGATGTCCGACTACTACGAAACTTCATTTACCAGCTCTTTGTATTTTAAATAATAACATCTTCTGAAATTATTTAAATAAAATACTTTCATTCCAATTAAAGTTTCTAGGTCCTTACACAAAGGCAAGGAGGACTTCCTCTGTTCTCGCCTGCACTTGCTCAAGGGCAAGGAGGACTTCCTCTATTCTCGCCTGCACTTGCTCAAGGGCAAGGAGGACTTCCTCTGGTGCCTGCACTTGCTCAAAGGCAAGGAGGACTTCCTCTGTTCTCGCCTGCACTTGCTCAAGGGCAAGGAGGACTTCCTCTTGCCTCAACCTTGCTGTATAAAGCAGAGGAAGAGGACTTTCTCTGTTGCCTCAACCTTGCTGTAAAAAGCAGAGGAAGAGGACTTTCTCTCGCCTGCACCTCGCTGTACAGAGCAGAGGTGAGGACTTCCTCGTGGGTGCACGCTCCCAGGGGGGTGCCATACGTGGCTGTCTAAGCGCACACACTGGGCGCGCCCTACCTGCATAGCCTCATCGCGCGTTCACCGACGTCCCGACTGGCGAGGACCTCTTCTTCTGGAATCATACGAGGTGCATGCTTAACGCTTTCGCTGGGAGCTCGGGTCCCAGCTTAACACGTGTTAGCAAGACACCGATGACTGTGAACCGACCGAGTACTCACTCTCTACATGCACCGACGGCTGATGGCTGATCGCGCTCTACATCCTAGCGCTTATCTAGGGGCTGATCTGCGGGTGATGGACACTTGGTAACTCACCACCGATCACCTGGTCTTGCACTTGGGGCAAGGAGAACTTTAAACTGGGAACAGTCGCACACTTTATGTATTGAAAATCTTTTATTGGGTGGCATCGTTAAAAAGAGTGCCCCTGATCTGCTCAACTGTTTTAATACACTAAGTGTATGCAAAACGCGATAGCGCATCTACTTTACAACTTAACGAAAGTAAGAAAGAAACATGTAGCGTCCTGGGTTCTGGGAATAGTCGTTACGTCCAGAGTCGCCAACCGACAAGCTCCATTCTCCAACGCCTCAACCACTCTGGATGGGGTCTCCTTTAACCGGCGATGACCGCCCTGGCGATGCACACACGTGGGGCGATCATGCCTTTCGCTTCAGCTCTGGCAGCCCCCCCAGTGTAGCCTCTTCCATCACCTCACCTCCCCAAACACAGGGAGTTCATGCTGCTGGTCGCCTTCCTGGGACCCCGAAGCGCGATCACCTTGTGTCTTCTGCAGGTAATCGGTCAGGAACGCTGTCTCCACCAACTCAGCAAGCTGACGCCCCAACGCCAGGCAGTTACGGAGTGTATGTCCATAAGCTTGATGGAACTCACACCACTCATCCTTCCTCCCTCCAAGTACCCTATTGGTTTTCTTTGGCACATGGAGTCTTGCTGCCACAGCAGGGATGGCGATCAGCTCCGCCAAACTTATCATGAAATCATACCTGGGGGGTGCGTTGCTTGCACGCCCCCTGGTCTGGTCCTTCCTTGGTGCATAAGGGCGAGACCTTCTCTGCTCCTTCCTCCCTTCCTTGACCTCATGCACCCGCGCCTGTTGCTGTTGATTCCCCTGACCTCCACGTGGCTTTGACGGTGCAGCACTTCCTCTCTTCTCAGAGACCTCGGTTTCTGCTACTATGTGTGCCACCGCACGTCGCCGTATCTCGGTGAAGGTGGCAGGGTGGCTCCTGATGAGCGATTCACTGAAAGGACCAGGGAGGACACCTCTCTTGAACGCATGCACCAGCATGTCCTCGTCCTTGCTGGGCAATCTCACCACCTGCGCCCCAAAGCGATTGAGGTAGTCCCTCAACGGCTCCCCCTGATACTGGCGAACGTCAAACAGGTCGTAGGACACTACTGGCGCAGGTCGGTTAATGATGTACTGCTCCGTGAACAGCTTCGCGAACTGATGGAAGGAAGTGACGTGGCCCTCTGGCAGGCTCACGAACCACTCCATAGCCACTCCGCTCAGCGTGCTCATGAACATCTTGCAGTACACAGCATCTGAACCTCCAGTCAGCATCATCTGAGTGTGGAAAGCTGTCAGGTGTGCTTCTGGATCTTCCGCCCCCGTGAACGATGCTTTCAGTCCCACCAGATTGGGAGGCATCACCGTGTTCATGATTTCGGGGGAGAAAGGCATAGGGAATGCTCGCGGAGGCGACGGTGGCGTTGATGTTCTCTCTTCAGCTGCGCGCTCCTTCTGCTCCTGCAATTCCCTACGCAGCTCTTCATTCATACGGTTCAACTCTTCGTTTCTTCTCTGCGATGCAGTCAGCTCTGCACGCATCCTCTCTCGCTCAACTCTCGATTCCGCGACGCTATCTTGCAGTGCGTGCATCATCTCCACTACCTGCGCCATGGTAACGGCTCCTTCTTCAGCAGATGACGCAAGTGAGGTTTGCCTGGTTCTTCTACTCATCTCCTCTGCACTTTGACATAACTTCACTTCGACGAAATGATCAAGGAGCTCCAAGAAACCTCAAGAAACCTCAAGAAACTGCAACGTGGATGGGAACCAGATTTACACGGGCCCCACGGTGGGCGCCAAATGTTCCGGCCGCTTGACTCGAACGTGGAGGACTGCCTCGTCACTCCTTCGTCTAGCCCTCTGTTCTGCAGGAACGCTCCCAGAACCACCGCCGGAACTCCAAACGCTGCCTGCAAAACACACAGACAGCGCCTCTAGCGGCCGTTGTAGCTCCGACGCTCAAGTCAGGCAACAGGAACACCAAAACTATATCTGAATCTCTCTGTGAGACTCGTGTGTGACTGAAACTCTCAGATGTGTGAGCTATGAGAATCTGAAAAAACCTCCTCTAATTTCGTTAAGAGTTTGTATATATACCTGAGTCTTTCTCTCTCCTGACGGTTATTCCTCTTGACACATGGATAACGTCTGGTCGTACACGTGTCATCATCTGGAGTGTCTGCAGCTGAAACGTTACTTCCACTGTGCCCCTGCGACTAAGTTATCCACAAAGGGAGTAGCTTAGTACACAGGCTACTCTGGGCGCAACCTTAACACGACGAGCTGGTTAACCCTGGGCATTGCAGCTCACACTACACATGGCGGCAAATATGCCACTTATCCTTTGTACTTTGACCATACAACAAGTGCTTGCCAAGTCTTCTCAAACACCCGGCGATGTGCTCTTTCGGCGACTTGCTGACCACCTGATCTCCCAACCTTAACACACGGCGATCATGTGCAATCTGGGCGATTACTGATCCATACCGGCGATGACCGACTAGTCATCCTCAAGGCGATAGGCGATTACTCACCTCAAGGCGATAGGCGATTACTCATCATCACAGGCGAGAGGCGACTACCATTCTGAGTGATCGCCTCCCTGACTCGCCTGCTATCCTCTACCACGTGTTACCCTGTGAATGGTCCACGTGGTCAACTGTTGCTGATGTCATCGACTACCGATGACCGACTGGAACAGGAAGAGATGATTTGTTTGTGATATTCCTCTTAGAAGGGAATAACCTTTAGGAGGTTTTTGAAGCTCACCCCTAAACTTCTTTAACAAAGATGTCAAGTATTTAGAATTATTTGGGAATGAAAAAGAGAAAGAAGAAGTATACCTTGGAGGTGCAGTGATTTTCGTATGGGTCAACAAGATGAGACCCACTTTACTTTCCTATTCTTTTCCATTTTCTCTTTTGGTTTTTGTTTTAACTTGGTCTTGATTTACCTCTTTTAACATTATGGTCCTTTTATTTGGACAATTGGCAGCTATGTGACCAAAACCTAAACATTTAAAACATTTTGTGCTTGAAGTTTTGGTGGGTGAATTAGGGGTAAAGATGGAAGGGTTTTCTTTAAAAACTTTTTGGTGAGTAGTGGTTTCTTTTGAAAAATTGGAAGGAGAAGTTTTTGTAGAAATTTTGTTTGTATCCTTCCAAGAAGATTCGAAGAAGCCATCATTATGAGTATTTTTTGAAAGTTGTTTTCCTCAAAAGTTGTGATTCCACCTTGATGGCTAGGTGAACTACTTTCTTTAAAGAAGAGTACTCATATAATTCTATGAGGTTTTTAATTTCTCTCCTCAAACCACTCACAAACCACACTATCTTTGACTCTTCACTATCATGAATATTAATTTGAGTCAATGTTTTTTCTAAGTCTGTAAAGTATTCATCTACCATCCTAGGTCCTTGATGAAGTCGTTGGAACTTCAACAAGAGTTCCTTCCTATAAGGAGGAGGAACAAACTGCACGTGCATGCAAACCTTTAAATCATCCCAAGAGACCACAGTTGGTCTCTTATCAAGTCCAATGTCCATTACAGTTTTATGCCACCACTGCATGGCATAATCTAAAAATTCTAAGGAGGCTAACTCAACCTTTTGGTCCTCTTGGACCTCATGTACATTAAAAATTTGTTCTACTTTAGCCTCCCATCCTAAATATACATTGGGATCATTTTCCCCACTAAAACTAGGCAATTTTACATAAGGGAAAGAAAATCTTGAAGCTTGTTGGCGTGTTTCCTCGAAGTTGTTCAACCTCCATTCTTCTTCCTCTTCTTGGCTACCGTAATGGTGGTAGCTCCTAGACGCTCTCCTTTGATCCCATCTCCTTCCTCGGGGTTGTCTTTCTTAAGCCATTTCTAGCCTTTGGAGTCTTTCCTCCATTTGTCTAATTTCGTCCTCCTTTTGGGCCAAGGACCTCTTTGCCACCGCCAATTCACCCATAAGGAAAGCCTTTTGGGGAGATTGAGGCTTAGACGATTCTCTTGAAGAAATATTAGCCATAATGCACAAGTAACAAACAATTAGTGAAATAGAAGTTATTAAAAACACTCTCAAGATTGCGTCATTTTGGTGAAAAGCAAGAAGAAATCACTCAAGGCACTCAAAGAAATTTTGTTTCACTCCACAAAGGTCTTTCTTAGGGTGGAAAGCTCTTCAAATGAAAAAGGACAAAGCCCTTAACACTTGATCTCAAAGGAAAACCACAACAAAACTTGAGGAAAACAAAAAGAAAAGCTCAAAATAAGCTAAACCAAATTTGTGAAAAGAGATTATGACAAAACTTGAAAAGGAAAACAAGCAAGAAAAAGGCACATAAAAAGACTCGAAGATACTTACTAAACTTTTAACAATGAAACTTTCTTTAGAAATTTGTTAAAGCAAAAGGATAAAAATTCCACAAGTGTTGAAATCAATTTGCCAATCAAGATGAACCCCGAAATTGAAATGTTTCTCTTTTGAAAAAAATTGGAAAAACTCAAGTTCTTTTGCACCACTTCCTCTTTTTCTTATTTTTTCTTTTTTTAATACTTGTCCTTGTCTTATGGAAATGAAAGGTCCATAGTTTTGGTCATGCATATTTTCATAGAACTTTAATTTTCACAAAATGTTTGGCTTAATCAACTGATATGGGAATATGGCAAAAAAAGTCAATTGAGGTTAGTGTTACCCTTTGTGATGAAGAGTACTGCATCATCAAGAGAATCAAACATCCAAGACACGGTTAAATTGTAGTTACAATTGGTCCTAGTTATACTAAGCTAGGATTTATATACTAAAAAAGATGCCTTTGCATGCACAGTGTTTGGTAGTGGGGAAAAGTACAATGTAATTCATATACGGAGGTCAGATATACATATTGAAGCACCAAATTACAATAATTTTTATGTCTAGTACACAGTTATGAATTTGGTCTACCTAGTTTTAAGTATTTGTTTCTTTCAATTATATTGATTTTTATTGGAATAATGTTTTTTATTGGTAACAGTTTTTTAAAATATTTTTATTGGAATGCTCCTGTTAGCTTGGATAAAAGTTTTGATTAAAGTCATGCATTATGATAGTTTCTCCCCTCATACTAAACACGCATATTAGGTTCAATGCATCCCAATGATTAATCAATAAACTTTTCTACTAATTATTAGTGAAGTCTCATGAAAAAAATACATCAGCACATTAGAAAGTATATTTATGTATTCAAGTTCACATTAAAACTCAAATTCAAAAATAAAAATAATAATAATAATAATAATAAAATACTAGCTAATATATTTAATTTATAAATTTAATAAATACTATTCAATTTCTCTTTAAAATGAACAGTAAGTTGAATTAACAATAGGACCAGAATTTGGATAAAAAATAACTTATTATTTTTTAATTAGCAAGAAATAATAAAAACTGTAATTTAAGTTTGATGGCTACTTTCGTGTATAATATAAAAATGTGAATAGAAGAAAAAGGAAAGTGTATACTGTAAGAAAAAGTTAAATTATTTATTTATTTTGTTAGGCCGAATTATATATTTTTTCACCTTATTCAAGCATATTTATGTGAGGTGGAAAACAAGTTTTTGGTAGCAACCCTTCGTTTGACCACGACCTTTTGTTTTCTACACCATATAACTTCAATGTCTTCTCTAGTAGCATCTCTAGCAGCAACTGCAGCTTCAACAACTATTGCAGTTGCAAAAGCCACAATTAAAACATGTTTTCTTTGCTCTGCACTTGCTTTAATCATTATCTTATTTGGAGCTGTAATTGTAGGATACTTTTTCTGCTTAGAAATCATATTTTCACATGTTCAACTATATTTTATCTCAATCTTTATACGTCTAATTGATTTATAGGTACATTATAGAGTATACTTAAGTAATGTATTGCTTCCTTATAAAGGTGAAGATAGTGTAAAGTTGAACTTTATTAACTATTGAAAGAGATCAGTTATGTGATAAACATACTTATTTATCATTTTAAATAATCGAAGCATGTTTACTATTTTGTTTATTTAATGGTTATAAGTGTGCTGGAAATATTTGGATTCATGGACCTAGATCAAGTTTTGTAACTTAACTTGTGATTAACTTATATTAAATTGGAAGAGAACAAGTATTTATTTTATTTTATTTTTATTATTGTTCAAACTTATTAATTATTTTTTAGTTCATAAGTTTTTTTTTTTTTTGCTTGGATAATGGAGATATAAACACATATATAATCATAATTGAATTTCAATCATGTTAATAAGTTTAGTGATATGGATTGGAATATGCGGTACTCTTGATTTTGTGTTGTAAACACATACACACAATTGTCTAGTGTTGCATTAAAGTTTAATGAATTTAATTAAGACATGTTATTGATTATTTATACAATTATGTTTTGGTAGTTGCTATATTTATTTTGTTTGAATTATACTTAATTAGTATATATTTATGTATTTTTTGTAGCTCGAAGGCAATGAAGACTACGAAGACAATCTTGAAGAAGAATGAACTTATTGAGATGTAGTAAAGAAACAATAGACTGTCTTTTAACTAAGTTTGTAGTTTTAACTTTGAACACGTGATTGTTATCAATATGCTTTAAGACAAATATTTTGATTATGTAGTTGGAACACATCTATTTAGATATGTGAGATTTTTTGTTGAGTCACTTCTATTTCAATACACGTTATCCTTCAATATTTATTCTTGCTATCTTGAACTTTTGTATGAGTAATTCTTCTAAAATTAAAGAAATATATTATTGTTTTTGTCAATACTTTAAGCAACGCTTTTAAAATTGTGGTTGTTATCAATATTTTAGGCAACGGTTTTAAAATTGTTGTCTTTACAAAAACCGTGGCCTATGACCAACAGCCATGCTCACCTAGACCACGGCTAAAAAACCGTTGCCTAAACTTTAGGCCATGGTTTTAATGCTTTAGACCACGGTTTTATGCTGTTGCCTAAAGTAATATTTGTTGTAGTGAAGAAATTAAAGGTGCAAGAAAGTAAAGTGCCAAATCAACTCTAAACAAGATAAGCTCAAAAACCAAAGTTCTGATAACCACAATATGTGAGTTGATTTTAGATGTTTTCTTTTAAGATGACACTTTACTTAAGATTGAGATTTTAGCACAACGATAACCCTAAGAATTATACTAGAATGGTGGCTGGTGCTTCTGTTGTTACAGGTACATAATTCATTTTTTTCATCTCTACCATAATTATACTAGACATCCACATTCTCCAGTTACTGGTTTTCTCTCGTTTTTCTTGAATTTAAGCTGATGTGGATTTTCAACTTCATATATTGATGTTAATTAATTCTTAGTTATTGAGTTTTCATGTACTAAAAGTTGAGGCATATATACTTATCTACTTCTTCCAGACCTTCTCTTTAATTTTATAGGTAGAGTTTACTTTATATGTTACTACCCAAGATTGGTTTATTTGAAACCGTCTCTCACCAAAAATTATCGCAAAATTTTTGTATAATATATCATGGTAAAATTTTACTATGTGTGAGTGTAAACGTGGAATATTCTGAAAATGGCTGCAACAAATACCCCTCCATGTGCTGCTATCTCTTCATTTATAACAGGTTAGCATTGAGCAAAAACACCACACACTTCTTTAAAGCATTTGCTTAGAAATACTCCACAATGATACTGTTATCTTTCATCCTCTATATTAGAAGTACTTTTTATTATTATACATTTGATATAATAAATAAAGATAATCTTTGAAAGACTTTGCAACCAAGTAGATTCGTATACAATAAAAGTACATCTTTTATTAGATCTCTTTTATCCCACGCTACTATAATAATAATGACCAAGCTTTTATTTTTGAGTATATCTATAAATATGGTTAACCTGTGCTCACGGGGCAAGGAGGAAAGTATAACATATATGATTGAAGTAACTTAAATACTCTATTATTAATATATATTAATTATTCACCTAGGACTGAATTGCCTCCGTGTGGTCTTTGATATGTTTTCATTTATTTTATAGAAATTTTGGCTTCATTCTCTGATCATTAAATGTACTGGACTAGAACTTGTAACGCTCAGAGCTCGTTAGTCGGACCTCGGCAATTTTCCTCAGATAGGTCAGCTCGGCACATGAACCTTGTTTGTGTGCCATGTGAGCAAAGTATTAAGGCCTGAGCCCAGTAACACTAAGGCAACCCAAGTAAAGCTATCTGCATGGCATGAAATAGTGTACGTATGGGTGTGTATTAGTGTGAAACATGTGAACAAATGCTTAGGGACGGGACCTTGCACCAAGATTACGAGGCTGACCCAATTTGCTTAATGGGCTTAAAGCACGTAACAAATCTATTATGCACTGATAATCAGTGACATTTGCTTAAAGATAATGATGCTTAAAGATATATATATATATATATATATATATATATATATATATATAGATATAGATATAGATATAGATATAGATATATGATTACTCATATGTTTGTTACAACTGTATATAGATAAGTTTGTTAATATCACGCAAGATTTTCCTGTTATGCATATATATCTGTTGCACATGCAATAATCTTTGATAGTGCTAACCCTAAAAAGATAGGGATGCAAACGTACATATAACAGAAGGAGCACCTACAGTTTGGGACCTGATGATTATAGGTGCCTGTAGCAGGTGGTTTTTTGTTAGAGATATAAGATAATGTACTGATTTTCGGTTAAGATTTGTTTATCTCAAGTGCTACAGGTACATGACACGCTATTAAAAAGGGCTTCAGGTCCCAGATGATGGTACGCAATAACGCAATCCTAAATATACTCATGAATACTGAGATTACTTGTTTTCTTATTCGTTCATAAAGTCCTTACTAACTTGAGAGTCGGAGTGTGACCAGCCGTGAGGGCGCGCTCTGTCTCTACAGGTGAAGCATTCAGTAACCAGAGAAGTGCAAATACCAGGGATACAGGCTAAGCCTGAACCAAGCACCAGAGTCAACCGGCAAGAACATTTGGCACCCACCGTGGGGCCCTGTAAAACTAGGTCCCATCCATATTGATAAGCAAGCAACCAGGAGATATGAGGAATACCAGGCAAGGTGGTCCCATAGGATCTGAAGGAGGCGACGTCCCCACGACCCAGTAGCTTAGGGAGATTCCTACTGATAAACGACCCGAGCCAGTAGGTGAGGTTCAGGAAAGGGAGATTGGGGGAAAGAAGTTTAAACTTGGCAAGTCGCTAAGTCGAGAACTACAGGACAAAATTACCGAGGTGATAGTACGACATTTGGATGCCTTTGCATGGTCCGCATCGGATATGCCCGGCATTGACCCAGACTTTCTGTGCCATCGTCTCACGATTGACCTGAAGGTCAAACCAATCATTCAAAAGAGGGGGAAATTCAACGAAGAAAGGCGTCTTGTCATTAAACAAGAAACATAGAAGTTGTTAGACGTTGACCAAATAAGGGAAATCCAATACCCTGAATGGTTAACGAACATTGTGCTGGTCAAGAAAGCTAGTGGGAAGTGGAGAATGTGTGTGGACTTCATGGACCTCAACAAAGCTTGCCCTAAAGATTCGTACCCGTTACCCAATATTGACACTCTGGTAGACAGTGCATCCGGGTGCTGGCTTCTCAGCTTTCTCGATGTATTATCGGGGTACAATCAAATTCGCATGCACCCTCGAGATGAAAGCCAGACTGCTTTCATGATGGAGCTTGCCAGCTACATTTGGACTAGAGAATGCTGGAGCGACATACTTGAGGTTGATGGACAGGATCCTCGCCCCCATGATAGGGTAGAATGTGCAGGCATATGTAGACGACATGGTCATCACCTCGATAGAGCAGGAACAGTATGTGGTGGATTTGGAAGAGCTATTTGTTACAATATCCAGATACAACCTGAAACTGAACCTGGAAAAATGTGTATTTCGGATAAAAGCAGGAAAATTCTTGGGATTTCTCCTCACCTGAGAAGTGCGCAACAATCATTGCCATGAGATTGGCCACCTTCTCCCACTTACTATCAGCCGGGGGAGATTAGGGGTACCCTTACTTTCAGTGCTTAAAGAGAAATAGTCATTTCGTTTGGATGGCAGAATGTGAAGAAGCGTTCGTAAAACTAAAGAAGTACTTGGCCAGCCCACCAGTTCTTTGCAAACCACTACCGGACGCGCCAGGTTTAGGGTTTAGGGTTTAGGTGTGGTGGTGGATGGTGTGGTGGATGATCGGGCTCCACCAACGCCGCTAAGGGCTTTCCCAATGCCTTTCTCCCAAGCAATCATGGACACGGTGGTCCCAGCTACCTTCGTGGGCCCTAAGACTATGTTCACGGGGGTGGAGGATCCAGAAGCGCATCTCACGGTGTTTCATACGCAGATGATGCTGTCAGGAGGGTCTGATGTGGTGCATTGCAAGCTCTTCATGACCACGTTGACGGGAACAGCGCTGGAGTGGTTTGTCAGCCTACCTGAGGGACATATTACGTCCTTCACGCAGTTCTCCACGCTGTTCAGTGAATAGTATATCGTCAACCGGGCTCCCCCACCGATGTCTTATGACCTTTTTGACGTTAGGCAATATCTGAGGGAGTCCCTTAAAGATTACCTTAACAGATTAGGGGCGATGGTAGTGTGGTTGCACACCAAAGATGAAGATATGGTGGTGCACACCTTCAGAAAGGGGGTATTGCCAGGACCTTTCAGTGACTCCCTTATTAGAAGTCGCCCAAAGACCTTCGGTGACATCAAGCGTCATGTTGTTGCTCACATTGCTGCTGAAGGAGAACTCAATGAAAAGCGTGAGAGCGCAGCCTCTTCACGACTGCGAGCACCTAGTCGACCTCAGCCCCTGTGGGTACATGAGGCGACGATAGAAAGGAAAGCCCAGGAAAAGCAGAAGCCCTACGAGACTAGGAAGCCTCAAACCAGGGCATGCGCAAAGGAGGATGTGCCCCCCAGACATAACTTCCTGGTGGAGCTCAAAGAGTTGATCGCCATTCCCAACGTGGCAGAAAGGCTGAAGGTGCCCCCAAAGACAGACAAGAGGTTAGGGCCCAACACAGGCGCCTGGTGTGAATTCCACCAAGCGTTTGGCCATCCCATTCGAAATTGCTTGGCCCTTGGTTATCAGCTAGATAAGTTGGTAAAAAACGGCTTCCTGAATGATTACTTGCGGGAGTCATAAGGGGGAGAGGTGGAGGCGGCGCCGAGGGCTGATTAGGGGCACGAAGTGCCCATACATGGTGAGATCCACACCATCGTGGGTGGATTCTCAGGCAGGGGGTGCACCTCGTCGTAGCGCAAGAAGTACGCGCGATCTGTGATGGCGGTGGAAACATGTGAGGAAGACCACTTCCCAGATATCGACCTCACATTTACGAAGGCAGATCGCCAGGACGTTGTTCCCCATGATAATGATCCAGTGGTGATATCGTTGTTACCGTGGGAAGAAGGTCGATCAAGGGAGCTCGGCCGATGTGATGTTCTGGTCGACCTTTAACAAGTTGCAGCTATCCCCCAGATCAGCTAAGGCCTTATACTGGCCGCCTGTATGGATTCGCAGGTTGTAACATCCCGCCAAAATACTATTCATATTTATATAATGAAAATAAAAATAACAAATAGATTGAAGTGAATGAAATTGTATATAAGTAAATAAAGTTTCTCCTCCCAGGGAGTTTAATACACATACGATCACTTTTCCATTGAAACATAAACAAATTACAATACAATAGAAAGATAGGCGATCTCCTGACAGAAGGGCGATCTCCTATTAGAAGTGCGATCTCCTATTACAAGGGCGATCTCCTATCATATAGGCGATCTCCTATCAGAAAGCAGCAAAAGGGGTGATCGCCCAACGGAAATTGAAAACAGGCGATCTCCTTCCAGCGACAATTCACTAAGGAGCTCTACTTCCTGCAACATCATCTGCTCCCGTGTAAATTATACACGATCATTACAGGTTTAAGAAAAGGCCGAACACAACACCAAGAAAACACAGGGTAAGCTAGACATTTAAAAAGAGTTAGATATGAACTTTAAAATCAAGGTAAAACAAATTCAAGATATCTACGTAATCCATCAACTAAACACATATTTCACGATTCCTCGAAGGTCATTAAAATCACAACATATATCAAGTGTCTATCAATTCAAAGTTTCTCATTTCTCACGTCAGACTTCACTGACTCATCACACAAGACACTTGACTCCACTTCCGGAAGACTCGTGCGTTGAACCTAGCATCCAGGGACATGCACCTGTCATACTTCATTGGCTATAATGATTCCACAGCCATGCGCATCAACACAATCTCGGTCTCAATTCATCACTCTCACAGTATGACAGGGTAAATCCATAAGACAGGCCGAGCTCATTCTGTTTCACACGACTCACCCATTCATATGAACCTCCTTCGACTCTCACCAACTGAGTAACTTCCTCTATGTGATTCCATTATCTCAGCAGAGTCAGGATCGCCCCATTCACAGGATACTTACAGATCAATACACTTCACAACCAAATCTCAACACGGTATTTCCTTTCCTGAAAATACTATGTCTTGACCCACATTCACGACATTCCACACACCATACCACTCAAAGAATGATTTCAATCATAGCAACAGTCATTTCAAAGGTTCATATTTTCGAATATCACATGTATATCACATTTAAATCCAAAGCAGCTTCAAACAACATCAAAAACAGGGAGTTCGCAAACAACGCCAAAACCGGCGATCTGGTTCAAAAACAGGGTATTTCGAAGTCTGTATACAAAACCGGCGACCACGTCGCCCAAACACATAGAAACAGAGCATTCACGAAGATGAAAACGAAAACCGGCGACCACGTCGCCTTCACTTCAGAAACAGCTAATCTATGGCTTGTATTGAAAATGAAGGCTAGCTTCCCTTACCTGGACTTGCGCAAAACACCGAGAGCTCAAACCCACCGAGGTTGAAGGATGCCTTAGCTCTGTTTTCAGTGCCTGGTTGGTAGAACTTGCAGAGAAACTCCCAGGTGCTCCAAGGGCTGTCGTCGCTCGTCGCACAGGTGCTGGAGGTTGCCTGAGTTGCAGCGCAAAGGAGAGAAGAAGGGAGGGAGGAAGTTTGCACTCACTCTAACACTCTTGCGTCTGTAATGCTCTTTGCCTTCCCGCAGTGGCTTTTGAATCCCAGCTTACCTGTCCACGTATGCTGCTGCTGCCACCCCTTCTGCAGGAAAGCCTGAGAACCACTGCCCTGAACAGTACGACCACTGTTGTCGCTTGTGCATGCCAACCACTGCTCTGAACAGTACGACCACTGTTGTCGCTTGTGCATGCCAACCACTGCTCTGAACAGTACGACCGCGAGTGTCTCTTGCGCATGCCAACTTTCTGATGTCACTATTCTGAACCACCCTTTTTGTCTACGTGGCGCGCGTGCAGGACGTTTCATGCTGGGAGTCTGGGTCCCACTTTACTCTGTGTGAAACTCGACGTCGCGCGATAACTTTCCACCGCTGACTCATCCTGGCGAACGACCGATGTCTCCCTCGCCCTGGAAGACGACCGATGTCTCCCTCGCCCTGGAAGACGACCGATGTCTCCCTCGCCCTGGAAGACGACCGATGTATCTCTCGCCCTGGAAGACGACCGATGTCTATCCCTGGCGATGCCCGCATGCCTCTCGCGCCCTGGCAACGCCCGCATGCCTCGCGCCCTGGCGATGCCCGCATGCCTCTCGCGCCCTGGCCACGTCCACATGCCTCGCGCCCTGGCGATGCCCGCATGCCTCTCGCGCCCTGGCCACGTCCACATGCCTCGCGCCCTGGCGATGCCCGCACGCCTCTCGCGCCCTGGCGCTCATGTGTAGCAGGCGACCGGCGATCATGTACTACTAAACTACACTTTTCTTCCTTTACTCTTCTTGATCCACACGTCATCCGACCGACCTCTACCAGCTGACCCTAGATCTTGGGCGACGTCCGAGGTCCGACTACTACGAAACTTCATTTACCAGCTCTTTGTATTTTAAATAATAACATCTTCTGGAATTATTTAAATATACCACTTTCATTCCAATTCAATTTTACAGGTCCTTACATTCTCCCCAACAAGAAAAATTTTCGTCCTCGAAAATTGAATCACAAGGAAAAGAGGTAGGGATAGGCTTCTCTCATGGTTCCTTCAAATTCCCAAGTTGTATCACCCGATCTCTCATCCCACACCACTTTCACCATATTGATGGTCTTGCCTCTGAGTTGCCTACTCTGCTGAACGTCAATCCTGACTGGTTTCGCTCCCAACAACAAGTCATCCCTGATCTGCACATCGTCTACTTCTAACACGTGACTAGGGTTGTGACACGTGAAAGACATTGTGCAGATTCGCTAAATGGGGAGGTAGGGCGATCTCATAAGCCACTAGACCGATCCTCCTTAAGATCTGATAGCTCGTCCTACACCCTTGGTCGGTGTCACTTTCATAAATGCATGATCTCCAACAGCAAACTCCAAAGGTCTTCTCCTCTGATCTGCATAGGACATCTGTCGACTTTGAGAAGCTTTCATTCTGCCTTGCATCAGTTTCACCTTCTTGGTTGTCTGTTGAACCAACTCTTACTACTCCAATACTTCATTAAATTCCATTCTCCATCCCTGCATATGGAGTATGCTGCTCCATTGAGCGCCAACTCCAGTACTCACACTCTACTTCCAACCCTGAAGACTTGGTCGAGCAAGTCCAGAACTAAGCCCTTAACAGAACCAGGACTAGCCCCCTGTAGAGAAAAATGAGCAAGATCCCTTCATCGGAAGGAAAGAGGACAGCTGACTACTGCTCATGTCCCCCAGCCAATTCAAACTAGGATCCGAAATCTCCTTCTAGGAATCAACTTCCGCATCTTGATCAAAACCATCCATCGACTTCCCAACTGCTGATCTAATTCTCACGCTCCCTAAAGGAACACCTTTTGTTCACCACTATGCTACATAATTCTGCACCTTATAAAAACAAAGTTCTTGTTGCTGTTACTTTCTAAATCATCATTATGACTTCTTTTGCCAACTCGGCTCCCTGATCCCATCATTTCCTCCTTGTTCAATGTATACATTGGATGCATTGATTTGGGTTCAGGTGCCTATCTGAAAAGGCATACAAGAACGAACGCACTATATATCTCAACCACAACCATGTAAGTAGTGGAGCCGATTGGAAAATTTCCTCTGCATCCAGAATTTCTTGCTTAAGGACAACTCTATTCCTCTTCTCCAAGATACCACATACTATTGCCACCCACATTCCCTTCCACACCTGATTCTACTTGGATGACATACGTATAAGATAAAAGTTCTCAAGGTGGGACCTCAAATCCTTATGTCGAACAAGTAGAACACTTATCCACTTGAAGCACATAGACCAGCCACGTTGCTTTAAAGTTAAAGTTAGTGGCCCACGCATCCTCCTGAAATCTCACATCCCCTCCGCCTCCAACTTTCCAAACAATGACTTTTTGGAACTAACCATCATCTTCACCCTCCTCGCACACCTTACGTACATCTCTCCACCACCACGATTGATATTTCGAATGAGCTCGGCTTCCCCCAAGTTCCGAGTCATATTTGGATACAAGAATATCTTTCCATTTCCCTTTCTCATCACTCCTCATCCACCATTTCCATACTCATCTTCCAAATCACGATCCACAAAATAGCATCCATTCTGCGTGAAGCTTTCTCTCTTCTCCCAGTAACTTCTCTACTTGGTATTTTTCAGCAAATTTCTCTGTCTAATTGAACTTTAGACATAAAGACAATATCTCCTCTTTCCTTTTAAGCTTGTGGTTAAGCTAGAGTCATCTCATGCTGTTTCATCGACATAAACATCTCCCAAGCTTCAAATAAAAGAAAATTCATTCTTTCATTTTTGGAACTTAACCCCGGTACTTCCTATGGATACACATGCTTAAGTCTTTAAACCCTCAACATTCTGCTTATATACTCTCCATAACTTATATGTAGCTGAAACTAAATCTTGGTACACTAAATCTAACTTACACTTCCTTCTTTAATTCCATCAACTCAGCTGGAGCCATTGCCACCGGTCCAGCTCCAGGTACCAAAACAATAGAGAGTTCCACCTCTCTCTTAGGAGGTAATCCAGGTATCTCTTCTGGAAATACATCCATGAAATCTTTCACCAAGGTATCTTGCTTACGTCCTCTTCATTTTTCACTTCCAACCGAGCTAGCATCACGAAGCACCTCGCCATCTGGCTCTTGGAGATCTGGAAACGCTAACTTCTGATTACCGCAGACTACGAGAACGTGATTGGCAGCTAGCCAATCCATTCCCAGGATAACATCCAGATCCTGAAGAGGTAGGCAGATCAAGTTCACTTTGAATCTGCGCCCCTCTACTATCACTGGACATTCGGGGCAAACTGTAGAGGTCAACACCTGTCCTGACGCAGGTGTAGAGACCAACAGTTCAAACGGTCACTCCTTTCACTAGAAGGCCCAACTCGGCTACACACAGGCTTGACACAAAAGAGTGTGTCACTCCAGAATCAAACAAAATTCTAACGCATCTACCAGCTATAGAGCAACACTCTGTACTAAGTTACCTGACTGAGATGCCTCCGCTCCAGGCATGGCAAACACTCTCCCTGCTGCCTGAGGTCGACTGCCTCCATTCCTCAACTGTTGGGATCCACTGGGTTGAGTCATCCTATTCTGGGTAGGACAATCTCTAGCAACGTGTCCCGTCTTTTGACAGGCAAAACATCTTCTCTCTGAATCTCTCTTGGGGCACACATTGGCTGTGTGTGGTCCACCACAGTGGAAACATTTAAGTTTCCAGGGTTGTTGCTGCTGAAACTGGGGCGGTGCTGCTTCTGCCCTATGCTGTGGGGGTCTCGAATAAGGCTTGCTTTGTGGGTGCTGCACCTTGGCCTTCCCACTGGAGGGACCCCCTGGTTGTGATCTGATTACTCTGGAACCACCCCTCTCCAGGGTCTCCACCCTCTTTGCCTTCTCCACTAAGGCATGGAACTCCCTGATCCACTGATCTGGTTGGTTCGGAGAAACGTTCCCACGGAACTGGGTTGGGTTGTGCCTCATGAACTCGGTCATCCCCACCTGCTCCCGAGGCTGATTGACATGGGAAGCTGTTGCAGCCGATCCAGCAGTTTCCAAATGATTCATTACAGCCTGATGAATCTGGGCCATTACCGTATTCTGCTGTTGGATGGCAGTTGCCATCATCTCCATGGCCCTGGCGATCTGACCCATCTCTGAAGAAGGTCCGGGAGGGGTAGGAGGTTTACGCGCCATCTTTCCTCGTTTTCAGATTTTGAAACTATGGGTTTCTATATTCCCTACAACTACAAGAATGAGATCGATTAAAAAATCAATTCATTCAGGAGGTAACATCTAGACCTTACAAAGGTCAGCATCTCAAAGTCATTAAGAATTTGAGCTCATCAACAGAATCATAATGCTTATAACATCAAGCATAATACCAGAACAACTACTGGTATGCAGTCATCAATCCAATCAACCATTTTCAATCATTACAAAGACACTCAAGAAAATGAAATAGCTCACACCAGAATTCAATATATGCTAAACATCAAACCTTTGGAATTAAGATTGAGACTCATCTCGATCCAGTTATGAGTGTGCACCCTCACTACTTTATCAAGACCTTCTCATTCTTAATACTAAGATTTTCAGTTAGAACATATATTCACCAAAGCACACCCAAAATTTCAATACAAAAACGTTTGAAAACCTTTCACTATAGTTGTTATTTTAAACTCAAATAAATTTCATGAGCAGAAGAAACACAATGGATCCACAGCCCTCAGGTCATCCTAAGGACGAACTGCTCTGATACCATTAATGTAACATCCCGCCAAAATACTATTCATATTTATATAATGAAAATAAAAATAACAAATAGATTGAAGTGAATGAAATTGTATATAAGTAAATAAAGTTTCTCCTCCCAGGGAGTTTAATACAAATACGATCACTTTTCCATTAAAAAATAAAAAAATTACAATACAATAGAAAGATAGGCGATCTCCTGACAGAAGGGCGATCTCCTATCATATAGGCGATCTCCTATCAGAAAGCAGCAAAAGGGGTGATCGCCCAACGGAAATTGAAAACAGGCGATCTCCTTCCAGCGACAATTCACTAAGGAGCTCTACTTCCTGCAACATCATCTGCTCCCGTGTAAATTATACACGATCATTACAGGTTTAAGAAAAGGCCGAACACAACACCAAGAAAACACAGGGTAAGCTAGACATTTAAAAAGAGTTAGATATGAACTTTAAAATCAAGGTAAAACAAATTCAAGATATCTACGTAATCCATCAACTAAACACATATTTCACGATTCCTCGAAGGTCATTAAAATCACAACATATATCAAGTGTCTATCAATTCAAAGTTTCTCATTTCTCACGTCAGACTTCACTGACTCATCACACAAGACACTTGACTCCACTTCCGGAAGACTCGTGCGTTGAACCTAGCATCCAGGGACATGCACCTGTCATACTTCATTGGCTATAATGATTCCACAGCCATGCACATCAACACAATCTCGGTCTCAATTCATCACTCTCACAGTATGACAGGGTAAATCCATAAGACAGGCCGAGCTCGTTCTGTTTCACACGACTCACCCATTCATATGAACCTCCTTCGACTCTCACCAACTGAGTAACTTTCTCTATGTGATTCCATTATCTCAGCAGAGTCAGGATCGCCCCATTCACAGGATACTTACAGATCAATACACTTCACAACCAAATCTCAACACGGTATTTCCTTTTCTGAAAATACTATGTCTTGACCCACATTCACGACATTCCACACACCATACCACTCAAAGAATGATTTCAATCATAGCAACAGTCATTTCAAAGGTTCATATTTTCGAATATCACATGTATATCACATTTAAATCCAAAGCAGCTTCAAACAACATCAAAAACAGGGAGTTCGCAAACAACGCCAAAACCGGCGATCTGGTTCAAAAACAGGGTATTTCGAAGTCTGTATACAAAACCGGCGACCACGTCGCCCAAACACATAGAAACAGAGCATTCACGAAGATGAAAACGAAAACCGGCGACCACGTCGCCCTCACTTCAGAAACAGCTAATCTATGGCTTGTATTGAAAATGAAGGGTAGCTTCCATTACCTGGACTTGCGCAAAACACCGAGAGCTCAAACCCACCGAGGTTGAAGGATGCCTTAGCTCTGTTTTCAGTGCCTGGTTGGTAGAACTTGCAGAGAAACTCCCAGGTGCTCCAAGGGCTGTCGTCGCTCGTCGCACAGGTGCTGGAGGTTGCCTGAGTTGCAGCGCAAAGGAGAGAAGAAGGGAGGGAGGAAGTTTGCACTCACTCTAACACTCTTGCGTCTGTAATGCTCTTTGCCTTCCCGCAGTGGCTTTTGAATCCCAGCTTACCTGTCCACGTATGCTGCTGCTGCCACCCCTTCTGCAGGAAAGCCTGAGAACCACTGCCCTGAACAGTACGACCACTGTTGTCGCTTGTGCATGCCAACCACTGCTCTGAACAGTATGACCACTGTTGTCGCTTGTGCATGCCAACCACTGCTCTGAACAGTACGACCGCGAGTGTCTCTTGTGCATGCCAACTTTCTGATGTCACTATTCTGAACCACCCTTTTTGTCTACGTGGCGCGCGTGCAGGACGTTTCATACTGGGAGTCTGGGTCCCACTTTACTCTGTGTGAAACTCGACGTCGCGCGATAACTTTCCACTGCTGACTCATCCTAGGAGTTGTGTTGGTCTTGAAGGTGCATGATGAGTATGGGTTGAGAGGTTTGGCCAGCTCAAGGGAGAAGGTGAAAGGATTGAAGTTTATAGCCTAGATTTCTAGGAGGAGTAAAGCTTGTGCACAAAAATGGCAGCATAACATTACTCAAAATAAACTTTAAAATACATGAGGTAGGCCTCCTTATTTATAGATTTAGGAGCCTTGGTGAGCAAGCTTAAAGGGTAGGGATGGAAATACAAAAAGTGGGGCTGCCTAGGGTATTGACTTTAGTCAAACCACACCATCATCCTAATATTCTAGAAGATAGGTCAAAAATGCAACATTTGATAGTACACCCCTCCTTCTTTTGCTAAAGGCACCTATTTGCTAGCACACCCCTCCTTCTATTGCTAAGGGCACCTTTTTGATAGCACACCCCTAAGTGAGCAAGTTTTGCTTTCTACACTACACTAATCTACTAAGCACCCCCTCCCCCTTTGGGCCTTTATGAAACATGTACAAGGATCTCTCTCTTCCATCCGTGGCTTCTTCTATGTGTGCTTGGATATGTTTAGCCATGGATCTTGTGAGAGGTCCTAGACGGTCTAGCTCCATGGATAGCCTCCCTCCTTCACGTTCTAGACGCTCACTTCCTGGAGCTAGACGCTCCTCTTGGTCTAGACGGTCTTCTTGGTTTGGGCCTTGGCTTCCTTGGCTAGATGTGCTTGGCCCTCCTCCATCATCCCCTCCCTCTTGAAAAAGGATTTGTCCTCAAATCCCTTGCTTTGTCTTCAACTAGGGGGATGGATGGGGCTGGATGGTGTCCATCATCTCCTCCTCCTTTGAGAAGATCTATCCTCAGATCTACAGATTTGATCTCGGATAGCAGCCTATTGTTTCGGCAAGGCTTGTCCTCCCGGATCAAACGTCCACCTATGGAAATCATCAAACAAAGTAAAGGTGTTAGTGTGAGCAATTGGAGAGAACTTAATTGTATGAAGTTGCCATTTTTGTTTTTCTTTTGTTTTTGGCAACTTTGTACAATATTTCTCTTTTGATGGTTGTATGTGTTCTCTAATCCTCTTATGTATTTGAAAATTTTCAATATTGGTTACCTTTTCCTTAGGCACAATACCTTTAGGAAAGGGTAACAACTTAAAAAGCGAAAGAGGATTAAGTCCACATGCAATTTCAAATGTAGAAATATTAGTAGTCTTGTGGACTACTCCATTGTATGCATGCTCAAAAGGATACTTATCCCAAGAATTGTGATTGTCTTTCATGATTTCTCTAGGCATAGTAAAAAGAGCTATGTTTTCAATTTTATTTTGACCATTCTTTTGAGGATAAAAATTTGAAGAGTACAACTTAATTTCAAGTTTTTCTAAAAGATTCCTCAAATGATGGTTTTCAAATTTTGGAGCTCTATCCAATACTATGCTTGAAGATAAACCATGAAGACTTGTCACTTCTATATAGAAGAGATTATCCATATCCATAAAAATGGAATCAAAACCTTTTGTTGTCCTAGGAAGCTCTAAGATAAAATTGAGGTTTATGTCTTCCCAAGGATCATTTGCAAAAGGTAAAGGAGTATAGAGTTCATGAGACATCACCTTAGGTGTATTTTTAAAACAAGAAATGTATCTAGGGTAATGTCTTTGAACATCTTTTCTCATGGGTGACAAAAGTTTTCCTTTTAAAAGCTCTAGAGTTTTATCAACTCTAATTTGGTCCATGAGTTCTCCTTCATGAAGAATTTTTCTCTTATGTGTAAAGATAGTCTCGCTGTTACAACCATTGTTTATGAGAAGTTGCACACTTGGCAATGGTTGTCTCAATAGGACATGACAAGTTTCTTTAGGCACTACTTCACATAAAAATTTGTTTTTGTAGATGCTTGTAAATAACTTGACATTCACTTGGTGATATCCTAGCACATATGAGAAATAATCCACTTTATCTTTATCTATGCAAGCTTCTTTTGAAGACTCTTTTTTTGTTACTATGCTTGCAAGTGTTCCTTTACAAAAGGAAAGGCTAGGTTGTTCAACAAGACGTATATTTTCAAAGGTATTTTTAAATCTTTTGTCTTGTTGAATGACCTTGTGAGAAGGAACACTATTCTCCCACGCCTTTTGTTTCTCAAGGGTCTTCTCATGCTTTTCTTTTTCTTTTTCTTTAGCTTCCCTTTCGGCTTCCTCTCTTTTCTTTTGTATCTTTCTTTCCTTTCTTTCTTTATGGGAAGCAAACAATTTTTCTACCCTCATTTCCCAATCTAGGCAAGTTTCTATATTTTCTTTTCCATGGGAATGGGGTAGGTCTACCCTAACCTCTCTTGGGCTTTCTTGTTCTTTTCTATCTCTTCTATGTCTTCCCTCCCCAAAAGAATCATGCTTTTTAGAGATAGATGCATGAGAAGGTAATTTTTTTGAAATGTGAGACTTCTCATCCTTTGATTTAGTCAATTCATTAGTTTTGGCCTCATTCTCCAATTGTTTAGATGAAATTGATTGAATATTCTTGGAAAGTTGTTCCAAAAGAGATTTCAAGGATTTCACCTCACTTTTAAGAGATTTAAAGGAATGAGAAGACATGACTAGACCTTTGTGTATAGAAATATTTTACCTTGAGAAAATTTAGGGAAGTCAAAGAAGGTAGTCTTCCAGGTAAGGGAGGTGAGTCACAATGGACTACTTAAATACCAAGCCTTGCCTTAGCCAAAGACTATCCCTCAATGTCTTCACACAAAGCTTTCTCTTAGTAAACCACTTAAAACACAATTAGGTTGAAGAAATCAAATTTTGATGCAAGAAAACAATGCAAACTAGCTAATTAACCAAGCAAAAGAATTAACGAACTTAAACAAAACAAAACAATTACCAAATGTAACTAATTAAGCAAGGAAAGCAATTAAAACAATTAACACATGCTAAAACAAGTAAGGTCTACACTAGTCGGCCCTAGGTGAGGCTTCTTGGACACTTGGAGCCCTTGAAGACACACTCACCGTCTAATCACGTAGTTAAAGAGTAATTAACAAGGTTAAGTTACAAAGAAGATTAAGAAAACCCCCTTTGTTGATCCTTGTTTTGCTATTGGCACTCCCTTGGTTGTCTTTTCTTTGTTGGGCCCTCCAAGTGTTTGTCGTGTTTTTGAGTAATCTTTGTTTGCTGCCCTTGCTTTGGCTCCTCTTAGAATTAGAAAATTAATTCTCCAATCCAGCACCTATCACACAAGCTAGACCTCACTCAAGTTAAATTTCTACTCAAATAGGCACCAATTGAGAAATAATTCCAGCACCAAATTTAGAGGCCAAAGGATTAAAGCAAGAAACAAATTAATTAGAAAAACAGAACCACCAAATGGAGTTAAATTGTGACAACTAGAAAGAGTTCCAAAGAAATATAAAACAAGCAAATAAAGGTATTCAAAGAAAGGTAGGCACACAAAGTGAATCCTAAGAATAGCACTAGAATTGATTTCAAAATCAAAAACAGCACCACTGAAAAACTGTTGTGGCCAGAAAACGTGATTTTCCCCAATTTATGCTGAGCTTTCCTTTACAGATTTGCCTCTGAAAATTGATATGCAAATATTTCAAGATCTCAACTAAATTCTGGGACAGATTTCACCCAAAACGCATGAGCCATTTTTTTTTAATAAATTTTGCAAAATCAGTGTTCAGTTACGCCAGCTGGAGCGCCCAGATTTGCACACTGTTTTTAAAATATTTATCATTTTTTTTCTATTTCTTTTTTTGACCTGATTCTTTTTTTGTCTTTTCTATAACACCTCAATCTTGCATATTCCAGAGAATCAAAATTTTCCTATCTGGAAAAATAATTTTCCCAAGCAAAAACAGCCAGCACAGATTGATGTAAAACAGGGGATTCTGTGTAAATTGGAAAAACAGCAAGATATACCAAAAGACACAAAGGAAAATGATGTAAATGAATTTGTGTAGAACTAAAACACAAATATGAACTCAAGCTAAAATTAAAAAGGCAGCAAAGGATCAAAAATAACAGCAGATTAAGGCAACTTAAAGAGACCCAAAAACAAGAAACAATCAAGCCAAAAAAATAGGACTACTAAGAATTGATGACAATTATGGATTCACATGACTTGACACAACATTTATAGATTTAGAAAATAAAGACTCAAAGCATAAAATGAAGCAATTATAAGAAAGCAATAAAGACTCAAATTCCTAAAAGAAAACAGCCACTCAATGTGTAAGGAATCCTATCACAATTGCACAAGAAAATGTTCAAGATCAATTGAACACATGTGCTTCGGTTGGATCTTCCATAAGCACACCAAGAACAATTTAAAATGTAAAAAACAGCAAGACAATTATGGAATTGAAATGACAAGATGAAAATAAAGAAGAACTGAAAATTTAAAAAGACAAGCTACTCATCTTGAAGAACCAAAAGCTCATGATACCAAATGATGGCATTTTCATGTGTTCTTCTTGAATCAAAGTAGAAATAGATGGAGCGGAAGCAATGGGTGAGTGAAACAAGACCCTCCTAGGAGTTGTGTTGGTCTTGAAGGTGCATGATGAGTATGGGTTGAGAGGTTTGGCCAGCTCAAGGGAGAAGGTGAAAGGATTGAAGTTTATAGCCTAGATTTCTAGGAGGAGTAAAGCTTGTGCACAAAAATGGCAGCATAACATTACTCAAAATAAACTTTAAAATACATGAGGTAGGCCTCCTTATTTATAGATTTAGGAGCCTTGGTGAGCAAGCTTAAAGGGTAGGGATGGAAATACAAAAAGTGGGGCTGCCTAGGGTATTGACTTTAGTCAAACCACACCATCATCCTAATATTCTAGAAGATAGGTCAAAAATGCAACATTTGATAGTACACCCCTCCTTCTTTTGCTAAAGGCACCTATTTGCTAGCACACCCCTCCTTCTATTGCTAAGGGCACCTTTTTGATAGCACACCCCTAAGTGAGCAAGTTTTGCTTTCTACACTACACTAATCTACTAAGCACCCCCTCCCCCTTTGGGCCTTTATGAAACATGTACAAGGATCTCTCTCTTCCATCCGTGGCTTCTTCTATGTGTGCTTGGATATGTTTAGCCATGGATCTTGTGAGAGGTCCTAGACGGTCTAGCTCCATGGATAGCCTCCCTCCTTCACGTTCTAGACGCTCACTTCCTGGAGCTAGACGCTCCTCTTGGTCTAGACGGTCTTCTTGGTTTGGGCCTTGGCTTCCTTGGCTAGATGTGCTTGGCCCTCCTCCATCAGAAAGCCTCTCAGAGTAGGCAGAAGTCCTATGCAGATCAGAGGAGAAAGCCTTTGGAGTTTGCTGCTGGAGATCACGTGTTCATGAAAGTGACACCAACCAAGGGTGTAGGGCGGGCGATCAGGTCAAAGAAGTTGTCCCCTAAGTTCGTGGGACCATATCAGATCTTAAGAAGGATTGGCCCAGTGGTGTATGAGATCGCCCTACCTCCCCATCTGGCGAATCTGCACAATGTGTTTCACGTGTCACAGCTGAGGAAGTACATGGCAGACCCTAGTCATGTGCTGGATGTAGACGACGTGCAGATTAGGGATGACTTGTCCCTTGAAGCAAAACCAGTCAGGATTGACGATCGGCAATGTAAACAGCTCAGAGGCAAGACCATCGACATGGTGAAAGTGGTGTGGGATGAGAAATCGGGGGATTCTACTTGGGAGTTAGAAGAACCCATGAGGGAGGCTTATCCATACCTCTTTTCCCTGTAATCCAATTTTCGAGGACGAAAATTTTTCTTGTTGGGGAGAATGTAAGGACCTGAAAAATTTATTGGAATAAAAGAGTTATATTTTAAATAAATTCTAAGTATGTTTTTATTTAGAATAGAAAGGGAGGAAAAAGTTAAGTTTAGAAGGCTACGAGGTCGCCGGTCGCCTGCTACACATGAGCGCCAGGTGGACATCGCGCGGGCGCGAGAGGCATGCAGGCATCGCGCGGACGCGAGAGGCATGCAGGCATCGCGCGGGCGCGAGGGGCATGCGGGCATCGCGCGGACGCGAGGCACGCGGGCATTGCCAGGGCGCGATGCATGTGGACGTGGCCAAGGCGCGAGAGTTATGAGGGCGTCGCCAGGGAAGACATCGGCTGTCTCCCAGAGGAAGACATCGGTCGTTCGCCAGGAAGAGGTCATCGGTCGAGAGTCTTCGCGCGAGAGGTCATCGGTCGAGAGTCTTCGCGCGAGAGGTCATCGGTCGAGAGTCTTCGCGCGAGAGGTCATCGGTCGAGAGTCTTCGCGCGAGAGGTCATCGGTCGAGAGTCTTCGCGCGAAAGGTCATCGCGCTACGTTAAGTTATACACAGAGAACGTGGGACCCAGACATCCAGCATGAGACGTTCTGCACGCGCGCCACGTAGACGAAAAGGGTGGTTCAGAATAGTGACATCAGAATGTTGGCATGCGCGGGAGACACTCACGGTCGTACTGTTCAGAGCAGTGGCTGGCATGCACAAGCGACAAACAGTGGCAGTACTGTTCAGAGCAGTGGCTGGCATGCACAAGCGACAAACAGTGGCAGTACTGTTCAGAGCAGTGGTTTGCATGCACAAAAGACAACCGGGGTCGTACTGTTCAGAGGAACGTACGCCCAGGCTTTTGCAGAAAAAGGGGAGGGCAGCAGTATACGAGGACAGGTATGGTTGGGATCAAAACCCACTGAGAGGAGGCAAAGAGCGTTACAAGTGACCCAAGAGTGAAAGAGCGAGACTATCTCCATCCTCCTCCTTTCTCCCCTTCGCGCTGCGTTTTCCAGGCATCCTCAAGCACCAGTTCGACGTTTGCCCTTGGAGCACTTGGGTGGTTCTCTGCAAGCTCTTCAAAACCAGACACAAGAACAGAGTCAAGGCGTTCTTCAAGCTTCGTTGGATTCGGAACTCCTGGTGTTTGCGCAAGTCCAGGTAAGGGAAGCTAGACCTCTTTTCCATACAAGCCATAGTGTAGCTTTTTCTGAAGTGTGGGCGACGTGGTCGCCGTTTTCGCTTTTGTCTTCGTGAAATGCTTGGTTTGTGTGCTTGGGCGACGTGGTCGCCGGTTTTAAACATAGCCTTTGAAATACCATGTTTTTGAACTAGATCGCCGGTTTTGGCGCTGTTTTACGAAATCTCTGTTTTTGATGTTGTTTTGAAACTACTTGAGATTTACATGAGATATTCGAAGATCTGAAGCTTTGAAATGGTTGTTGATGTGATTTGAATGATTTATTTGAATGGTATGATGTGTTGGATGTGGTGAGTGTGAGGTCGAGGCATAGTATTTTCAGGAAAGAAAATACCGTGTAAGATCTTGTAGTAGGTGCATTGATCGGTGATTAAGAACGAGATATCCTGACTCTGCTGAGGTAATGGACTCACGTAGAGGAAGTTACTCAGTTGTTGAGAGTCGAAGGAGGTTCACCTGTATGGGTGGGTTGTTTGAAAGAGAACAAACCGACCTGTTTTGCGTGGATTAACCCTGTCATGCTGTATGGTGATGTGTGAGATTCATTATACGCTGATGAATGTGAGAGATTTCACGGCGACCCTGTGGATGTGTGAGATTCCACAGTGGGCAATATGACAGGTGCAGATCTCTGAGTCTAATCAATGCACGAGTACTCCGGAATTAGTGTCTTGTGTCTATGTATTGTGAGTCAGTGGAAAACCTGACGTGAGAAATGAGGAACACTGTATGTGGATAGACACTTGCTGCACTGTGTGATATGAACTACTCTTGAGGAATTGTGAAATGTGGGTTTTTACTTGATGGTATGTGGGAAGAATGAGAAAGCTGATGTTTTTACGTGGGTGCCTTAAATTAATTTATCTTGATTTTAAAGTTCATATCTAAATTCTCTTTTAAAACTGTCTAGCTTACCCTGCGTTTTCGTTTGTGGATGTTCTTCTTAAAACTTGTGATGATCGTGTATGATTTACACGGGAGCAGATGACGTTGCAGGAAAGTGAGATCGCCGGTCTGATAGGAGATCGCCGGTCTGATAGGAGATCGCCTGGCTGATAGGAGATCACCTGATTGACTAGGAGATCGCCCTTTTTTTTAGCATATCGCCCGATTTGTCTTTTGTTGTATTTTTGGTTAAGTTTTTTTTTTTTTTTGGAAAGATTCACAGTTTATGTATTAAACTCCCGATGAGGAGAAACTCCATTATATATATATAATTATGTTTATTTCAAAATACTTGTTTATTTTCATTTATATTATATAAATATGAAATGTATTTGGTGGGATGTTACACTTCCTTTTCCGTTCTTCTTCCGCCATTCCTCTTTCTCCATTCTTCTTCTTCCATTCTTCTTCTTGCATTTCTTCTTCTTCCGTTCCTCTTCTTCCATTCTTCTTCTTTAGATCTTCTTCTCCCATTCTTCTTCCTTGATTCTTCTCCTTCCGTGCTTCTTCTTTCATTCTTCCTCTTCGATTCTGCTTCTTCCAATCTTCTCTTTCCGGTCTTCTTCTTCCATTCTTCTTCTTCCATTTTTCTTCTTACGATCTTCTTCTTCCGATCTTCTTCTGCCATTCTTCTTCTTCCAATATTCTTCTGCCATTCTTCTTCTTCTGATCTTCTTCTGTCATTCTTCTTCTCCCATTCTTCTTCTTCCATTCTCTTTCTTCCATTCTCCTTCTTCCATTCTTCTTCCTTCCTTCTTCTTCCGATCTTCATCTTCCATTCTTCTTCTTCCATTATTCTTCTTTGATACTACTTCTTCCATTCTTCTTGTTCTTCCGATCATCTTCGCCCAATTTTCTTTTTCCATTCTTATTCTTCCATTCTTCCTCTTCCATGTTTCTACTTCCCATCTTCTTCATGCATTCTATGCTTCAATTTTTCTTCTTCCATTCTACTTCTTCCATTCTTGTTCTTCCGATCTTCTTCTTTCGATATCGTTCTTCTGTTCTTCTTCCTCTATTCTTCTTCTTCCATTCTTCTTCCGATCTTCTTCTTCAAATCTTCTTCTTCCAATCTTCTTCTTCCGTTCCTTCTTTTTCTATTGTTCTTCATCAATTCTTCTTCTACCATTCCTCTTTGTCCATTCTTCTTCTTCCATTCTTCTTCCTCCACTCTTATTCTTTCGTTCTTCTTCTTCCGTTCTTCCATTCTTCTTGTTCTTATCTTCTTCTTTCGATATTCTTCTTCCATTCTTCTTCTTCTTCCGATCCTCTTCTTCCATTCTTCTTCCTCTTTTCTTCTTCTTCCATTCTTCTTCTGAACTTTTTCTCCCATTCTTCTTCTTCTTCCGATTTTCTTCTTCCATTCTTCTTGCTCCTTTCTTCTTCTTCAATCCTTTTTCTACCAAACGTCTTCTTCCATTCTCGTCATTCCAATCTTCTACTTCCATTATTCTTCTTCCATTCTTCTTTCTCCATTCTACTTCCTCCATTCTTCTTCTTCCATTCCTCTTCCTCCATTCTTCTTCTTCTATTCTTCTTCTTCCATTCTTCTTCTTCCATTCTTCTTGCTCCATTCTTCTTCTTCCATTCTTCTTGCTCCATTCTTCTTCTTCCATTCTTCTTGCTCCATCCTTCTTCTTCCATTCTTCTTGCTCCATTCTTCTTCTTCCATTCTTCCTCTTCTATTCTTCTTCTACCATTGTACTTCCTCCATTCTTCTACTTCCATTCTTTTTCTTCAATTTTTCTTCTTCTTTTCTTCTTCTACCATTCTTCTTCTTCCATTCTTCTTCTTCTAGTTTTCTTCTTTCATTCTTCTTCTTCCGATCTTCATCTTCCATTCTTCTTCTTCCGATCTTCATCTTCCATTCTTCTTCTTCCGATCTTCTTCCTCCATTCTTCTTCTTCCGATCTTCTTCCTCCATTCTTCTTCTTCCGATCTTCTTCTTCCATTCTTCTTTTTCCGGTCTTCTTCTTCCATTCTTCTTCTTCCGGTCTTCTTCTTCCATTCTTCTTCTTCCGATATTCTTCCTCCATTCTTCTTCTTCCATTCTTCTTATTCCATTCTTCTTCTTTCGATCTTCTTCTTCCGATCTAATTCTTCCATTCTTTTTCTTCCGTTCTTCTTCTTCCATTCATCTTCTTCCATTCTTCTTCTTCTATTCTTCTTCTTCCGATCTTCTTCCTCCATTCTTCTTCCTGCATTCTTCTTCTTCCATTCTTCTTCTGTTTTTCTTCTCCCGATCTTCTTCCTCATTTCTCTTTCTTCCGATCTTCTTTTTCCATCCTTATTCTTTGATTCTTCTTCGATTCTTCTTCATCTGATTTTCTTCTTCCGATCTTCTTCTTTTATTCTTCTTCTACCATTCTTGTTCTTCCATTCTTCTTCTTCCGTTCTTCTTCTTCCGTTCTCCCTTTTCTGATCTTGTTCTTCCGTTCTTCTTGCTATCTTGTTCTTCCTTTCATCTTCTTCCAATCTTCTTCTTCTTCCATTCTTCTTCTTCTTCCAATATTCTTCTTCCTCCTTTCTTCTTCTTCCATTCTTCTTAGTATAATTGTCTTCTTCCATTCTTTCTTCTTCCATTCTTCCTCTTTTGATCTTCTTCTTCCATCCTTCTTCTTCTATTCTTCCTCTTCCGATCTTCTTCTATTTTTCTGCTTCCATTCTTCTTCTTCCTTTTTTCGTCTTCCATTCTTCTTCTTCCATTCTTCTTCTTCCTTTCTTCATCTTCCATTCTTGTTCTTCCATTCTTCTTCCTCCTTCCATTCTTGTTCTTCCATTCTTCTTCCTCCTTCCATTCTTCTTCTTCCATTCTTCCATTCTTCTTTTTCCATCCATTCTTCTTCTTCCATCCATTCTTCTCCTTCCATTCATTGTTCTTCTTCCATTCCTCTTCTTTTATTCCTCTTTTTCGATTCCTCTTTTACCATTCTTCATCTTCCATTCTTCTTCTTCCATTCTTCTTCTACCATTCTTCTTCTTCCATTCTTCTTCTTCCATTCTTCTTCTTCTGATCTTCTTCAACCATTCTTCTTCAACCATTCTTCTTCCATCCATTCTTCTTCTTCTATTCTTATTCTTCCATTGTTCTTCTACCACTCTTCTTTGTCCATTCATCTTCTTCCATTCTTCTTCTTCTGATCTTCTTCTTCCATTCTTCTCCTTCCATTCTTCTTCTTCCATTCTTCTTCTGCTTCTATTCTCCTCATTCCGTTCGTCTTATTCTTTTATTCTTCTTTTTCCATTATTCTTCTTCTATTGTTCTTCTTCCATTCTTCTTCTTCCTTAGTTCTTCTTCCTTTCTTCTTCTTACTTTCTTCTTCTTCCATTCTTCTTCCCTCCATTCTTCTTCTTCTTTTCTTCTTCTTCCATTCTTCTTCTTGTTCTAGTCTTCTTGTTCCAAACTTCTTCCTCCATTTTTATTCTTCCATTCTTCTTCTACCATTATTCTTCTACCAATCTTCATCTTCGATTCTTCTTCCTCTATTCTTTCTTCTTCCATCCATTCTTCTTCTTCCATCCGTTCTTCCTCTTCCAATCCATTTCTTCCATTCTTCTTCCTCCCTTCTTCTTCTTCCATTCTTCTTCTTCCCTTCTTCTTCTTTTGTTCCGGCCGCTTGACTCGAACGTGGAGGACTGCCTCGTCACTCCTTCGTCTAGCCCTCTGTTCTGCAGGAACGCTCCAAGAACCACCGCCGGAACTCCAAACGCTGCCTGCAAAACACACAGACGGCGCCTCTAGCGGCCGTTGTAGCTCCGACGCTCAAGTCAGGCAACAGGAACACCAAAACTATATCTGAATCTCTCTGTGAGACCTGTGTGTGACTGAAACTCTCAGATGTGTGAGCTATGAGAATCTGAAAAACCCCCTTCTAATTTCGTTAAGAGTTTGTATATATACCTGAGTCTTTCTCTCTCCTGACGGTTATTCCTCCTGACACGTGGATAACATCTGGTCGTACACGTGTCATTATCTGGAGTGTCTGCAGCTGAAACGTTACTTCCACTGTGCCCCTGCGACTAAGTTATCCACACAGGGAGTAGCTTAGTACGCAGGCTACTCTGGGCATTGCAGCTCGCACTACACATGGTGGCAGATATGCCACTTATCCTCTGTACTTAGACCATACAACAAGTGCTTGCCAAGTCTTCTCAAACACCCGGCGATGTGCTCTTTCGGCGACTTGCTGACCACCTGATCTCCTAGCCTTAACACACGGCGATCATGTGCAATCTGGGCGATTACTGATCCTTACCGGCGATGACCGACTACTCATCCTCAAGGCGATAGGCGATTACTCACCCCAAGGCGATGGGCGATTACTCATCATCACAGGCGATTACTCATCATCACAGGCGATTACCATTCTGAGTGATCGCCTCCCTGACTCGCCTGCTATCCTCTGCCACGTGTTACCCTGTGAATGGTCCACGTGGTCAACTGCTGCTGATGTCATCGACTACCGATGACCGACCGGATCACAAGCCCCCAGTCTCGAGCTGTGAACTTGTTCTCAGCGAAGAGACTAAGAAATCGTCTTCTGGCGGTCTATAGGAGCGCACACTCTGGTACTAACACTGTTTCATCCCTTCTTCTTCGCCTTCAAACATTCAAAGCATCTCTCTGGATCATCTAAAGATTCACCTTCTCTGTTTTCTTCTTCTCAAACGCGCTGGAGTTCGCTGCGTTTCTTCTCTTTAACTCTCTGCATGTGACTAACTGTTAACTAGCTTAGGCTTTAGCGCGATCTACCTGCAACCCCTCAAACTTGGCCTCTGACTTGATCGCGGCTAACTGTTGCCTTAGCATTGCCTTCAACATAACTTTGTGCTGGATGACTGACTTAACGGGCCTAAACGCTTCGGCTTCACGCAGCAGAACTTGCTTCTACCACCGACTAGCATGTTAGTGCACCACCGATCAGTCATCGCGCTTCTGGCTTCGCTGCACTTCTCTGCCACACCAGCGCTGAGTGCATAGAGGGTCTGAACACCAACTATGACGCCTGTGTTTTGGTGAAGAAAAGTGCTTCTCGATGACCCCTATTGTCCCAACCTTGCTGTAAGAAGTCGTGGGTGAGGTCTTGCTTCTCTCACCTCAGCGTCGCTGTAAAAAGCAGAGGGAAGGGACTTGGTTCTCTTGCCTCAACCTTGTTGTAAAAAGCAAAGGGAAGAGGACTTTTCCTCATGCCTCAGCCTCGCTGTACAAAGTCGAGGTGAGGACTTGGTTCTCTCGCCTCAACCTTGCTGTAAGAAGCAAAGGGAGAGGACTTTCTCTCTTGCCTCAGCCTCGCTGTACAAAGTCGAGGTGAGGACTTGGTTCTCTCGCCTCAACCTTGCTGTAAGAAGCAAAGGGAGAGGACTTTCTCTCTTGCCTCAGCCTCGCTGTACAAAGTCGAGGTGAGGACTTTCACTCGCCTGCACCTCGCTGTACAAAGTCGAGGGAGGACTTTCTTCTTTCTCGCCTGCACTCGCTCAAAGGCAAGGAGGTCTTCCTCTGTTGCCTACACTTGCTCAAAGGCAAGGAGGACTTCCTCTATTGCCTACACTTGCTCAAAGGCGATGGGCGATTACTCATCATCACAGGCGATTACCATTCTGAGTGATCGCCTCCCTGACTCGCCTGCTATCCTCTGCCACGTGTTACCCTGTGAATGGTCCACGTGGTCAACTGCTGCTGATGTCATCGACTACCGATGACCGACCGGATCATCTTTCATACTTCTTCTTTCATTTTTCTTCTTCTATTCTTCTTCTTCCATACTTCTTCTTTCATTTTTCTTCTTCTATTCTTCTTCTTCCATACTTCTTCTTTCACTTTTCCTCTTCTATTCTTCTTCTTCCATTCTTCTTCTTCTATTCTTCTTCTTCCATTCTTCTTCCTCTATTCCTCTTCTTCCATTCTTCTTCTTCCAATCTCCTTCTTCCATTATTCTTCTTCCGATCTTCTTCTTCCATGCATCTTCTTTCGATCTTCTTCTTCCATTCTTCTTCTTCCATACTTCTTCTACCGATCTTCATCTTCCATTCTTCTTCTTCCGATCTTCTTCTTCCCTTCTTCTTCTTCCATTCTTTTTCTGCAATTCTTCTTCTGGCATTCTTCTTCTTCCATTTTCCTTCTTCCATTTTTCTTCTTCCATTCTTCAACGTCCATTCTTCTTCCATGTTTCTTTCTTCTACTCTTCTTCTTCCATTCTTCTTCTTCTATTCTTCTTCTACCATTCTTCTTGCATTTTTCTTTTCCATTCTTCTTCTTCCATTCTTCTTCTTCTTGCATTCTTCTTCTTCCATTATACTTTCATCCATTCTTCTTCTTCTTCCGTTCTTCTTTTCCATTCTTCTTTTATTCTTCTTCTTTTATTCGATTTTTCTTCTTCCATGCTTCTTCTTTTATTCTGCATCTTCCATTCTTCTTCTTCCTTTTTTCTTCTTCCTTTCTTATACTTCCATTCTTCTTCTTCCTTTCATCTACTCCCATTCATCTTCTCCCATTCTTCGTCATCCATTGTTCTTCCTCTGTTCCTTTTCTTCCATTCTTCTTCTTCCACTGTTCTATTTCTATTCTTCTTCGTCTATTCTTCTTCTTCCATTCTTCTTCTTCTTCTTCTATTCTTCTTCTTCCGTTCTTCTTGCTCAATTCTTCTTCCATTCTCCTTCTTCCAATATTATTCTTCTATTCCTCTTCCTTCATTCTTTCTCTTCAATTCTTCTTTTTCCATTCTTTTTCCATTCTTCTTTTTCCTTTCTTCTTCTTCCTTTCTTCTTTTTCCATTCTTCTTTTTTTCCATTCTTCTTCTTCCATTCTTCTTTTTCCATTCCTCTTCTTCACTCTTCTTTTTCCATTCTTCTTCGTCTATTCTTCTTCTTCCATTCTTCTTCCTCGATTCTTCTTCTTCCTTTCATCTTCATCCATTCTTCGTCTTCTATTCTTCTTCAATTTTTTTTCTTTTATTCTTCTTCCTTTCCTCTTCTTCCATTCTTCTTCCATTCTTTTTCGCCTATTCCTCTTCTTCCATTCTTCTTCGTCTATTCCTCTTCTTGCAGTCTTCTTCTTCCCTAGTTCTTCTTCCTTTCTTGTTCTTGCTTTCTTCTTCTTCCATTCTTCTTCTTCCTTAGTTCTTCTTCCATTCTTGTTCTTGCTTTCTTCTTCTTCCATTCTTCTTCCCTCCATTCTTTTTCTTCCCTTCTTCTTCTTCCATTCTTCTTCTTTCATTTTTCTTCTTCTATTCTTTTTCTTCTATTCTTCTTCTTCCATTCTTCTTCTTCTATCCATTCTTGTTCTTCTATTCTTCTTCTTCCACTCTTCTTCTTCTTTTCTTCTTCTTCAATTCTTCTTCCATTTTTATTTTTCACTCTTCTTCTTCCATTCTTCTTCTTTCATTCTTCTTCTTTTATTCCCCTTCTTCCATTCCTCTTCTTTCATTCTTCTTCTTTCTTCTTCATTCTTCTTCTTCAATTCTTCTTCCATTTTTATTTTTCACTCTTCTTCTTCCATTCTTCTTCTTTCATTCTTCTTCTTTTATTCCCCTTCTTCCATTCCTCTTCTTTCATTCTTCTTCTTTATTTCCTCTTCTTCCATTCTTATTCTTTTATTCTTTTCTTCCCTTCTTCCATTTTTCTTCTTCCATTCTTCTTCTGCCATTCTCCTTCCTCCATACTTTTTCTTCCATTATTCAACTTCCATTGTTCTTCATCTATTCTTCTTCTTCCATTCTTCTTCTTCTACTCTTCTTCTCTGTCAAAATCTATTGCCATTCGAATTTTGTATACCTTAATATTCACTAAATGTAGTTTCCCCAAACCCCAAACTACTGACGAATCGGCACAAAACATGCAGATACGCCACGCCCCGTTTCGACCCACTTTCCTTTTTTAGGCGGCTTGATCGAACTTCTCTATCAAAATCTATCGCCATTTGAAGTTTGTATACCCTAATATTGACTACATCAAGTTTCCCCAAACCCAAAACTACTGACGAAACGGCACAAAACATGCAGATTCGCCACGCCCCGTTTCAAGCCACTTTCATTTTTGAGGGGTCTTGATCGGACTTCTGTGTCAAAATCTATCACCATTTGAAATTTGTATACCCTAATATTCACTACATGAAGTTTCCCAGAACCCCAAGCTACTAACGAATCGGCACAAAAAATGCACCTACGCGATGCCCCGTTTTGATCGACTTTCATTTTTTAGGCGTCTCGATCGGACTTCTCAGTCAAAATCTATCGCCATTTGAAGTTTGTATACCCTAATATTCACTACATTAAGTTTCCCCAAACCGCAAACCACTCACGAATTGGCACAAAACATGCAGATACGCCACGCCCTGTTTCGAGCCACTTTCTTTTTTGAGGCGTCTTGATCAGACTACTCTATCAAAATCTATCGCCATTTGAAGTTTTGTATACCCTAATATTCACCAAATGAAGTTTCCGCCAACCCCAAACTACTGACGAATCGGCACAAAAGATGCAGATACGCCATGCCCCATTTCGTCCCAGTTTCATTTTTAAGGCGTCTTGATCGGACTTCTCTGTCAGAATCCATCGCCATTTGAATTTGTATACCTTAATATTCACTAACTGAAGTTTCCCCAAACCCCAAGCTACTGACGAATCGGCACAAAACATGCAGATACGCCACGTCCCCTCTCGAGCCACTTTCATTTTTTAGGCGTCTTGATCAGACTTCTCTGTCAAAATCTATCACCATTTGAAGTGTGTATACCATAATATTCACTAAATCAAGTTTCCTCAAACCCCAAACTATTGACGAATAGGCACAAAACAAGCAGAAACAACACGCCCCGTTTCGAGCCACTTTCATTTTTTAGGTGTCGTAATCGGACTTCGCTGTCAAAATCTATCGCCATTTGAAGTTTGTATACCCTAATATTCACTAAATGAAGTTTCCCCAAACCCCAAACTACTGACGAATCGGCACAAAATTTGCAAATACAGCACGCCCCATTCCGAGCCACTTTCATTTTTGAGGCGTCTTCATCGGACTTCTCTGTCAAAATCTATCGCCATTTGAAGTTTGTATACCCTAATATTCACTCAATGAAATTTCCCCAAACCCCAGAGCACTGACGAATCGGTACAAAACATGCAGATACGCCACGCCCCGTTTCGATCCACTTTCCTTTTTGAGGCGTCTTGATCGGACTTCTTTGTTAAAATCTATCGCCATTTGAAGTTTGTATACCCTAATATTCACTAAATTAAGTTTCCCCAATACCCAAACTACTGCCGAATCGGCACAAAACTTGCAGATACAGCACGCCCCATTTCGAGGCACTTTAATTTTTTAGGCGTCTTGATCGGACTTCTCTGTCAAAATCTATCACCATTTGAACTTTGTATACCCTAATATTCACTCAATGAAGTTTCCCCAAACCCCAAAGCACTAACGAATCGGCACAAAACATGCAGATACCCCACGCCCCGTTTCGATCCACTTTCCTTTTTGAGGCGTCTTGATTGGACTTCTCTGTCAAAATCTATCGCCATTTGAAGTTTGTATACCCTAATATTCACTAAATTAAGTTTCCCCAAACCCCAAACTACTGACGAATCGGCACAAGACATGCAGATACGCCCTCCCCGTTTCGATCAACTTTCATTTTTGAGGCGTCTTGATCGAACTTCTCTGTCTAAATCCATCACCATTTGAAGTTTGTACATGCTAATTTTCACTAAATGAAGTTTCCCAAAACCCCAAACTACTGAGGAATCGGCAGAAAACATGCAGAAACGCCGCACCCCGTTTCAAACCACTTTCATTTTTTAGGCGTCTTGATCGGACTTCTCTGTCAAAATCTATCGCCATTTGAAGTTTGTATATGCTAATATTCACTAAATGAAGTTTTCCCAAACCCCAAACTCCTGTGGAATCGGCACAAAACATGCAGATACGCCACGCCCCGTTTCGAGCCACTTTCAGTTTTTAGGCGTCTTGATCGGACTTCTCTGTCAAAATCTATCGCCATTTGAAGTTTGTATACCCTAATATTCACTAAATGAAGTTTCCCCAAACCCCAAAGCACTGACGAATCCGCATAAAACATGCAGATACGCCACGCCCCGTTTCGAGCCACTTTCATTTTTTAGGCATCTTGATCCGACTTCTCAATCAAAATCTATCGCCATTTGAAGTTTGTATACCCTAATATTCACTAAATGAAGTTTCCCCAAACCCCAAAGTACTGACAAATCGGTACAAAACATACAGATAAGCCATGCCCCGTTTCGAGCCACTTTCTGTTTTTAGGCGTCGTGATCGGATTTCTCTCTCAAAATCTATCGCCATTTGAAGTTTGCATACGCTAATATTCACTAAATGAAGTTTCCCCAAACCCCAAACTACTGAGTAATCGGCACAAAACATGCAGATACGCCACGGCCCGTTTCGAGCCACTTTTGTTTTTTGAGGCATCTTGATCGGACTTCTCTGTGAAAATCTATCGCGATTTGAAGTTTGTATACCCCAATATTCACTAAATGAAGTTTCCCCAAACCCCAAACTACTGAGGAATCGGCAGAAAACATGCAGATATGCCACGCCCTGTTTCGAGCCACTATCATTTTTTAGGCGTCTTGATCGGGCTTCTCTGTCAAAATCTATCGCCATTTGAAGTTTGTATACCCTAATATTCACTAAATGAAGTTTCCCCAAACCCCAAACTACTGAGTAATCGGCAGAAAACATGCAGATACGCCACGCCCCGTTTCAAGCCACTTTCATTTTTTAGTCGTCTTGATCGGACTTCTCTGTCAAAATCTATCGCCATTTGAAGTTTGTATACCCTAATATTCACTAAATGAAGTTTCCCCAAACCCCAAAGTACTGACGAATCGGCAGAAAACATGCAGATACGCCACGCCAGTTTCGAGCCACTTTCATTTTTTAGGCATCTTGATCGGACTTCTCTGTCAAAATCTATCGGCATTTGAAGTTTGTATACCCTAATATTCACTAAATGAAGTTTCCCCAAACCCCAAACTACTGACGAATCGGCAGAAAACATGCAGATACGCCACGCCCCGTTTCGAGCCACTTTCATTTTTTAGGTGTCTTGATCGGACTTCTCTGTCAAAATCTATCGTCATTTGAAGTTTGTATAGCCTAATATTCACTAAATGAAGTTTCCCCAAACCCCAAACTACTGACGAATCGGCACAAACCATGCAGATACGCCACGCCCCATTTCGAGCCACTTTCATTTTTTAGGCGTCTTGATCGGACTTCTATATCAAAATCTATTGCCATTCGAAGTTTGTATACCCTAATATTCACTAAATGAAGTTTCCCCAAACCCCAAACTATTAACGAATCGGCACAAAACATGCAGATACGCCACGCCCCGTTTTGATCCACTTTTATTTTTTAGTCATCTTGATCGGACTTCTCTGTCAAAATATATCCCCATTTGAAGTTTGTATACCCTAATATTCACTAAATGATGTTTCCCTAAACCCCAAACTACTGACGAATCGGCACAAAACATGCAGATACGCCACGCCGCGTTTCGAGCCACTTTCATTTTTGAAGATCTTGATCGGACTTCTCTGTCAAAATCTATCACCATTTGAAGTTTGTATACCATAATATTCACAAAATGAAGTTTCCCCAAACCCCAAATTACTAACGAATCGGAACAACACATGCAGATACGCCACGCCCCGTTTTGAGCCACTTTCATTTTTTAGGCGTCTTGATCGGACTTCCCTGTGAAAATCTATCGCCATTTGAAGTTTGCATACCCTAATATTCACTAAATTAAGTTTCCCCAAATCCCAAAAATACTGACGAATCGGCACTAAACATACAGATACGACACGCCCCGTTTTGAGCCACTTTCATTTTTTAGGCGTCTTGATCGGACTTCTCTGTCAAAATCTATTGCCATTTGGAGTTTGTATACCCTAATATTCACTAAATTCGGCTTCCCCAAACTACTAACGAATCGGCACAAAACATGCAGATACGCCACGCCCCGTTTCGACCCACTTTCATTTTTTAGGCGTCTTGATTGGACTGCTCTTTCAAAATCTATCGCCATTTGAAGTTTGTATACCCTAATATTGACTAAATGAAGTTTCCCCAAGCCCCAAACTACTGACGAATCGGCACAAAACATGCAGATACGCCATGCCCTGTTTCGACCCACTTTCATTTTTGAGTCGTCTTGACCGGACTTCTCTGTCCAAATCTATCGCCATTTGAAGTTTGTATACCCTAATATTCACTAGATGAAGTTTCCCCAAACCCCAAACTCTTGACGAATCGGCACAAAACATGCAGATACGCCACGCCCCATTTCGAGCCACTTTCATTTTCTAGGCGTCTTGATCGGATTTCTCTGTCAAAATATATCGCCATTTGAAGTTTGTATACCCTAATATTCACTAAATGATGTTTCCCCAAACCCCAAACTACTGACGAATCGGCACAAAATATGTAGATACGCAACGCCCTGTTTCGAGCCACTTTCATTTTTGAGGGGTCTTGATCGGACTTCTCTGTCAAAATCTATGGCCATTTGAAGTTTGTATAACCTAATATTCACTAAATGAAGTTTCCCCAAACCCCAAAATATTGACAAATCGGCATAAAACGTGCAGATATCTAAGGACCTATAAATTATTTGGAATAGAAGTGATAGATTTTAAATAATTTCTGGGTATGTTATTATTTAAAATAAAAAGGACATGAAAATAGAAAATACCATAGTGGTCAGACCTCGGACGTCGCCCAAGGTGTGGGATCAGCTGGTAGAGGGCGATCGATTGAGCATTGTACCAACCAAGTAGTCAGGTGCGATGACTTTATCGTGAGGTAATCAAGTGGGCGTGCTTCAAGGGAGGAAGGCACGTGAATCAAGAAGGGTAAGAGGAAGGAAGGTGTAGCTTAGAAGTCGATGAGATCGCCGTTTGTTGAAGAAGGCGGCGTCCTTCGACTTCCCCCGTATGAAATCAGAGATCGCCTATTTTGCGCATGATCGCCGTGTGCGAAGATTTCACATAATCGCCAATCGCTTAGAGTACACATGATCGCCAATCGCCTATGGTGTACATGATCGCCGAAAGTGCACTTAGCATATGGTCAAGATGCTGGATCAACCATAGTGGGTTCCAAAAACCCACGCGTATCAAGGTGTAGGTTGAGCCTTAGATACGCTGGGCATGCGAAGCTCTATGCTTGAGCATAAGAAATCGTCCTTAGTGTTGCATGCATGGGCACACGAGGAGTAGTGCTGATCTATTCTTGGAAATGTGAAGCTACCGACGTCACCAAGCCATGTGGAGGTGATACCTTGGACGTAACATAATGGGAGGATGAACCTTCAGCAAGGTGTGACGATGTGACATCGATGACCAGAGTAAGGCGATGTGTTCTCGTCGCACACAAGGGCGATAAGAGATCGCCAACAGTTGAGAGGAACATCGGTCATCAACCAGGATGGGAGACACATCGGTGGTCTACCAGGGTGAGACATCGGTGGTTTGCCAGGGTGAGACATCGGTGGTCTGCCAGGGTGAGACATCGGTTGTTTGCCAGGGTGAGACATCGGTGGTCTGCCAGGGTGAGACATCGGTTGTCTGCCAGGGTGAGACATCGGTTGTCTGCCAGGGTGAGACATCGGTGGTCTGCCAGGGTGAGACATTGGTGGTCTGCCAGGGTGAGGAATCAGTCGTCCGTCAGGAAGAGGAATCAGTCATCGCTGGGATGAGGCACATCAGTCATCGTCGGGATGAGAGGCACATCAGTCATCGCCGGGATGAGAGGCACATCAGTCATCGCCGGGATGAGAGACACATCGTTCATCGGCGGATAATCATCGCGCGGTTAGTCATCGGTGGATGGTCATCGCGCAAGGTAGTGTCTCACACAGATAAGGTGGGACCCAGGCTCCCAGCATGAACGTTCTGCATGCGCGACACGTAGACATTAGGAGTGTTTCAGAATAGTTAGCATCAGAGAGTTGGTATGCGCAGAGACCCATGTGGTCATACTGTTCAAGGAAGTGTGCACGCAAGGTTGCTTAGAGAGTGGGTAATGGCAGTGAAGGCTAAAGAGTCGTTCGACCTTAAGAGCTGAGGGAATCAGCTCATTTAGTTCCCCTTTCTCCTTTCTCCTCCACTCGAAGACGCGGCTATCCTTGTAACATCCCGCCAAATTCTTTTCATATTTATATAATAAAAATAAAGGTAAACAAATATATTGAAGGGAACATAATTATATATATGTAATGAAGTTTCTCCTCACAGGGAGTTTAATACATAAATCGGTCAATTTCCAACACTTAAACAAAATACAGCAAAAAGACAAACAGTCGATCTCGTATCAGAAAAGGGCGATCTCCCATCAGAAAAGGGCGATCTCCTATCAGACAACAGAAAAAGGGTGATCGCCTAACAGAAATAGAAACAGGCGATCTCCTTCCGGCGACCACTCACTGAGGAGCTCTACTACCTGCAACCTCGTCTGCTCCCGTGCAAAAATACACGATCATCACAGGTTTAAGAAAGCAATCACAATACCAGATAAAAGGGTAAGCTAGATGTTTTAAAAACTTTAAATATGAAACTTTAAATCAATAGAAAACATAAATCTTCACACCATTCATAATCCATATCAATTTCAACCATCAACATTCCCATATTCCACAAACTCGTCAAGTGTCTATTCGCTACTTTCAATATTCATGGTTCACACGTCAGACTTTCCACTGACTCATAATATATAGACACATGACTCTACTTCCGGAAGACTCGTGCGTTGACTCAGACCCAGAGATCTGCACCTGTCATACCACACCACTGTGAAATCCACACAGCCATGCGCATACATAATCTCAATATCATCACTCTCCCGGTATGACAGGGTTAATTCATATAACAGGTCAAGCTCGTTCTCTTTCAAGCAACTTACCCATACATATGAACCTCCTTCGACTCTCCACAACTGAATAACTTCATCTATGTGATTCCATTATATCAGCAGAGTCAGGATATCTCCTTCTAGACAAGTCCCTAGTCAATGCACATTACACACGATCTTACACGGTATTTTCTTTCCTGAAAATACTATGCCTTGATCCCACATTCACAACATTCAACACATCATACAACACTTAATGAACGATTCCAGTCACAGCAAAACTCATTCCAAGGTTCAGATTTTCGAATATCACATTTAAATCTCAAACAGTTTCAAACAACATCAAAAACAGGGGAGTTCGAAAAACAACGCCAAAACCGGCGATCTCGTTCAAAAATAGGGGATTATGCAATAACAGTTGAAAACCGGCGACCACGTCGCCCCATCATCTCAATCATCTAATATAAGGTTTTCGTTGGAAATAAGGCTAGCTTCCCTTACCTGGACTTGCGCAAAACACCAAGAGCTCCAAAACCCACTGAGCTTAAAGGATGCCTCAGCTCTGTTTTAGCGTCTGGTTTGTAGAACTTGCAGAGAACCTCTCAGGTGGTCTAAGGGCAGTCGTCGCTCGTCGTACTGGTGCTTGAGGATGCCTGAATCGCAGCGCGAAGGAGAGAAAAGAGAAGGATGAAGGTAAACTCACTCTTTCACTCTTGAACCACTGCAACGTCCGATGTCTCTCCCTGGGAGATGACCGATGTCTCGCCCTGGCGATGACCGCATGCCTCGCGCCCTGGCGATGCCCGCAAGTCTCGCGCCCTGGCGATGACCGCATGCCTCGCGCCTGGCGATGCCCGCGTGCCTCGCGCCCGGCGATGCCCGCATGCCTCGCGCCCGGCGATGTCCGCATGCCTCGCGCCTGGTGATGTCCGACGACACGTCGCCACGCCTTGCTGAAGGTTCTTCATCCCACTATGTTACGTCCAAGGTATCATCTCCACATGACTTGGTGACGTCGGTAGCTTCACATTTCCAAGAGTAGATCAGCACTACTCCTCGTGCGCCCATGCATGCAACACTAAGGACGATTTCTTATGCTCAAGCATAGAGCTTCGCATGCACAGCGTATCTAAGGCTTAACCCACACCTCGATACGCGTGGTTTTTGGAACCCACTCTAGTTGATCCAGTATCCTGACCACATACTGAGTGCACTTTCGGCGATCATGTGCACCATAGGCGACTGGCGATCACGTGTAACCTAGGCGACAGGCGATCATGTACTAACCAGGCGATCTCATAGTCTTCTAAACTACAATTTCCTTCCTTTTTTTTATTTTAAATAAAAACATACTTAGAATTCATTTAAAATATATCCCTTTTTATTCCAATTTAATTTTACAGGTCCTTACAATCCTCACGTACCAGTGCTACGATCGGCGACTGCCTTTGTCCTCCTGGGAAGTTACTCTGCAAGTTTTCTGCTCAAAGCCCTAAAACAGAGTAAGTCGTTTTGCTCTGTTCTTTGAGTTGAGTCTGAATTTAAGAGGGTCGTCTTTGCATAGGTTGTGCATACAACTCTTTTAACTTCATAAATCATCTCTGTTAACGCAGAAAATGAGTAATCTCGTTAGTTTTGTGATCGGGACTCTATGGTGCAGGTTAAGGCATCCTTGAGTTCTCAGCGGGTTTGGAGCTCTTAGTGAGATTTTACGCAAGTCCAGGTAAGGGAAGCTAGCATTTTCGTTTATAAAAACTTTAGGCGAGTAGGTTTTGAAGTGAGGGCGACGTGGTCGCCGGTTTCATATTCTATTTCACGATGCTCTGTTTTTATGTGTGGGGCGACGTGATCGCCGATTTATGTAAGGACCTGAAAAATTAAATTGGAATAAAAGAGTTATATTTTAAATGAATTCTAAGTATGTTTTTATTTAGAATAGAAAGGGAGGAAAAAGTTAAGTTTAGAAGGCTACGAGGTCGGCGGTCGCCTGCTACACATGAGCGCCAGGTGGACATCGCGCGGGCGTGAGAGGCATGAGGCATCGCGCGGGCGTGAGAGGCATGCAGGCATCGCGCGGGGCGCGAGAGGCATGCTGGCATCGCGCGGGCGTGAGAGGCATGCAGGCATCGCGCGGGCGCGAGAGGCATGCAGGCATCGCGCGGGCGCGAGAGGCATGCGGGCATCGCGCGGGCGCGAGGCACGCGGTCATTGCCAGGGCGCGAGGCATGTGGACGTGGCCAAGGCGCGAGAGTTATGAGGGTGTCGCCAGGAAAGACATCGGTTGTCTCCCAGAGGAAGACATCGGTCGTCTTCCAGGGCGAAGGATACATCGGTCGTTCGCCAGGATGAGTCAGCAGTGGAAAGTTATCGCGCGACGTCGAGTTTCACACAGAGAAGGTAAGACCCAGACTCCCAGCATGAAGCGTAGTGCACGCACGCCACGTAGACAAAAAGGGTGGTTCAGGGTGGTGACATCAGAATGTTGGCATGCGCAGGGAGACACTCGCGGTCGTACTGTTCAGAGCAGTGGCTGGCATGCACAAGCGACAACAGTGGCAGTACTGTTCAGAGCAGTGGTTGGCATGCACCAGAGACAACAGTGGTCGTACTGTTCAGGGCAGTGGTTCTCAGACTTCTCTGCAGAGTGGGTGGTGGCAGCTGCTTTTGGTGGATAAGTTGGTTTAAGATGCAGAAAACCCACTGCTGAGAGGAAGAAACGTTGCAGCCTTCAAAGAGAGAAAGAGTGAGTTACCTCCCTTCTCCTCCAGTTGCCTCCTTCGCGCCGCGATTCTAACACCTTCACACGAGAGTACGACGAGCGACAGCCACCATTAGAGCACCTGGGCAGTCCTCTGCAAGTCCTTCAACCAGACGCAAAAACAGAGCCAAGGCGTTCTTCAAGCTTTGTTGGGTTTCGGAACTCTAAGTGTTTGCGCAAGTCCAGGTAAGGGAAGCTAGACTTCATTTTCAATACAAGCCATAGTTTAGCTATTTCTGAAGTGAGGGCGACGTGGTCGCCGGTTTTCGTTTGCATCTGCGTGAATGCTCTGTTCTTATGTGTTTGGGCGACGTGGTCGCCAGTTTTATATACAGACTTCGAAATACCTTGTTTTTGAACCAGATCGCCGGTTTTGGCGCTGTTTTACGAACTCCCCTGTTTTTGGTGTTGTTTTGAAACTGTTGAGATTTAAATGTGATATTCGAAAACATGAACCTTGGAGTGAGTTTTGCTGTGATTGGAATCATTCATTTAAGTGTGGCATGATGTGTTGAATGTTGTGAATGTGGATCGAGGCATAGTATTTTCAGGAAAGGAAATACCGTGTAAGATCGTGTAGTAGGTGCATTGATCGGTGATTCCTAAGGGGATATCCTGACTCTGCTGAGGTAATGGAATCACGTAGAGGAAGTTACTCAGTTGTTGAGAGTCGAAGGAGGTCTATATGATGGGCGTCTCGTGTGAAAAAGAACGAGCTCCGCCTGTTCTATGGATTAACCCTGTCATGCTTGGAGGGTGATGATATTGAGATTCATTCTACGCTTGTGAATGTGTGTGATTTCACGGCGACCCTGTGAATGTGTGTGATTTCACAGTGGGCAGTATGACAGGTGCAGATCTCTGAGTCTAATCAATGCATGAGTCTTCCGGAAGTAGTGTCAAGTGTCTTGTGTGATGAGTCAGTGGAAGTCTGACGTGAGAAATGAGAAACATTGAATTTATAGACACTTGGTACAGTTGTGAAATAGAATGACTCTTGAGAATATTGTGAAATGTGTGATTTCTGGGTGATCAGGTGAAGAGTATGAGAAACTTGATAACTATACGTGAATATCTTGAAATTGTTTACCTTGATTTTATTTTAAGTATCCTTATTTAAACTCTTTTTAAATGTCTAGCTTACCCTGTGTTTTCGTTTGTGGCCTTTTCTTAAACCTGTAATGATCGTGTATAATTTACACGGGAGCAGATGATGTTGCAGGAAGTAGAGCTCTTTAGAAAATTGTCGCTGGAAGGAGATCGCCTGTTTTCTTTTCTGTTGGGTGATCGCCCCTCTTGCTGCTTTATAATAGGAGATCGCCTTTGGGAAAGGAGATCGCCCTTCTTATAGGAGATCGCCCTTTTTGCCAGGAGATCGCCTATCGGTCTTTTGTATTGTATTTCGTTTATGTTTTTAATGGAGAAGTGATCGTTTGTATTAAACTCCCTGCGAGGAGAAACTTATTTATTTTATATAAAGAATTTGCTCACTTCAATCTAATTGTCACCTTTATTTTCGTTTTATATTTATTTTCAAAGAAATTTGGCGGGATGTTACAATTTAAATGTTGATTTCGAACTCCCCTGTTTTAGTGTCGCTTTGAACTTGTTTGAGATTGAAATGCATATGATATTCGAAAATCTGAACTTTGGTATGATTGTTTCTATGATTGGGATTGTTTAATAAAAGATTCAAAATGTTATATGATGGAATTGTGCTTTTACGTGTGGTATGATGTACTGGATGAATGTGAAAGAGTGATCAAAGCATAGTATTTTCAGGAAAGAAAATATCGTGTGGAGATTTTATGAGGGTGTATTGATTTGTGAGTATCCTGTGAATGAGGCGATCCTGACTCTGCTGATATGATGGGATCACATAGATGAAGTCATTCAGTTGGTGAGAGTCAAAGGAGGTCCATATGTATGGGTAAGTCGTTTGAAAGATAACTGACTTGACCTGTTATATGGATTAACCCAGTCATACTGAGAGAGTGAGGATATTGAGATTGAGATTGAGATCGAGATTATGTTTATGCGCATAGCTGTGGGAACTTTACAGCAATTTCGTATGACAGGTGCAGGCCTCAGGATGCTAAGTTCAACGCACGAGTCTTCCGGAAGTAGAGTCATGTGTCTGTGTTATGAGTCAGTGGAAAGTCTGACATGTGAACCATGAGTATTGAATGTATTGAATAGACACTTGACGAGTTTGTGGAATATGGGGATATTGATGGTTGAAATTGATATAGATTACGAATGGTGTGAAGATTTATGCTTTCTATTGATATAAAGTTTCATATTTAAAGCTTTTAAAAATATCTAGCTTACCCTTTTGTTTTGTATCGTGGTTGTTTTCTTAAACCTGTGATGATCGTGTATATTTGCACGGGAGCAGATGAGGTTGCAGGTAGTAGAGCTCCTCAGTGAGCATTTCTGGAGGAGGAGATTGTAACATCCCGCCAAATTACTTTTCATAAATATAAAATGAAATAAAGGTAAAACAAAAATATTTAAGTGAACATACGTATTTATATAAAATGAAGTTGCTCCTCACAGGGAGTTTAATACATAACCGGTATATTTTTCCAAAACTTAAACAAAATACAGCCAAACAAATTGAAACCGGCGGTCTCCCTACATAAACCGGCGATCTACTATCAGAAGACCCAAAACAGCCGATCTGCTATCAGAATAGAAAATCAGGCGATCACCACATAGAGACAGAAACAGGCGATCTCCTTCCGGCGACCACTCACTAAGGAGCACTACTTCCTGGAAAATCATCTGCTCCCGTGTAAAATACACGATCATCATAGTTTTAAGAGAAAACAGCCAGAGAACAATACAAAGGGTAAGCTAGATATTTTAAAGAGAGTTTAGATAGGAACTTTAAAGTCAAGATAAAACAAATTCAAGATACCCACGTAAAACTATAGATTTTCTCGTTCCCTTCACCTGATCGCCAAGAAATCACACATTTCACAATATTTTCAAGAGTCGTTCTATTCACATAATGCACCAAGTGTCTATCAATTCAATGTTTCTCATTTCTCACGTCAGACTTCCACTGACTCATCACACAAGACACTTGACACTACTTCCGGAAGACTCGTGCGTTGAACTTAGCATCCAGAGACATGCACCTGCCATACTAACCCACTGTGAAATCACACACATTCACAGGGGCGCCGTGAAATCACACACATTCACAAGCGTATAAATGAATCTCAATATCATCACTATCCTAGCATGATAGGCTTAATTCACACAACAGGTCGAGCTCGTTCTCTTTCAAACAACTCACCCATACGTATGAACCTCCTTCAACTCTCACCAACTGAATAACTTCCTCTATGTGATTCCATTATCTCAGCAGAGTCAGGATCGCCTCATTCACAGGATACTCACAGATCAATACACTTCATAACCAAATCTCAACACGGTATTTCCTTTCCTGAAAATACTATGTCTTGATCCCACATTCACGACATTCCACACATCATATAACGCTTAAATGAATGATTTCAATCACAGCAGAACTTACTCCAAGCTTCGTATTTTCGAATATCTCATTTAAATCTCAAACAGTTTTAAAGCAACACCAAAAATAGGGAGTTCGCAAACAACGCCAAAACCGGCGATCTGGTTCAAAAACAAGGTATTTCGAAGTCTGTATATAAAACCGGCGACCACGTCGCCCAAACACATAGAACAGAGCATTCACGAAGATGAAAACGAAACCGGCGACCACGTCGCCCTCACTTCAGAAACAGCTAATCTATGGCTTGTATTGAAAATGAAGGCTAGCTTCCCTTACCTGGACTTGCGCAAAACACCAAGAGCTCCAAGACCCTCCGAGCTTAAAGGATGCCTTAGCTCTGTTTTAGCGTCTGGTTTGTAGGACTTGCAGAGAAACTCCCAGGTGCTCCAAGGGCAATCGTCGATAGCTAAGCAAGAACGTGATAAGGCCTGAATGGCAGAGTGAAGGAGAGAAAAGAGAAGGATGAAGGTAACTCACTCACTCACTCTTGAACCACACCTTCTTTGCCTCTCAGAAGTGAGTTTTAAATCTAAGCCCACTAGTCCACGCATGCTGCTGCCACCACCCCCCCTCTGCAAGAAAGCCAGAGTGTACGTTTCGCTGAACAGTACGGCCACGGTTGTCTCTTGTGCCTGCCAACCACTGTCCTGAACAGTACGACTGTAACATCCCGCCAAAATACTATACAAATGTATATAATGAAAATAAAGGTAACAAATAGATTCTATGAACAAAATATTATATATATGAAATGTAGTTTCTCCTCACAGGGAGTTTAATACAAATTCGGTCAATTTTTTTCAGAAACATAAACAAAATACAGTAAAAAAAAACGAAGCAGGCGATCTCCTATCGGAAGAGACCGATCTCCTATCGGACGAGGCCGATCGCCCATCGGGGGACCCAAAAACAGCCGATCTGCTTCCGGCGACCACTCACTAAGGAGCTCTACTTCCTGGAAGATCATCTGCTCCCGTGTAAGTTATACACGATCATCACAGTTTTAAGAGAACAGCCACAGAACCAAAACACGCAGGGTAAGCTAGACATTTTAAAGAGAGTTTAAATAAGGATAATTAAAATAAAATCAAGGTAAACAATTTCAAGATATTCACGTAAGTTATCAAGTTTTCTCATACTCTTCACCTGATCACCCAGAAATCACACATTTCACAATATTTTCCAGAGTCATTCTATTTCACAACTGTACCAAGTGTCTATCAATTCAATGTTTCTCATTTCTCACGTCAGACTTCCACTGACTCATCACACAAGACACTTGACACTACTTCCGGATTGACTCGTGCGTTGATTAGACTCAGAGATCTGCACCTGTCATACCACACCACTGTGAAATCCACACAGGGTCGCTGTGAATCCACACAGCATGCGCATATATCATCTCAATGTCAATAGTTCTCCTGGTATGACAGGGTTAATCCATAGGACAGGCGGAGCTCGTTCTTTTTCACACGAGACGCCCATCATATAGACCTCCTTCGACTCTCAACAACTGAGTAACTTCCTCTACGTGATTCCATTACCTCAGCAGAGTCAGGATATCCCCTTAGGAATCACCGATCAATGCACCTACTACAAGATCTTACACGGTATTTTCTTTCCTGAAAATACTATGCCTCGATCCCACATTCACAGCATTCAAAAACATCATACCACTCGAGTAATTGATTCAAGTCACAGCAACGAATCATTTCAAGGTTCAGATCTTCGAATATTTCATTTAAATCTCAAGTAGTTTCAAAACAACACCCAAAAACAGAGAGTTCACAAACAACGCCAAAACCGGCGATCTAGTCCAAAAACAGGGTGTTTCGAAGACTGTATATAAAACCGGCGACCACGTCGCCCAAGCACACAAACAGAGCATTTTACGCAGATGAAAACAAAAATGGCGACCACGTCGCCCTCACTTCAGAAATAGCTAAACTATGGCTTGTATTGAAAAAGAGGTCTAGCTTCCCTTACCTGGACTTGCGTAAAATACCGCGAGCTCAAAACCCACCGAGCCTGAAGGATGCCTTAGCTCTGTTTTCTGCACCTGGTCTGTAGAACTTGCAGAGAACCTCTTAGGTGCTCTAAGGACAACGTCGCTTGTCATACTGATGCTGGAGGTTGCCTGAGTCTCAACGCAAGGAAGGGAAGAAGGGAGGGAGGAAGTTTTTGCACTCACTCTAACACTCTTGAGTCTGTAACGTTCTTTGCCTTGCCGCAGTGGCTTTTGAATCCCAACTTACCTGTCCACGCATGCTGCTGCTGCCACCCCTTCTGCAGGAAAGTCTGAGAACCACTGCCCTGAACAGTAGACCACTGTTGTCTCTGGTGCATGCCAACCACTGCTCTGAACAGTACTACCACTGTTGTCGCTTGTGCATGCCAACCACTGCTCTGAACAGTACGACCGCGAGTGTCTCCTGCGCATGCCAACATTCTGATGTCACCACTCTAAACCACCCTTTTTGTCTACGTGGCGTGTGTGCAGGACGTTTCATGCTGGGAGTCTGGGTCCCACTTTACTCTGTGTGAAACTCGACGTCGCGCGATAACTTTCCACTATTGACCCATCCTGGCGAACGACCGATGTCTCCTTCTCCCTGGAAGACAACCGATGTCTTCCTCTGGGAGACGACCGATGTCTTCCTCTGGGAGACGACCGATGTCTTCCCTGGCAAAGCCCGCATGCCTCTCGCGCCTTGGCCACGTCCACATGCCTCGCGCTCTGGCAATGCCCGCATGCCTCGCGCCCGCGCGATGCCCGCATGCCTCTCGCGCCCGCGCGATGCCTGCATGCCCCTCGCGCCCGCGCGATGCCTGCATGCCCCTCGCGCCCGCGCGATGCCTGCATGCCTCTCGCGCCCGCGCGATGCCTGCATGCCCCTCGCGCCCGCTCGATGCCTGCATAACTCTCGCGCCCGCGCGATGCCTGCATGCCTCTCGCGCCCGCGCGATGCCTGCATGCCTCGCGCCCTGGCGACGTCCACCTGGCGCTCATGTGTAGCAGGCGACGGGCGATCTCAAAGCCTTCTAAACTTAACTTTTCCTCCCTTTTTATTTTAAATAAAACATACATAGAATTCTTTTAAAATATAACCCCTTTTTATTCCAATTCAATTTTACAGGTCCTTACATTCTCCCCAACAAGAAAAATTTTCGTCCTCGAAAATTGAATTATAAGGAAAAGAGATATGGATAGGCTTCTCTCATGGGTTCTTCCAACTCCCAAGTTGAGTCACCCGATCGCTCATCCCACACCACTTTCACCATGTTAATGGTCTTGCCTCTGAGCTGTTTACTTTGACGATCTTCAATCCTGACTGGTTTCGCTTCAAAGGACAAGTCATCCCTGATCTGCACGTTGTCCACTTCCAGCACATGACTAGGGTCTGCCATGTACTTCCTCAGCTGTGAAACGTGAAAGACATTGTGCAGATTCGCTAAATGGGGAGGCAGAGCGATCTCATAAGCTACTGGGCCAATCCTCCTTAAGATCTGATATGGTCCCACGAACTTAGGGGACAACTTCCTTGGCCTGATCGCTCTTCCTACACCCTTGGTTGGTGTCACCTTCATGAACACATGGTCTCCAGCAGCAAACTCCAAAGGCTTCCTCCTCTGGTCTGCATATGACTTCTGCCTACTTTGAGAAGCCTTCATTCTGCTTTGTATCTGTTGCACCTTCTCGGTCGTCTGCTGAATCAACTCTGGCCCAACCAAGACTGCTTCGCCCTCCTGGTACCAACATAAGGGAGTCCTACATTTCCTCCCATACAGGGCTTCATATGGTGCTATCCCTATGCTGGCGTGATAACTGTTATTATATGTAAACTCCACCAGTGGCAACACCTCGTCCCAATTCCCCAATTGATCCAAGACACACGTCCTCAGCAGGTCTTCCAAGGACTGGATCGTTCTCTCTGACTGACCATCTGTTTGGGGATGATATGCAGAGCTCATCCTCAACTTAGTTCCCAAGCATTCTTGCAAGGTCTGCCAAAACCGTGAAGTGAACCTGGGATCCCTATCTGAAACAATGCTGGAAGGCACTCCATGCAGCCTCACTATTTCCTGGATGTACAACTGTGCCAACTTGGCCATGGGCATCCTCATATTCACTGGGAGAAAATGAGCACTCTTCGTCAGCCGATCAGTGATGACCCAGATTGCATCATGGCCCTTGACCGATCTGGGTAAATGGGTGACAAAATCCATGGCAATGCTGTCCCATTTCCACTCAGGGATATCCAATGGTTGTAATAACCCACCAGGCCTTTGATGTTCTACCTTTGCCTTCTGACACGTCAAACAGGTAGCAACATACTGGGCGATGTCCCTCTTCATGCCTGACCACCAAAATGACTCCTTCAAGTCATGGTACATCTTGGTCATGCCTGGATGGAGGTTAAGGCGACTCTTATGACCTTCATCTAGGATCATCTTCTTCAATTCTCCATCTGCAGGGATGCAAATCCTACCATTAAATCTCAAGATCCCATCATCGCCCATCACAAAGTCTCTAGCCTGGTCGGTCCCTAGTGACTCCACAGTACGCTTCAGACTAGGGTCCTCTAACTGCTTATCCCTTAACATCCCAAGGAAATCATTAGTTATAGTCAGCTTACTACAACTAATGTGATTCACGTGGAACTCTACCCCAAGGTTTAAATCTCTGAATTGCTCGATCAGTTTCTGCTCTTCCATCATCATGGTGGCTACTTGTACTGATTTTCTACTCAAGGCATCTGCCACTACATTGGCCTTCCCCGGATGATACATGAGTTGAAAATCGTAGTCCTTAAGAAACTCCATCCACCTTCTTTGTCTCATGTTTAGTTCCTTCTGATCGAACAGATATTTCAGGCTCTTATGGTCACTGAACACCTGGAACCGAGCTCCATATAAATAGTGCCTCCAGATCTTCAAGGCAAATACCACAGCCGCCAACTCCAAATCATGCGTGGGGTAGTTCCTCTCATGAACCTTGAGTTGCCTTGAAGCATATGCAACCACTCTTTTCTCTTGCATCAAAACACATCCCAAGCCCTGATGTGAAGCGTCACAGAAGACGTCAAAAGGTCTTCCCACCTCGGGGATCACCAGCACTGGAGCACTAGTCAACCTCTCCTTTAATTCCATGAAGCTCTGCTCACATCGGTCGGTCCAAGCAAAAGGTTGATCCTTGCGGGTCAGCTGTGTTAAGGGAGCCACTACCTTGGAAAAGTCCTCAATAAACCTCCGATAGTAGCCCGCCAACCCCACAAAGCTCCTTATCTCGGTGACTGTTCTTGGACGTTCCCACTGCAGCACTGCCTCTACCTTGGCTGGATCCACCGAGATCCCCTGGGCAGATATCACATGTCCTAAGAAGTTGACTTCCCTCAGCCAGAACTCACACTTCGAGAACTTGGCATAGAGCTGCTTCTCCCTCAGTATCTCCAATACTGTCCTCAGGTGTTCTTCATGCTCTTCCTCGGTCCTTGAGTAAATGAGTATGTCGTCTATGAAGACCACCACAAACTTATCCAAGAAAGGGCGAAAAATCCTATTCATGTAGTCCATGAACAGGGCTGGAGCATTTGTGACCCCAAACGGCATCACCACATACTCATAATGCCCATACCGAGACCTAAAAGCTGTCTTTTGCACATCATCAGCTTTAACCAAAATTTGGTGGTACCCCGATCTCAGGTCAATCTTGGAGAACACCGAGGCTCCATGTATTTGATCCATCAAATCATCAATCCTAGGTAGGGGGTACTTGTTCTTGATGGTCAACTTGTTCAACTGCCTGTAATCTATACACAGCCGAGACCCTCCATCCTTCTTCTTAACTAGGAGCACTGGAGCTCCCCATGGAGATACACTGGGTCTGATGAATTGCTTCTCCAGCAACTCTTCCACTTGCTTCTTTAACTCCACGAACTCGGCTGGTGCCATCCTGTAAGGTGCCATTGACACTGGTCCAGCTCCAGGTACCAAGTCAATAGAGAATTCCACTTCTCTCTTAGGGGGTAACCCAGGTACTTCTTCTGGGAATACATCCGTGAAATCTTTCACCATGGGTATTCTGCTTACGTCCCCTTTATTCTCCACCTCCGACCGAGCGAGTATCACGAAGCACCTCGCCCCTTCTTCCAACTCTGACTGCCCTTGCTGAGCAGAAATTTCATCTGATCCTTGGAGGTCTGGAAACGCAATCTTCTGACTACCGCAGTCAATGAGAACATGATTGGCAGCTAACCAATCCATTCCCAGGATAACATCTAGGTCCTGAAGAGGTAGGCAGATCAAGTTCACCTTGAATCTGCGTCCCTCTACAATCACTGGACATTCGGGGCAAACTGTAGAGGTCGACACCTGTCCTGACGCAGGTGTAGAGACCAACAGTTCGAAGGGTAACTCCTTCATTAGAAGACCCAACTCGGCTACACACAGGCTTGACACAAAGGAGTGTGTCGCTCCAGAATCAAACAAAGCTTTTACACCTCTACCAGCAATAAAACAAACACCTTGTATGAGGTTACCTGACTGAGATGCTTCTGCTCCAGACATGGCAAACACTCTCCCTGTCGCCTGAGGTCTGCTGCCTTCGTTTCTCATCTGCTGGGAGCCACTGGGTTGGGTCGCCCCATTCCTGCTAGGGCATTCTCTAGCAACGTGCCCTGTCCTTTGGCAGGCAAAACATCTCCTCTCAGAAGTCTTCTTGAAGCATGCATTGGAGGCGTGTGGTCCACCACAATGGATACACTTGGGTTTCCAATGTTGTTGTTGCTGAAACTGGGATGGCGCTGCTTCCGCCCGACAGGGTGGAGGTCTCGTATAAGGCTTGCCTTGTGGGTGCTGCACCTTAGCTTTCCCACTGGAAGAACTCCCTGGGTGTGACCTCATCACCCGAGAATCACCCTTTTCCAGGGTCTCAACCATCTTCGCCTTCTCTACCAAGGCGTGAAATTCCCTGATGCACATCGGGGCTATGGTCCTCTTCAGCCCATGCTTCAGTCCCTCTTCAAACTTCCTACACCTCCAGGCCTCAGAGGTCGCCTGGGTATAGAACCGGGCGAGGTACTCAAAACGAGCAGCATAGGCGTTCACTGACATATCCCCCTGCTCCAGCTTCAGGAACTCAGCTTCCCTCGCAAACTTGGCGCTGTCAGGGAAGTATTTCTCCAAGAACTTCACCCTGAAGCTCTCCCAATCCAAAACATCCCCTCGGGCATCCATCATCTGCTGAGCTCCCATCCACCAGAACTCAGCTTCTCCTGATAGCAGATAAGTGGCGAACAGCAATTTCTTCTCTTCAGGGCAGGAGGTCGCCCTAAAGATTTTCTCCAGCTCTCTGACCCACTGATCTGCCTGATCAGGGGTAGCATTCCCACTAAACTTGGGTGGGTTGTGCCTCATGAACTCGGTCAGTCCCATCTGTTCTTGAGGCTGACCGCCGTGGGAGTTTGTCTCAGCCGACCGAGCAGTTTCCCAGTGGTGCATTGTAGCTTGATGGTTCTGAGCCATCGCTGCATTCTGCTGCTGGATGGCAGTTGCCATCATCTCGATAGCCTTAGCAATCTGGCTCATCTCTGAAGAAGATTGGGGAGGGGTAGAAGGTCTACGTGCCATCTCTCTTCGTTTCAGAGTTGAAACTACAGGTTTCTATATTCCCTACAACTACAAGAATGAGATCGATAAGAAATCAATTCATTCAGGAGGTAACATATAGACCTTACAAAGGTCAGCATCTCAAAATCATTAAGAATTTGAGCTCAACAACAGAATCATAATGCTTATAACATCAAGCATAACACCAGAACAACTACTGGTATGCAGTCATCAATCCAATCAACCATTTTCAATCCATTACAAGGACACTCAAGAAAATGAAATAGCTCACACCAGAACTCAATATATGCTAAACATCAAACCTTTGGAATTAAGGTTGAGACTCATCCCGATCCAGTTATGAGTGTGCACCCTCACTACTTTATCAGGACCTTCTCATTCTTAATACTAAGATTTTCAGTTATGACATATATTCACCAAAGCACACACAAAATCTCAATACAAAAACGTTTGAAAACTTTTCACTATAGTTGTTATTTTAAACTCAAATAAATTTCATGAGCAGAAGAAACACAATGGATCCACAGCCCTCAGGTCATCCTAAGGACGAACTGCTCTGATACCATTAATGTAACATCCCGCCAAAATACTATACAAATGTATATAATGAAAATAAAGGTAACAAATAGATTCTATGAACAAAATATTATATATATGAAATGTAGTTTCTCCTCACAGGGAGTTTAATACAAATTCGGTCAATTTTTTTCAGAAACATAAACAAAATACAGTAAAAAAAACGAAGCAGGCGATCTCCTATCGGAAGAGACCGATCTCCTATCGGACGAGGCCGATCGCCCATCGGGGGACCCAAAAACAGCCGATCTGCTTCCGGCGACCACTCACTAAGGAGCTCTACTTCCTGGAAGATCATCTGCTCCCGTGTAAGTTATACACGATCATCACAGTTTTAAGAGAACAGCCACAGAACCAAAACACGCAGGGTAAGCTAGACATTTTAAAGAGAGTTTAAATAAGGATAATTAAAATAAAATCAAGGTAAACAATTTCAAGATATTCACGTAAGTTATCAAGTTTTCTCATACTCTTCACCTGATCACCCAGAAATCACACATTTCACAATATTTTCCAGAGTCATTCTATTTCACAACTGTACCAAGTGTCTATCAATTCAATGTTTCTCATTTCTCACGTCAGACTTCCACTGACTCATCACACAAGACACTTGACACTACTTCCGGATTGACTCGTGCGTTGATTAGACTCAGAGATCTGCACCTGTCATACCACACCACTGTGAAATCCACACAGGGTCGCTGTGAATCCACACAGCATGCGCATATATCATCTCAATGTCAATAGTTCTCCTGGTATGACAGGGTTAATCCATAGGACAGGCGGAGCTCGTTCTTTTTCACACGAGACGCCCATCATATAGACCTCCTTCGACTCTCAACAACTGAGTAACTTCCTCTACGTGATTCCATTACCTCAGCAGAGTCAGGATATCCCCTTAGGAATCACCGATCAATGCACCTACTACAAGATCTTACACGGTATTTTCTTTCCTGAAAATACTATGCCTCGATCCCACATTCACAGCATTCAAAAACATCATACCACTCGAGTAATTGATTCAAGTCACAGCAACGAATCATTTCAAGGTTCAGATCTTCGAATATTTCATTTAAATCTCAAGTAGTTTCAAAACAACACCCAAAAACAGAGAGTTCACAAACAACGCCAAAACCGGCGATCTAGTCCAAAAACAGGGTGTTTCGAAGACTGTATATAAAACCGGCGACCACGTCGCCCAAGCACACAAACAGAGCATTTTACGCAGATGAAAACAAAAATGGCGACCACGTCGCCCTCACTTCAGAAATAGCTAAACTATGGCTTGTATTGAAAAAGAGGTCTAGCTTCCCTTACCTGGACTTGCGTAAAATACCGCGAGCTCAAAACCCACCGAGCCTGAAGGATGCCTTAGCTCTGTTTTCTGCACCTGGTCTGTAGAACTTGCAGAGAACCTCTTAGGTGCTCTAAGGACAACGTCGCTTGTCGTACTGATGCTGGAGGTTGCCTGAGTCTCAACGCAAGGAAGGGAAGAAGGGAGGGAGGAAGTTTTTGCACTCACTCTAACACTCTTGAGTCTGTAACGTTCTTTGCCTTCCCGTAGTGGCTTTTGAATCCCAACTTACCTGTCCACGCATGCTGCTGCTGCCACCCCTTCTGCAGGAAAGTCTGAGAACCACTGCCCTGAACAGTACGACCACTGTTGTCTCTGGTGCATGCCAACCACTGCTCTGAACAGTACTACCACTGTTGTCGCTTGTGCATGCCAACCACTGCTCTGAACAGTACGACCGCGAGTGTCTCCTGCGCATGCCAACATTCTGATGTCACCACTCTAAACCACCCTTTTTGTCTACGTGGCGTGTGTGCAGGACGTTTCATGCTGGGAGTCTGGGTCCCACTTTACTCTGTGTGAAACTCGACGTCGCGCGATAACTTTCCACTGCTGACCCATCCTGGCGAACGACCGATGTCTCTTTCTCCCTGGAAGACGACCGATGTCTTCCTCTGGGAGACGACCGATGTCTTCCTCTGGGAGACGACCGATGTCTTCCCTGGCAAAGCCCGCATGCCTCTCGCGCCTTGGCCACGTCCACATGCATCGCGCCCTGGCAAAGCCCGCATGCCTCTCGCGCCTTGGCCACGTCCACATGCCTCGCGCTCTGGCAATGCCCGCATGCCTCGCGCCCGCGCGATGCCCGCATGCCTCTCGCGCCCGCGCGATGCCTGCATGCCCCTCGCGCCCGCGCGATGCCTGCATGCCCCTCGCGCCCGCGCGATGCCTGCATGCCCCTCGCGCCCGCGCGATGCCTGCATGCCTCTCGCGCCCGCGCGATGCCTGCATGCCCCTCGCGCCCGCTCGATGCCTGCATGCCTCTCGCGCCCGCGCGATGCCTGCATGCCTCTCGCGCCAGCGCGATGCCTGCATGCCTTGCGCCCTGGCGACGTCCACCTGGCGCTCATGTGTAGCAGGCGACCGGCGATCTCAAAGCCTTCTAAACTTAACTTTTCCTCCCTTTTTATTTTAAATAAAACATACATAGAATTCTTTTAAATTATAACCCCTTTTTATTCCAATTCAATTTTACAGGTCCTTACAACGACCACTGTTGTCTCTTGTGCATGCCAACCACTGCCCTGAACAGTACGACCACAGTTGTCTCTTGTGCATGCCAACATTCTGATGTCACTATTCTGAACCACCCTTTTTGTCCACGTGGCGCGCGTGCAGGACGTGCCATGCTGGGAGTCTGGGTCCCACCTTAACTATGTGAAACTCGACATCGCGCGATAACATTCCACCGATGACCACTCGCAATATGGCTATCCACTGAGGTCTCATACTGGCAAATGACCGATGTCTCTCCCTGGAAGACGACCGATGTCTCTCGCGACCCGGCGATGCCTGCATGCCTCGCGCCTCGACGACGCCCGCATGCCTCTCGCGCCCTGGCGATGTCCACATGCCTCGCGCCCTGGCGATGCTCGCATGCCTCTCGCGCCCTGGTGACGTCCACATGCCTCGCGCCCTGGCGATGCCCGCATGCCTCTTGTAAGAACCTAGAAGTTTATATTGGAATAAAAGTATTATATTATAAATAAATTCGAAGCATGTGTTTATTTAAAATAAAGGAAGGAATGTATAGCTGAGAAGCCTACGAGATCGCCGTTATTAAGCGGGTAGGCGATCTCCAACTTCTCTGGCACTTGAACGCCTATCGCCTAGATTGTGCTTGAACGCCTATCGCCTAGATTGTGCTTGAACGCCTATCGCCTGTGTGTACCTAGTAGCCTGTCGCCTAGAGTACACCTAATCGCCGAAACTACACTTAATGTGTAGCCAAAATGTTGGATCAACCCTGGTACGTCCCAAAAGCCACGCGTATCAAGGTGTGGGTTAAACCTTGGATACGCTGGACAGGCGAAGCTCTATACTTGAGCATAAGAGAATCATCCTTAACGTTACACGTTTGGGCGCACGAGGACTTGTGCTAATCAACTCTTGGAAGTGTGAAGCTACCGACGTCACCAAGCCTTGTGGAGAGAATACCTTGGATGTAACATAGTGAAATGAAGAACCTCCAGGAGGGAGTGGCGAGTGTCATCGGGTATCGCCAGGGCGCGAGGGGCATGCGGACATCGCCGGGCGCGAGGCATGCGGGGTGTGTCTTCGCGCGAGAGGTCATCGGTCGAGAGTATTCGCGCGAGAGGTCATCGGTCGAGAGTATTCGCGCGAGAGGTCATCGGTCGAGAGTATTCGCGCGAGAGGTCATCGGTCGAGAGTCTTCGCGCGAGAGGTCATCGGTCGAGAGTCTTCGCGCGAGAGGTCATCGGTCGAGAGTCTTCGCGCCTGTGGTCATCGGTCGAGAGGTCATAGCGCGACGTTGAATACACACAGAGAACGTGGGACCCAGATTCCCAGCATGAGACGCGCGGCACGCGCGACACGTAGACAGAAAGCGTTGGTTCAGAACAGTGACATCAGAATGTTGGCATGCGCAGGAAACACTCGCGGTCGTACTGTTCAGAGCAGTCGTTGGCATGCACAAGAGACAACAGTGGTAGTACTGTTCAGAGCAGTGGTTTGCATGCACAAAAGACAACCGAGGTCGTACTGTTCAGAGGAACGTACGCCCAGGCTTTTGCAGAAAGGGGGGCAGCAGCATACGAGGACAAGTATGGTTGGGATCAAAACCACTGAGAGGAGGCAAAGAACGTTACAAGTGACCCAAGAGTGAAAGAGCGAGATTATCTTCATCCTCCTCCTTTCTCCCCTTCACGCTGCGTTTTCCAGGCATCCTCGAAGCTCGTGGAGTTGGAGCTCTTAGTAAGGTTGCGCAAGTCCAGGTAAGGGAAGCTAGACCTCTTTTCCATACGAGCCATAGCGTAGTCTTTCTGAAGTGAGGGCGACGTGGTCGCCATTTTCGTTTTATCTGTGTGAAATGCCCTGTTTGTATGCTTGGGCGACGTGGTCGCCGGTTTTGATAAACAATCTTCGAAAACCCATGTTTACGAACCAGGTCGCCGGTTTTGGCGCTGTTTTACGAACTCTTCTGTTTTTGATATTGTTTTGAAATTACTTGAGATTTACATGAAATATTCGAACATCTGAATCTTGAAATGTTTGTTGCTCTGATTGAATCATTTACTTGAATGGTATGATGTGTTTGAATGCTGTGAATGTGGGATCGAGGCATAGTATTTTCAGGAAAGGAAATACCGTGTAAGATCTGTATAGGTGTATTGACTAGGGGCTCGTCGAGAAGGAGATATCCTGACTCTACTGAGATAATGGAATCACGTAGATGATGTTACTCAGTTGGTGAGAGTCGAAGGAGGTTCGTAAGTATGGGCGAGTTGTTCAAATGGGAACAAGCTCGGCCTGTCCTACGGATTAACCCTGTCATACCCAGAGAATGGTAACATTGAGATTGTATATGCGCATGCTGTGTGGATTCACAGCGACCCTGTGTGGATTTCACAGGGGTATGGTATGACAGGTGCAGATCTCTGGGCCTGAGTCAACGCACGAGTAATTCCGGAATTAGTGTCTTGTGTCTACGTATTGTGAAGTCAGTGGAAAGTCTGACGTGAGAAATGATGAACACTGTATGTGGTTAGACACTTGATGCACTGTGTGTTATGAACGACTCTTGAGGATTGTGAAATGTGGGTTTTACTTGATGGTATGTGGGAAGAATGAGAAAGCTGATGGTTTTACTGGAATGCCTTAAATTAGTTCTATTTTGATGTTAAAGTTCATATCTAAATCTCTTTTAAAACTGTCTAGCTTACCCTGCGTTTTCGTTTGTGGATGTTCTTCTTAAAACCTGTGATGATCGTGTATGATTTACACGGGAGCAGATAACGTTGCAGGAAATTGAGATCGCCGGTATGATAGGAGATCGTCTGACTAATAGGAGATCGCCTGGCTGATAGTAGATCGCCTGTTTGATAGGAGATCGTCCTTTTGTTAGCAAATCGCCTGATTCGTCTTTTGTTGTATTTTGCTTAAGTTTTGGGAAAGATTTATCTTTTATGTATTAAACTCCCGATGAGGAGAAACTCTATTATATATATATGAGTATGTATTTCAAAATATTTGTTTATCTTCATTTATATCATATAAATATGAAATGTATTTGGCGGGATGTTACATTAATGGTATCAGAGCAGTTCGTCCTTAGGATGACCTGAGGGCTGTGGATCCATTGTGTTTCTTCTGCTCATAAAAGTTATTTGAGTTTTTTAAATAACAACTATAGTGAAAGGTTTTCAAACGTTTTGTATTGAAAAGTTTGTGTGTGCTCCTGTACTTTAATGAACGTATACTCTAGCTGAAAATCTTAGTATTAAGGGTGAGAAGGTCTTGATGAAGTAATGAGGGTGCACACTCATAACTGGATCGAGATGATTCTCAATCTTAATTCCCAAGATTTGATGTTTAGTATACATGGAATGCTGGTGTGATCTAGTTTAGCTTATTGAGTGTTTCTGCAATTGACTGAAAATAATTGTTTGATCTGATGGTGATGATATCAGTAGCTGTTCTAATACCTTGCTTGAGATTCTAAGTATTACGAGTATGTTGATAAACTCAAATTCCTTATGACTTTGAGATGCTGACCTTTGTAAGGTCTAGTTATTACCTCCTGAATGAATTGATTCCTTATCAATCTCATTCCTGTAGTTGTAGGGAATATAGAAAACTCATAGCTTCAAGATCCGAAACAAGAGAGATGGCACGTAGACCCTCTACCCCTCCCCAACCTTCTTCTGAAATGGGTCAGATCGCCAAGGCCATCGAGATGATGGCGAGTGCCATCCAGCAGCAGAATGCGGCGATGTCTCAAAATCACCAAGCTTCAATGCAACAGTGGGAGACCGCCAGATCGGCCGCAACAAACCCCAATGTCGGTCAGCCTCAGGAGCATATGGGACTGACCGAGTTCCTCAGGCACAACCCACCTAAGTTCAGTGGGAACGTTACCCCTGATCAAGCAGATCAGTGGGTCAGGGGGTTAGAGAAGATATTCAGGGCGACTTCCTGCCCTGAAGACAAGAAGCTGGTGTTTGCCACATATCTCCTGTCTGGGGAAGCTGAGTTCTGGTGGATGGGAACTCAGCAGATGATGGAGGCCCGAGAGGAAGTGATGGATTGGGAAAGCTTCAGAGTGAGATTCCTGGAGAAGTACTTCCCAGACAGCGCAAGATTTGCGAGGGAAGCTGAGTTCCTGAGGTTGGAGCAGGGGGATATGACTGTGAATGCCTATGCTGCTCGGTTCGAGTACCTCGCCCGGTTTTATACCCAAGCCACCTCTGAGGCTTGGAGGTGTAGGAAATTCGAAGAAGGACTGAAGCATGGGCTGAAGAGGACCATAGCCCCGATGTGCATTAGAGAATTTCATGCCTTAGTGGAGAAGGCGAAAATGGTAGAGACTCTAGAGAAGGGTGAGTCTCGGGTGGGTAGGTCCCATCCAGGCGGTTCCTCCAATGGGAAGGCAAGGGTACAGCAGCAGCGGTTTAAGCCTTATGCGAGGCCTCCACAGCATAGGGCGAGGACAACGCCACCCCAGTCTCATCAGCAACAAACCTGGAAATTTAAATGTTTCCATTGTGGTGGGCCACACGCAGCCAATGTGTGCCCCAAGAAAGACTCAGAGAAGAGATGCTTTACCTGCCAGAAGATGGGACACGTTGCTAAGGACTGTCCTACTCAGCACAAAATGACTCAACCCAGTGGTTCCCAGCAGATGAGGAGCGAAGGCAACAGACCTCAGGCAACCGGGAGGGTGTTTGCCATGTCAGGAGCTGAGGCGTCCCAATCAGGTAACCTTGTGCAGAGTGTTTGCTTTATAGCTGGTAGAAGTGTAAAAACTTTGTTTGATTCTGGAGCGACACACTCCTTTGTGTCAAGCCTATGTGTAGCCGAGTTGGGCCTTATGGTGAGAGAGTTACCCTTCGAACTGTTGGTGTCTACACCTGCGTCAGGACAGGTGTTGACCTCCACAGTTTGCCCTGAATGTCCAGTGATAGTAGAGGGACGTAGATTCAAAGTGAACTTGATCTGCCTACCTCTTCAGGACCTGGATGTTATCCTGGGAATGGATTGGCTAGCTGCCAATCATGTCCTCATAGACTGTGGTAGTCAGAAGGTAGCGTTTCCAGATCCCCAAGAATCGGAGGTGTTGCCAGTTCAAAGAGGGCGATCAGAGTTGGAAGAAGGGGCGAGGTGCTTCGTGATGCTAGCTCGGTTGGAAGTGAGGAATGAAGGGGACGTAAGCAGATTACACGTGGTGAAGGAATTCACGGATGTATTCCCAGAAGAGGTGCCTGGGTTACCCCCTAAGAGAGAATTGGAATTCTCTATTGACTTGGTACCTGGAGCTGGACCAATATCAATGGCACCTTACAGGATGGCACCAGCCGAGTTAGTAGAGTTAAAGAAGCAGTTGGAAGAGCTGCTGGAGAAACAGTTCATCAGACCCAGTGTATCTCCGTGGGGAGCTCCAGTGCTCCTAGTCAAGAAGAAGGATGGAGGATCTCGGTTGTGTATAGACTACAGGCAATTGAACAAATTGACCATCAAGAACAAGTACCCCCTACCTCGGATTGACGATTTGATGGACCAGATTCATGGGGCCTCGGTGTTCTCCAAGATTGACCTGAGATCGGGGTATCACCAAATCTTGGTAAAAGCTGAAGATGTTCAGAAGACAGCTTTTAGGTCTCGGTATGGGCACTACGAGTATGTAGTGATGCCATTTGGAGTCACCAACGCTCCAGCTCTATTCATGGACTACATGAATAGGATCTTTCGCCCTTTCTTGGACAAGTTTGTGGTAGTCTTCATAGATGACATCCTCATTTACTCAAGGACCGAGGAGGAGCATGAGGAACACCTGAGGACAGTATTGGAGATACTGAGGGAGAAGCAGCTCTATGCCAAATTCTCTAAGTGTGAGTTCTGGCTAAGGGAAGTCAACTTCTTAGGGCACGTGATATCTGCCCAGGGGATCTCGGTAGATCCAGCCAAGGTAGAGGCTGTGCTGCAGTGGGAACGCCCTAAGACAGTCACAGAGATAAGGAGCTTTGTGGGGTTGGCGGGCTACTATCGAAGGTTCATTGAGGATTTTTCCAAAGTTGTGGCTCCTTTAACACAACTGACCCGCAAGGACCAACCCTTTGCTTGGACCGACCGATGTGAGCAGAGCTTCAAGGAACTAAAGGAGAGGCTGACCAGTGCTCCAGTGCTGGTGATTCCAGAAGTAGGAAGACCTTTTGACGTCTTCTGTGATGCCTCACATCAAGGCTTGGGATGCGTCTTGATGCAAGAGAAGAGAGTGGTTGCATATGCTTCAAGGCAACTCAAGGTGCATGAGAGAAACTACCCTACTCATGATTTGGAGTTGGCAGCAGTAGTGTTTGCCTTGAAGATCTGGAGGCATTATCTTTATGGAGCTCGGTTCCAGGTATTCAGTGACCATAAGAGCCTGAAATACCTGTTTGATCAGAAGGAACTAAACATGAGGCAGAGAAGATGGATGGAGTTCCTAAAGGACTACGATTTTCAACTCATGTATCACCCAGGGAAGGCCAATGTAGTGGCAGATGCGTTGAGTAGAAAATCAATCCAAGTCGCCACCATGATGATGGAAGAGCAGAAACTGATCGAGCAGTTCAGGGACTTAAACCTTGGGGTGGAGTTCCACGTGAATCACATTAGTTGTAGTAAGCTGACTATAACTAATGACTTCCTGGGGATGTTGAAGGATAAACAATTGGAGGACCCGAGTCTGAAGCACGCTGTAGAGTCACTGGGGACCGACCAGGCGAGAGACTTTGAGATGGGCGAGGATGGGATCTTGAGGTTTAATGGCAGGATTTGCATACCTGCAAATGATGAGTTGAAGAAGATGATCCTAGGTGAAGGTCACAAGAGTCGCCTTAGCCTACACCCAGGTATGAATAAGATGTATCATGACTTGAAGGAGTCATTTTGGTGGGCGGGCATGAAGAAAGACATCGCCCAGTATGTCACCACCTGCTTAACGTGTCAAAAGGCAAAAGTAGAGCATCAGAGGCCTGGAGGGTTGTTACAGCCATTGGGTATTCCTGAGTGGAAATGGGACAGCATTGCCATGGATTTTGTCACCCATTTACCCAGATCAGCAAAAGGGCATGATGCAATCTGGGTCATAGTAGATCGGCTGACAAAGAGTGCCCACTTCCTCCCAGTAAACATGAAGATGCCCATAGCCAAGTTGGCACAGCTGTACATCAAGGAGATTGTGAGGTTGCATGGAGTGCCTTCCAGCATCATTTCAGATAGAGATCCCAGGTTCACTTCACGGTTTTGGCAGACCTTACAAGAGTGCTTGGGAACTAAGTTGAGGATGAGCTCTGCATACCATCCTCAAACAGATGGACAGTCTGAGAGAACAATTCAGTCCTTAGAAGATCTACTGAGGACGTGTGTCTTGGACCAATTAGGGAGCTGGGATGAAGTGTTGCCACTGGTGGAGTTTACCTACAACAACAGTTACCACGCCAGTGTTGGGATGGCACCATATGAAGCCCTGTATGGGAGAAGATGCAGGACTCCCTTGTGTTGGTACCAGGAGGGCGAAGCAATCTTGGTTGGACCAGAATTGATTCAGCAGACAACCGAGAAGGTGAAACAGATACAAGGCAACATGAGAGCTTCTCAAAGCCGACAAAAGTCTTATGCAGATCAGAGGAGAAGGCCTTTGGAGTTTGCTGCTGGAGACCATGTGTTCATGAGGGTAACACCAACCAAGGGCGTAGGAAGGGCGATCAGACCAAAGAAGTTGTCCCCTAAGTTCGTGGGACCATATCAAATCTTAAGGAGGATTGGTCCTGTAGCCTATGAGATCGCCCTACCTCCCCATCTAGCGAATCTGCACAATGTCTTTCACGTATCACAGCTGAGGAAGTACATGGCAGACCCCAGTCATGTACTGGATATAGACGACGTGCAGATCAGAGATGACTTGTCCTTTGAAGCAAAACCAGTTAGAATTGATGACCGGCAGAGTAAACAACTCAGAGGCAAGATCATCAACATGGTGAAAGTGGTGTGGGATGAGAAATCTGGTGATTCAACGTGGGAGTTAGAAGAACCCATGAGGGAAGCCTACCCATACCTCTTTTCCTTGTGATTCATTTTCGGGGACGAAAATTTTTCTTGTTGGGGAGATTGTAAGAACCTAGAAGTTTATATTGGAATAAAAGTATTATATTATAAATAAATTCGAAGCATGTGTTTATTTAAAATAAAGGAAGGAATGTATAGCTGAGAAGCCTACGAGATCGCCGTTATTAAGCGGGTAGGCGATCTCCAACTTCTCTGGCACTTGAACGCCTATCGCCTAGATTGTGCTTGAACGCCTATCGCCTAGATTGTGCTTGAACGCCTATCGCCTGTGTGTACCTAGTAGCCTGTCGCCTAGAGTACACCTAATCGCCGAAACTACACTTAATGTGTAGCCAAAATGTTGGATCAACCCTGGTACGTCCCAAAAGCCACGCGTATCAAGGTGTGGGTTAAACCTTGGATACGCTGGACAGGCGAAGCTCTATACTTGAGCATAAGAGAATCATCCTTAACGTTACACGTTTGGGCGCACGAGGACTTGTGCTAATCAACTCTTGGAAGTGTGAAGCTACCGACGTCACCAAGCCTTGTGGAGAGAATACCTTGGATGTAACATAGTGAAATGAAGAACCTCCAGGAGGGAGTGGCGAGTGTCATCGGGTATCGCCAGGGCGCGAGGGGCATGCGGACATCGCCGGGCGCGAGGCATGCGGGGTGTGTCTTCGCGCGAGAGGTCATCGGTCGAGAGTATTCGCGCGAGAGGTCATCGGTCGAGAGTATTCGCGCGAGAGGTCATCGGTCGAGAGTCTTCGCGCGAGAGGTCATCGGTCGAGAGTCTTCGCGCGAGAGGTCATCGGTCGAGAGTCTTCGCGCCTGTGGTCATCGGTCGAGAGGTCATAGCGCGACGTTGAATACACACAGAGAACGTGGGACCCAGATTCCCAGCATGAGACGCGCGGCACGCGCGACACGTAGACAAAAAGCGTTGGTTCAGAACAGTGACATCAGAATGTTGGCATGCGCAGGAAACACTCGCGGTCGTACTGTTCAGAGCAGTCGTTGGCATGCACAAGAGACAACAGTGGTAGTACTGTTCAGAGCAGTGGTTTGCATGCACAAAAGACAACCGAGGTCGTACTGTTCAGAGGAACGTACGCCCAGGCTTTTGCAGAAAGGGGGGCAGCAGCATACGAGGACAAGTATGGTTGGGATCAAAACCACTGAGAGGAGGCAAAGAACGTTACAAGTGACCCAAGAGTGAAAGAGCGAGATTATCTTCATCCTCCTCCTTTCTCCCCTTCACGCTGCGTTTTCCAGGCATCCTCGAAGCTCGTGGAGTTGGAGCTCTTAGTAAGGTTGCGCAAGTCCAGGTAAGGGAAGCTAGACCTCTTTTCCATACGAGCCATAGCGTAGTCTTTCTGAAGTGAGGGCGACGTGGTCGCCATTTTCGTTTTATCTGTGTGAAATGCCCTGTTTGTATGCTTGGGCGACGTGGTCGCCGGTTTTGATAAACAATCTTCGAAAACCCATGTTTACGAACCAGGTCGCCGGTTTTGGCGCTGTTTTACGAACTCTTCTGTTTTTGATATTGTTTTGAAATTACTTGAGATTTACATGAAATATTCGAACATCTGAATCTTGAAATGTTTGTTGCTCTGATTGAATCATTTACTTGAATGGTATGATGTGTTTGAATGCTGTGAATGTGGGATCGAGGCATAGTATTTTCAGGAAAGGAAATACCGTGTAAGATCTGTATAGGTGTATTGACTAGGGGCTCGTCGAGAAGGAGATATCCTGACTCTACTGAGATAATGGAATCACGTAGATGATGTTACTCAGTTGGTGAGAGTCGAAGGAGGTTCGTAAGTATGGGCGAGTTGTTCAAATGGGAACAAGCTCGGCCTGTCCTACGGATTAACCCTGTCATACCCAGAGAATGGTAACATTGAGATTGTATATGCGCATGCTGTGTGGATTCACAGCGACCCTGTGTGGATTTCACAGGGGTATGGTATGACAGGTGCAGATCTCTGGGCCTGAGTCAACGCACGAGTAATTCCGGAATTAGTGTCTTGTGTCTACGTATTGTGAAGTCAGTGGAAAGTCTGACGTGAGAAATGATGAACACTGTATGTGGTTAGACACTTGATGCACTGTGTGTTATGAACGACTCTTGAGGATTGTGAAATGTGGGTTTTACTTGATGGTATGTGGGAAGAATGAGAAAGCTGATGGTTTTACTGGAATGCCTTAAATTAGTTCTATTTTGATGTTAAAGTTCATATCTAAATCTCTTTTAAAACTGTCTAGCTTACCCTGCGTTTTCGTTTGTGGATGTTCTTCTTAAAACCTGTGATGATCGTGTATGATTTACACGGGAGCAGATAACGTTGCAGGAAATTGAGATCGCCGGTATGATAGGAGATCGTCTGACTAATAGGAGATCGCCTGGCTGATAGTAGATCGCCTGTTTGATAGGAGATCGTCCTTTTGTTAGCAAATCGCCTGATTCGTCTTTTGTTGTATTTTGCTTAAGTTTTGGGAAAGATTTATCTTTTATGTATTAAACTCCCGATGAGGAGAAACTCTATTATATATATATGAGTATGTATTTCAAAATATTTGTTTATCTTCATTTATATCATATAAATATGAAATGTATTTGGCGGGATGTTACACCTCTCGCGCCCTGGTGACGTCCACATGCCTCGCGCCCTGGCGATGCCCGCATGCCTCTCGCGCCCTGGTGACGTCCACATGCCTCGTGCCCTGGCGATGCCCGCATGCCTCTCGCCCCTGGCGACGTCCACATGCCTCGTGCCCTGGCGATGCCCGCATGCCTCTCGCCCCTGGCGACGTCCACATGCCTCGCGCCCTGGCGATCATGTGTAGTAGACGACCGGCGATCTCATAGTCTTCTAAGCTACACTTTCCTTCCTTTTTATTTCAAATGAAAACATACTTAGAATTCATTTAAAATATACCCTTTTATTCCAAATTTAATTTTACAGGTCCTTACAGAGATCGCCGGTTTTTGAATGTTGTTGTTTTGTTTTATTTTGAAAACTCCTGTATGGAGATGTATTAAAACTTCCTCGAAAAGGGATATTATTTTGAGGCACAATTGTATTAATGGATGAATTATGTTATGTATATATCTATGTTAAATTTTGATATTATTGTTTCACCTTTATTTTATTATATAAAAATGAACTATATTTTGAGGGGCGTTACAAGATACGCCACGCCCTGTTTCAATCCACTTTCTTTTTTGAGGCGTCTTGATCGGACTTCTCTGTCAAAATCTATCGCCATTTGAAGTTTGTATACCCTAATATTCACAAAATGAAGTTTCCGCAAACCCCAAACTACTGACGAATCAGCACAAAACATGCAGGTACGCCACGCCCCGTTTTGAGCCACTTTCATTTTGGAGGCGTCTTGATCTGACTTCTCTGTCAACATCTATCGCCATTTGAAGTTTTTATACCCTAACATGCGCTAAATCAAGTTTCCCCAAACCCCAAACTACTCACGAATTAGAACAAAACATGTAGATACGCCACGCCCCGTTTCGAGCCACTTTCATTTTTTAGGCGTCTTGATCGGACTTCTCTGTCAAAATCTATTGCCATTTGAAGTTTGTATACCCTAATATTCACTAAATGAAGTTTCCCCAAACCCCAAACTACTGACGAATCGGCACAAAACATGCAGATACGCCGCGCCCCGTTTCGAGCCACTTTCATTTTTTAGGCGTCTTGATCGGACTTCTCTGTCGAAATCTATCGCCATTTGAAGTTTGTATACCCTAATATTCACTAAATGAAGTTTCCCCAAACCCCAAAATATTGACAAATCGGCATAAAACGTGCAGATACGCCACGCCCTGTTTCAATCCACTTTCTTTTTTTAGACGTCTTGATCGGACTTCTCTGTTAAAATCTATCGCCATTAGAAACATGTATACCCTAATATTGACTAAATGAAGTTTCCGCAAACCCCAAACTACTGACGAATCGGCACAAAACATGCAGGTACGCCACGCCCTATTTCGAGCCACTTTCATTTTTTAGGCGTCTTGATCTGACTTCTCTGTCAACATCTATCGCTATTTGAAGTTTTTATACCCTAACATGCGCTAAATCAAGTTTCCCCAAACCCCAAACTACTCACGAATCGGCACAAAACATGCAGATATGCCACGCCCCGTTTCGAGCCAGTTTCATTTTTGAGGCGTCTTGATCGGACTTCTCTGTCAAAATCTATCACCATTTGAAGATTGTATACTGTAATATTCACTAAATGAAGTTTCCCCAAACCCCAAACTACTGACGAATCGGCACAAAACATGCAGATACGCCACGCCCCGTTTCGAGCCACTTTCATTTTTGAGGCGTCTTGATCGGACTTCTCTGTCGAAATCTATCGCCATTTGAAGTTTGCATACCCTAATATTAAGTAAATGAAGTTTCCCCAAACCCCAAAATATTGGAAAATCGGCATAAAACGTGCAGATACGCCACGCCCTGTTTCAATCCACTTTCTTTTTTGAGACGTCTTGATTGGACTTCTCTGCCAAAATCTATCGCCATTTGAAGTTTGTATACCCTAATATTGACCAAATGAAGTTTTCGCAAACCCCAAACTACAGACGAATCGGCACAAAACATGCAGGTACACCATGCCCCGTTTCGAGCCACTTTCATTTTTTAGGCGTCTTGATCTGACTTCTCTGTCAACATCTATCGCCATTTGAATTTTTTATACCCTAACATGTGCTAAATCAAGTTTCCCCAAACCCCAAACTACTCACGAATCGGCACAAAACATGTAGATACGCCACGCCCCGTTTCGAGCCAATTTCATTTTTTAGGCATCTTGATTGGACTTCTCTATCAAAATCTGTCGCCATTTGAAGTTTGTATACCCTAATATTCACCAAAAGAAGTTTCCCCAAACCCCTTACTACTGACAACTCAGCACAAAACATGCATATACGCCACGCCACGTTTTGAGCCACTTTCATTTTTTAGGCGTCTTGATCGGACTTCTCTGTCAAAATCTATCGCCATTTGATGTTTGTATACCCTAATATTCACTAAATGAAGTTTCCCAAACCCCAAACTACGAACGAATCGGCACAAAACATGCAGATACGCCACGCCTCGCCCCGTTTCGAGCCACTTTCATTGTTCAGGCGTCTGGATCGGACTTCTCTGTGAAAATCTATCGCTATTTGAAGTTTGTATACGCTAATATTCACTAAATGAAGTTTCCCCAAACCCTAAACTGCTGACGAATTGGCACAAAACATGCAGATACGCCATGCCCCGTTTCGAGCCACTTTCATTGTGGAGGCGTCTTGATCGGACTTCTCTGTCAAAATCTATCGCAATTTGAAGTTTGTATACCCTAATCTTCGCTAAATGAAGTTTCCCCAAAGCCCAAACTGCTGATAAATCAATCGGCACAAATCATGCAGATAGGCCACGCCCCGTGTGTAACATCCCGCCAAATTTCCTTTTCATATTTATGTAATAAAATAAAGGTGATCCGGCCGCTTGACTCGAACGTGGAGGACTGCCTCGTCACTCCTTTGTCTAGCCCTCTGTTCTGCCAAAACGCTCCAAGAACCACCGCCGGAACTCCAAACACTGCCTGCAAAACACACAGACGGCGCCTCTAGCGGCCGTTGTAGCTCCGACGCTCAAGTCAGGCAACAGGAACACCAAAACTATATCTGAATCTCTCTGTGAGACCCATGTGTGTGACTGAAACTCTCAGATGTGTGAGCTATGAGAATCTGAAAAAACCTCCCTCTAATTTCGTTAAGAGTTTGTATATATACCTGAGTCTTTCTCTCTCCTGACGGTTATTCCTCCTGACACGTGGATAACATCTGGTCGTACACGTGTCATCATCTGGAGTATATGCAGCTGAAACGTTACTTCCACTGTGCCCCTGCGACTAAGTTATCCACACAGGGAGTAGCTTAGTACGCAGGCTACTCTGGGCATTGCAGCTCGCACTACACATGGTGGCAGATATGCCACTTATCCTCTGTACTTAGACCATACAACAAGTGCTTGCCAAGTCTTCTCAAACACCCGGCGATGTGCTCTTTCGGCGACTTTCTGACCACCTGATCTCCTAACCTTAACACATGGCGATCATGTGCAATCTGGGCGATTACTCATCCATACCGGCGATGACCGATTACTCATCCTCAGCCGATAGGCGATTACTCACCTCAAGGCGATAGGCGATTACTCATCCTCAAGCCGATAGGCGATTACTCACCTCAAGGCGATAGGCGATTACTCAACATCACAGGCGACAGGCGATTACCATTCTGAGTGATTGCCTCTCTGCTTCGCCTGCTATCCTCTACCACGTGTTACTCTGTGAATGGTCCACGTGGTCAACTGCTGCTGATGTCATCGACTACCGATGACCGACCGGAACACAAGCCCCCCAGTCTCGAGCTGTGAACTTGTTCTGAGCGAAGAGACTAAGAAATCATGTTCTGGTGGTCTACAGCAGCGCACACTCTGGTACTAACACTGTTTCATCCCTTCTTCTTCGCCTTCAAACATTCAAAGCATCTCTCTGGATCATCTAGAGATTCAGCTTCTCTGTTTTCTTCTTCTCAAACGCGCTGGAGTTCGCTGCGTTTCTTCTCTTTAACTCTCTGCATGTGACTAACTGTTAACTAGCTTAGGCTTTAGCGCGATCTACCTGCAACCCCTCAAACTTGGCCTCTGACTTGATCGCGGCTAACTGTTGCCTTAGCATTGCCTTCAACATAACTTTGTGCTGGATGACTGACTTAACGAGCCTAAATGCTTCGGCTTCACGTAGCAGAACTTGCTTCTACCACCGACCACCGATTAGCGTGTTAGCGCACCACCGATCAGTCATCGCGCTTCTGGCTTCGCTGCACTTCTCTGCCACACCAGCGCTGAGTGCATAGAGGATCTGAACACCAACTATGACGCCTGTGTTTTGGGGAAGGAAAGTGCTTCTCGATGACCCCTCTTGTCCCAACCTTGCTGTAAGAAGTCGTGGGTGAGGTCTTGCTTCTCTCACCTCAGCGTCGCTGTAAAAAGCAGAGGGAAGGGACTTGGTTCTCTTGCCTCAACCTTGCTGTAAAAAGCAAAGGGAAGAGGACTTTTCCTCATGCCTCAGCCTCGCTGTACAAAGTCGAGGTGAGGACTTGGTTCTCTCGCCTCAACCTTGCTGTAAGAAGCAAAGGGAGAGGACTTTCTCTCTTGCCTCAGCCTCGCTGTACAAAGTCGAGGTGAGGACTTGGTTCTCTCGCCTCAACCTTGCTGTAAGAAGCAAAGGGGGAGGGCCTTCACTCGCCTGCACCTTGCTGTACAAAGTTGAGTGAGGACTTTTTTCTTTCTCGTGGGTGCACGCTCCCAGGGGGCGCCAGGCGTGGCTGTCTAAGCGCACACACTGGGCGCGCCCTACCTCCATTGCCTCATCGCGCGTTCACCGACGTCCCGACCGGCGAGGACCTCTTCTTCTGGAATCATACGAGGTGCATGCTTAACGCTCTCGCTGGGAACTTGGGTCCCAGCTTAACACGTGTTAGCAAGACCCCGATGACCATGCACCGACCGAGTACTCACTCTTTACATGCACCGACGGCTGATCATGGTCTGCATGCACTGATGGCTGATCGCGCTCTACATCCCAGTGCTTATCTGGGGGCTGATCTGCGGGTGGTGGCCACTTGGTAACTCACCACCGATCACCTGGTCTTGCTCCTGGGGCAAGGAGAACTTTAAACTGGGAACACTGGCACACTTTATGTACTGAAAATCTTTTATTGGGTGGCATCGTTAAAAAGAGTGCCCCTGATCTGCTCAACTGTTTAATACACTAAGTGTGTGTACAGCGCGATAGCGCATCTACTTTACAACTTAACGAAAGCAGGAAAGAAGCGTGTAGCATCCTGGGTTCTGGGAATAGTCGTTACGTCCAGAGTCGCCAGCCGACAAGCTCCATTCTCCAACGTCTCAGCCACTCTGGATGGGGTCTCCTTTAACCGGCGATGACCGCCCTGGCGATGCACACACGTGGGGCGATCATGCCTTTCGCTTCAGCTCTGGGAGCCCCCCCAGTGTAGCCTCTTCCATCACCTCACCTCCCCAAACACAGGGAGTTCATGCTGCTGGTCGCCTTCCTGGGACCCCGAAGCGCGATCACCTTGTGTCTTCTGCAGGTAATCGGTCAGGAACCCTGTCTCCACCAACTCAGCAAGCTGACGCCCCAACGCCAGGCAGTTACGGAGTGTATGCCCATAAGCTTGATGGAACTCACACCACTCATCCTTCCTCCCTCCAAGTACCCTATCGGTTTTCTCTGGCACATGGAGTCTTGCTGCCACAGCAGGGATGGCGATCAGCTCCGCCAAACTTATCATGAAATCATACCTGGGGGGTGCGTTGCTTGCACGCCCCCTGGTCTGGTTCTTCCTTGGTGCATAAGGGTGAGACCTTCTCTGCTCCTTCCTCCCTTCCTTGACCTCATGCACCCACGCCTGTTGCTGTTGATTCCCCTGACCTCCACGTGGCTTCGACGGTGCAGCACTTCCTCTCTTCTCAGAGACCTCGGTCTCTGCTACTATGTGTGCCACCGCACGTCGCCATATCTCGGTGAAGGTGGCAGGGTGGCTCCTGATGAGCGATTCACTGAAAGGACCAGGGAGGACACCTCTCTTGAACGCATGCACCAGCATGTCCTCGTCCTTGCTGGGCAATCTCACCACCTGCGCCCCAAAGCGATTGAGGTAGTCCCTCAACGGCTCCCCCTGATACTGGCGTATGTCAAACAGGTCGTAGGACACTACTAGCGCAGGTCGGTTAATGATGTACTGCTCCGTGAACAGCTTCGCGAACTGATGGAAGGAAGTGACGTGGCCCTCTAGCAGGCTCACGAACCACTCCATAGCCACTCCGCTCAGCGTGCTCATGAACATCTTGCAGTACACAGCATCTAAACCTCCAGTCAGCATCATCTGAGTGTGGAAGGCTGTCAGGTGTGCTTCTGGATCTTCCGCCCCCGTGAACGACGCTTTCAGTCCCACCAGATTGGGAGGCACCACCATGTTCATGATTTCGGGGGAGAAAGGCATAGGGAATGCTCGCGGAGGCGACGGTGGCGTCGACGTCCTCTCTTCAGCTGCGCGCTCCCTCTGCGCCTGCAATTCCCTACGCAGCTCTTCATTCATACGGTTCAACCCTTCGTTTCTTCTCTGCGATGCAGCCAGCTCTGCACGCATCCTCTCTTGCTCAACTCTCGATTCCGCGACGCTATCTTGCAGCGCGCGCATCATCTCCACTACCTGCGCCATGGTAACAGCTCCTTCTTCAGCAGATGTCGCAGGTGAGGTTTGCCTGGTTCTTCTACTCATCTCCTCTGCACTTCGACGTAACTTCAAGAAACCTCAACGAAATGATTAAGAAGCTCCAAGAAACTTGAAGAAACCTCAAGAAACTTCAAGAACTGCGACGTGGATGGGAACCAGATTTACACGGCCCCACGATGGGCGCCTAATGATCCGGCCGCTTGACTCGAACGTGGAGGACTGCCTCGTCACTCCTTCGTCTAGCCCTCTGTTTTGCAGGAACGCTCCAAGAACCACCACCGGAACTCCAAACGCTGCCTGCAAAACACACAGACGGCGCCTCTAGCGGCCGTTGTAGCTCCGACGCTCAAGTCAGGCAACAGGAACACCAAAACTATATCTGATCTCTCTGTGAGACCCGTGTGTGTGACTGAAACTCTCAGATGTGTGAGCTATGAGAATCTGAAAAAACCTCCCTCTAATTTCGTTAAGAGTTTGTATATATACCTGAGTCTTTCTCTCTCCTGACGGTTATTCCTCCTGACACGTGGATAACATCTGGTCGTACACGTGTCATCATCTGGAGTATCTGCAGCTGAAACGTTACTTCCACTGTGCCCCTGCGACTAAGTTATCCACACAGGGAGTAGCTTAGTACGCAGGCTACTCTGGGCATTGCAGCTCGCACTACACATGGTGGCAGATATGCCACTTATCCTCTGTACTTAGACCATACAACAAGTGCTTGCCAAGTCTTCTCAAACACCCGGCGATGTGCTCTTTCGGCAACTTTCTGACCACCTGATCTCCTAACCTTAACACATGGCGATCATGTGCAATCTGGGCGATTACTCATCCATACCGGCGATGACCGATTACTCATCCTCAGCCGATAGGCGATTACTCACCTCAAGGCGATAGGCGATTACTCATCTTCAAGCCGATAGGCGATTACTCACCTCAAGGCGATAGGCGATTACTCAACATCACAGGCGACAGGCGATTACCATTCTGAGTGATCGCCTCTCTGCTTCGCCTGCTATCCTCTACCACGTGTTACTCTGTGAATGGTCCACGTGGTCAACTGCTGCTGATGTCATCGACTACCGATGACCGACCGGAACAAAAGGTGAAACAAATATATCGAAGTGAACATAATTATATATATGTAATGAAGTTTCTCCTCACAGGGAGTTTAATACATAATCGGTCAGTTTTCCAAAAACTTAAACAAAATACAGTAAAATAGAAAGACAGGCGATCTCCTAACAGAACAAGGCGATCTCCTATTATAAAACGGCGATCTCCTATCAGAAAACAGAAAAAGGGGTGATCGCCCGACAGAAACAGAAACAGGCGATCTCCTTCCGGCGACCACTCACAGAGGAGCTCTACTTCCTGCAACATCATCTTCTCCCGTGTAAATTATACACGATCATCACAGGTTTAAGAAAAAGCCAAACACAACACCAAAATCACAGGGTAAGCTAGATATTTGAAAGAGAATTTAGATATGAAACTTTAAAATCAAGATAAAACAAATTTAAGACACCCATGTAAAAACCATCAATTTTCTTATTCCCTTCACATAACCATCAAGAAATCACACATTTCACAATTTCTTCAAGAGTCTTTCAATTCACATAATTCATCAAGTGTCTATCAATTTCAAAGTTTCTCATTTCTTACGTCAGACTTCCACTGATTCAACACACATAGACACATACCACACCACTGTAAAGTCCACACAGGACAGCTAGTGAAGTCCACACAGGACAGCTAATGAAGTCCACACAGGACAGCAAGTAAAGTCCATACAGGACAGCAAGGAAAGTCCACACAGGACAGCAAGTAAAGTCCACACAGGACAGCAAGGAAAGTCCACACAGGACAGCAAGTAAAGTCCACACAGGACAGCAAGGAAAGTCCACACAGGACAGCAAGGAAAGTCCACACAGGACAGCAAGGAAAGTCCACACAGGACAGCAAGGAAAGTCCACACAGGACAGCAAGTAAAGTCCACACAGGATAGCAAGGAAAGTCCACACAGGACAGCAGTAAAGTCCACACAGGACAGCTAAAGATCATCAATTCACCCAATGCACCATACAACACTTAAATGAACGATCTCAACCACAGCAACAAACGTATGAAGGTTCAGATTTTTCCAATAACACATGCATTTCACATATCAATCTCAAACAAGTTCAAAGCGACACTAAAACAGGGGATTTCGAAGACAACATTAAAACCGGTGATTACGTCGCCCCACACGTAAAAACAGAGCATCGTGAAAAAGAATATGAAACCGGCGACCACGTCGCCCTCACTTCAGAACCTACTCGTCCAAAAACAGGGAATTATGCAATAACAATTGAAAACTGGCGACCACGTCGCCCCATCATCTCAATCATCTAATATAAGGTTTTCGTTGGAAATAAGGCTAGCTTCCCTTACCTGAGCTTGCGCAAAACACCAAGAGCTCCAAAACCCACCGAGCTTAAAGATGCCTTAGCTCTATTTTAGCGTCTGGTTTGGAGAACTTGCAGAGAACCTCCCAGGTGCTCTAAGGGTAGTCGTCGCTCGTCGTACTGGTGCTTGAGGATGCCTGAATCGCAGCGCGAAGGAGAGAAAAGAGAAGGATGAAGGTAAACCCACTCTGTCACTCTTGAACCACTGCAACGTTCTTTGCCTCTCAGAAGTGGGTTTTTGAATCTTAAACCAACTTGTCCACAAAAGCCGCTGCGACCACCCACTCTGCAGGGAAGTTTGCGTGTACGCTTCCCTGAACAATACGACTACGCGTGCCTCTGCGCAAGCCAACACTCTGATGTCACTATTCTGAACCACCCTTTTTGTCTACGTGTCGCGCGTGCAGTACGTCTCATGCTGAGAGCCTGGGTCCCACCTTATCTGTGTGAAACTCGACACCGCGCGTTAATCTTCCACCGATGACCGCTCGCGCGATGACCATCCACCGATGTCTCATCCTGGCGGACGACCGATGTCTTTTCCTGGAAAACAACCGATGTGTCCCTCATCCTGGCGATGACCATTTGTCTCTCATACCGGCGATGACTGACGTGCCTCATCCCGGTGATGACTGATTCCTCATCCTGGCAGACAACCGATGTCTCATCCTGGAGGACCACCGATGTCTCACCCTGGCAGACAACCGATGTCTCTCCCTGGAGGACCACCGATGTCTCACCCTGGCAGACCACCGATGTGTCTCCCATCCCGGTTGATGACCGATGCTCCTCTCATCCTGTTGGCGATCTCTTATCGCCCTTGTGTGTGACGAGAACACATCGCCTTACTCTGCTCACCGATGTCACATCGTCACACCTTGCTGAAGGTTCTTCATCCCACTATGTTACGTCTAAGGTATCACCTCCACATGGCTTGGTGACGTTGGTAGCTTCACCTTTTCAAGAATAGACCAGCACTACTCCTCGTGCGCCCATGCATGCAACACTAAGGATGATTTCTTATGCTCAAGCATAGAGCTTCGCACGCCCAGTGTATCTAAGGCTTAACCCACACCTTGATACCATGGTTTTTGGAACCCACTATGGTTAATCCAGCACCTTGACCACATACTAAGTGTACATTCGGCGATCATGTACACCATAGGCGATTATGTGCCAGAGAGGTCGGAGATCGCCTCCGTCTTCAATAACGGCAATCTCGTAGAAGACTTCTTAGCTACACTTTTCTTCCTTTACTCTTCTTGATCCACATGTCTTCCTCGAGCACATCCACGTGATTACCTCACGATAAAGTCATCGCACCTGACTACTTGGTTAATACAATGGTCAGCCGACCGACCTCTACCAGCTGACCCCAGATCTTGGGCGACGTCCGAGGTCCGACTACTACGAAACTTCATTTACCAGCTCTTTGTATTTTAAATAATAACATCTTCTGAAATTATTTAAATATAACACTTTTATTCCAATTAAAGTTTCTAGGTCCTTACACCGTGTCGAGCCACTTTCATTTTTGAGGCGTCTTGATCGGACTTCTCTGTCAAAATTTATTGCCTTTTGAAGTTTGTATACCCTAATATTCATGAAATGAAGTTTCCCCAAACCCCAAACTACTGACGAATCGGCACAAAACATGCAGATACACCACGCCCTGTTTCGAGCCACTTTCATTTTTTAGGCGTCTTGATCGGACTTCTCTGTCAAAATCTATCGCCATTTGAAGTTTGTATACCCTAATATGCACTAAATGAAGTTTCCCCAAACCCTAAACTACTGACGAATCGGCACAATACATGCAGATAAGCCACGCCCCATTTCGAGCCACTCTCATTTTTTAGGCGTCTTGATCGGACTTCTCTGTCAAAATCTATCGCCATTTGAAGTTTGTATACCCTAATATTCACTAAATGAGGTTTCCCCAAACCCCAAACTTGATGGAAGAGGCCCAAGCCCAAGCCTAAGCCCAAGCTCAGGCCGAACAACTAGGTCTATGGAAAATAGTATTTAAGAAGATTGGGACTCTGCTACTGATGGCAGAGAAACTTTTCTTTACATATTCAAAGACCCCTCAGAGGCCCACAAGGAGTAGAGCCCAAGCCATGGGAGCTGAGCATCAATTATTTTCAGTTTATTCGTAATTTCAGTAGAGTAGGGTTCATTTAGCACAATAGGGAGTGTATTTAACAATTTAGCTTGTACCTAGGCCTTTTAGGGTAGGAATGTAGCCCTACCTTCTAGAAGCATGCTAAGGGGCTGCATTGACCTTTTGTCAACACCCTAGCAGCCCCCTCTTTTATGTATTCCCCATCCTACCCTTGCTCCTTACTCTCCAAGGCACCATCTCCTATAAATAGGGTGCTTTGGCTCATGTTTTTTTAAGATCAATTTATATGAGTAAATGCTGCCAAAATTATGCTAGCTTCTACTCTTTGTCTAGTCTCTCTAGGTTAGACACTTTGATCTTCATCTTCACCTTTCTCCAAGTGATTTGGCCTAACCTATCACTCTCCATACCTTTCATGCACCTACAAGGAACCCATAGCTCTATATGAGCCATCCTTGACCCATATCATCCATAGCTTCCACCACCTTTTTACCTCATATTTCAAGAAGAACAAATGGTCATGAAGAACAACCCATCATTTGGTATCTAGAGCTTTGGTTCTTCAAGAGATAAGTGTTCTCTTCATTTTATTTTTTGAGTCTTCTTCTTTATTCCATGTTGTTCATCATATCCTTAAATGACTTGCTGTTTTTAATTTCTTTTTAAGTTGGTGTTGCTGTTTTTAAATTTCTATTTGGTATTTTTGGTTCAACTTGATCTTGAACTTCCATTTTCAAACTGTTTTAGGTTCCTTTTGTGTTGGCTGTTCTATTTTTATTTTATTTGAGTCTTATTGATGTTTTTAATCGGTGCAAAGTGTTTGTGGTTGAGTCATTTTGGTTTTTGAATCCATACAAGTTTTGTCAAAGTCATGTTCATCCTTCAATGTCATAAATTCCAAGTGGTGCCTTTTATTGTTGATTTGGTTGCTTGATTTTGTTTTGAGTGCAGTTTATATTTCTGGTTTTGAAGCTTTGGTGCCTTTTATATTTTCATATTTGAGTTCATACTTGTGTGTTAGTTCCATACAAGTTCGTTTCCAATCATTTCCATTGTGTTTTTGAAGTTTCTTTACCGTTTTCTAATTCCAAGTTAGGATTTCTCTGTTTTCACTGCTACTGTTCTGGCTGGAATCGTTCCCAGAAATTACATTTGTTGGTAAAAAATTCTTAAATTTTGGATTTGAGTAGTTTGATGTGTTAAGAAAAGGTTAAAAAAAGAAGCACATCAAAATTCAAAATACAAAAAAAATGATAAATGAAATACGAACAGAGTGTAAAAATCCTGACTCTGAAAAAACGCTGACGCGGCAGTGATTTCGGAAAAATTATTACAATTATTTGGATCACTGTTTTGGTGAAATTCCAACGCCTATATTGAGCTAAAACATTGAAGTTTCTGTGGTTAAAATTTCAAGCTCAAATTTGAAGTATTCTGTCCAGCATAATATTGGAAAGTTGTGAAAAAATTTACACAAAAAAATTCTGTAGTGCTGTTTTGGTTTTATTCATCTATTCTAGTTCCATTCACTAGGATTCCACTTTGTGTGCTACCTTTTCTTGTGTGCCTTAATTTTTTGCTTGTCAAATTTTATTGAATACTCTTTCAAGTCTTGTCAAATATCAACTCCATTTGCAGTAATCCTTGATTTTAAATTTGAGTTTTGTTGCTTTAAAACTTGCTTGACCTCTCTTTGGTGGATTTGACCTAAAAAGTGCTTTGGTGAGTGTGGAGCTAAAATTTTGTTTTGGTGAAAGCCATATCAATAAAGAGGAGCTGGATTAAATATTTAAGGTTGAATAACCTAAGGAGACAAAGCAAGGGACAGCAGCAACCTCATTGAAAAATACACAAATATACACAAAGGAGCTAAAGTGAAGGAGTGCATAAAATAGGACTTTAAATTTTTGTGCATCAAAATTTGTTGACCTGATTTCTTTGTATTTCTTTGAGTTGTAATTTGCAAGGACATTGATTAATTAGTGGATTAATACGTCTTAGACGGTGAGTGTATCTTCAAGGTTCCAAAGTGCCAAGAAGCCTCACCTTAGGATTCGACTAGTTTTAAAAGCTTTCTAGATAGCAACTTTCATTTGTGTTTTATTGCTTTATATGGTTTTTTCTTGCATAAAAATTTTGTTTTTATCTTTGATTGTGCTCTAAGTAAATTGCTTAGAGAAAGGTTTGTGAAAGTGTTGTGGGATAGTATCTGGCTAAGGAAAGGCTTGGTACTTAAGAGATCCTAGTGATCCACCTCCCTTTCCTGGGAAATTACCTACTTCACTCCACTTATCTTTCTTTTTGAAAATTACTTTTATCACAAACCCTAAACATGTCTACTCATTCTTCAAGTCATAGTGAAAATGATAGAAAATCCACAAAATCTCTTTTGAAACAATTGGCTAGAGATTTTCAATCACTATCACTAAGACAATTGCAACATGAGGCTCAAATTTTGGAAGATAAAAAAGAAAGAGATGCCCATCTTGCAATTTTGAAAGAAGTGTTGAAGATTGGCAAGGAAAAATATGAATACATTAGAAAATTAAAAAACCCCCAGGCATCACATGCATCTAGTTCTAGGTCAAATGACTCACATGCTAAGGGGAGTTTGAGAGTTAATGATTATTATCAACCTCCACCTAGAAGAACTAGAAGAGAAAAAGAGTTTAAAGAAAAATTACAAGCTCTTATCAGAAAGAAAGAAGAGAAAGACAAAAGAGAAAGAGAGGAGAATGAAAGGAAAGATATAGAAGAGAAAGAAAAGAGAGAAAAAGTGATGATAGAAAAGGAAAGTACAAAAAATCCTTTGTTTGGAGTTGAACCAGACATTGACTTAAATTCTTCTTCCATAGAAAACCCTTGTGAGAATATGCTTGAAGAAAAATCTGTGTCTAAAGCTGAACCAGATATAGATATAAATCTTTCCTGCACAGAAAAGCCAAGTGAGTGGTTGTTTGAAAAAGAAGAGGAATCTAGAAAGAATGAAGAGTATCTTACAACACCTCCTACAAGCATAGTGGGAAAAGAACCCTTAAAGGGGGATTGCAATACTTTGAACACTTCTTTTCCTTTGAATCATGATGCTTACTCTTATTCTCAAAAATCACAAAAACAACACTTTGTGATGTTGCTTATCTTGGGCAATGAACAACACAAAGGAAGCAAAAATATTGTTGAAAAGGGCCCTATTTCTTTCAAACAAAACTTTTATAAAAATAGAAAAGGGCCTTATTTCCTTACTATTTTATTTGAATACACTAGTCTTAATTTTCTTATCTCACTTTTCTATAATGTTTACTGTAGGTTAATATTTGATCCTGGAGGACGAGCATAGTTTTCAAAGCAGGAATAAGGCTGCTGTTTGAGATCAACCCTGTAGATCTGAGGACAGATCCTCTCAAGAAGGAGGGGATGATGGAAGAGGCCCAAGCCCAAGCCTAAGCCCAAGCTCAGGCCCAACAACTAGGTCCATGGAAAAGAGTATTTAAGAAGATTGGGACTCTGCTAGTGATGGCAGAGAAACTTTTCTTTACATATTCAAAGACCCCTCAGAGGACCACAAGGAGTAGAGCCCAAGCCATGGGAGCTGAGCATCAATTATTTTCAGTTTATTTGTAATTTCAGTAGAGTAAGGTTCATTTAACACAATAGGGGGTGTATTTAACAATTTAGCTTGTACCTAGGCCTTTTAGGGTAGGAATGTAGCCCTACCTTCTAGAAGCATGCTAAGGGGCTGCATTGACCTTTAGTCAAAACCCTAGCAGCCCCCTCTTTTATGTATTCCCCATCCTACCCTTGCTCCTTACTCTCCAAGGCACCATCTCCTATAAATAGGATGCTTTGGCTCATGTTTTTTTAAGATCAATTTATATGAGTAAATGCTGCCAAAATTATGCTAGCTTCTACTCTTTGTCTAGTCTCTCTAGGTTAGACACTTTGATCTTCATCTTCACCTTTCTCCAAGTGATTTGGCCTAACCTATCACGCTCCATACCTTTCATGCACCTACAAGGAATCCATAGCTCTATATGAGCCATCCTTGACCCATATCATCCATAGCTTCCACCACCTTTTTACCTCATATTTCAAGAAGAACAAGCCACTTTCATTTTTGAGGCGTCTTGATCGGACTTTTCTGTCAAAATCTATCGCCATTTGAAGTTTGTATACCCTAATATGCACTAAATGAAGTTTCCCTAAACCCCAAACTACTGACGAATCGGCACAATACATGCAGATAAGCCACGCCCCGTTTCGAGCCACTCTCATTTTTTAGGCGTCTTGATCGGACTTCTCTGTCAAAATCTATCGCCATTTGAAGTTTGTATACCCTAATATGCACTAAATGAAGTATCCCCAAACCCCAAACTGCTGATAAATCAATCGGCACAAAACATGCAGATACGCCACGCCCCGTTTCAAGCCACTTTCAATTTTAAGGCGTCTTGATCGGACTTCTCTGTCAAAATCTATCGCCATTTGCAGTTTGTATTGTTGAACCAAGTGGTGTTCAAGGTTTTGAAGAATCCAAATCCTTTAAGGGATGATGAAGCTTTTGCTTGCTTGCTGCTGCTGTGCTGCTTTGTTGTTTTGTTCTGGGGTAGTTTAAAGTGTAATCCAATCTTAGATTAAATCTCAAAGCAATTAGCATCTCAGTTTTTGATAAAACAAAAGTGTTTTTCAAACTAAGTTGAAACAACCGATTATTCTATCGAAACAACCGATTGTTTATACTTAGATGTTTTGAGAAAGTTTGAAAACTGTTTTTGAATGGAGAAAACTGTTAAGTGACAAAACAACCGATTGATTCGAGGAAACAACCGATTGTTTGTTTTGGAACCATAATAGAAAAACTGTTTTCTTTGACTGAGCTTTAAATGATTTGAAACTGATTACGCTCCAGTCATTAAATGCTTTGACCAATCTTTCTGAAAGCTTTTATGGGTTTGTTAAGATTTGATAAACAAACTTCCTTTTATATAATTCAGAAAATCTCTTTTAAAGGTTAAGAATGCTTTTGACAAAGTACACAGAAAAAGAGAGTTTTGAAAAATTGCTGAGATTGCTTAAGTGCTAGAGAGATTGATCAAAGTACTGGAATAGGATTCTACTTGTATTGATTTCAGATCTTCATCTGTAACAAGTGTAATCTGTGTAACTGCTGAAACATTTCTTTTCTGTATTGTTGCTGAGATTGGCTGTGTTCTTGAGGTGTTCAAGATCAGCAATCTTAGTGTTGGCCAAGGAGAGTGTGTGTCTTGAGGTTTTCAAGGTCATTCTCTTGGTTGTTGTGTAAGTGATCAAGGTGTGATTGCTTAGTGGATTTCCTCAGGGTTCTGAGAAGACTGGATGTAGCTCTGGGTTGGAGTGAACCAGTATAAACATCTGTTTACAATCTCTCTATCCCTTACTCTTTAAATTCAGTTTGTTTGTTGTTTACTGATAAAAACAACCGATTGTTTCGAAGAAACAACCGATTGTTTTTCTGACAGTGCAGTTTTGCTTACTGTTTTGACTAACTGAATTACTTGATCAATTGGTTTCTGAGATAAACTCATTCTAGCTTCAAAAAGTTTGCGAAAACCTCTTTAAACAATTCACCCCCCTCCAGTTTAAAGCCATAATTCCTAACATGTATACCCTAATATTCACTAAATGAAGTTTCCCCAAACCCAAAACTGCTGTTAAATCAATCGCCACAAAACATGCAGAGACGCCACGCCCCGTTTCGAGCCACTTTCATTTTTGAGGCGTCTTGATCGGACTTCTCTATCAAAATCTATCGCCATTCGAAGTTTGTATACCCTAATATTCACTAAATGAAGTTTCCCCAAACCCCAAACTACTGACGAATCGGCACAAAACATGCAGATACACCACGCCTCGTTTCGAGCCACTTTCATTTTTTAGGCGCCTTGATCGGACTTCTCTTTCAAAATATATCGCCACTTGAAGTTTGTATACCCTAATATGCACTAAATGAAGTTTCCCCAAACCCCAAACTACTGACGAATCGGCAGAAAACATGCAGATACGCCACCCCCGCCCCGTTTCGAGCCACTTTAATTTTTTAGGCGTCTTGATCAAACTTCTCTGTCAAAATCTATCGGCATTTGAAGTTTGTATACCCTAATATTCACTAAATGAAGTTTCCCCAAAGCCCAAACTACTGACGAATTGGCACAAAACATGCAGATACGCCACGCCCCGTTTCGAGCCACTTTCATTGTTGAGGGGTCCGGATCGGATTTCTCTGTGAAAATCTATCGCCATTTGCAGTTTGTATACCCTAATATGCACTAAATGAAGTTTCTCCTAACCACAAACTACTGACGAATCGGCACAAAACATGCAGATACGCTACGCCCCGTTTCGAGCCACTTTCATTTTTGAGGCGTCTTGATCGGACTTCTCTGTAAAAATCTATCACGATTTGAAGTTTGTATACCCTAATATTCACCAAAATGAAGTTTCCCCAAACCCCAAACTACTGACGAATCGGCACAAAACATGCAGATACGCCACACCCTGTTTCGAGCCACTTTCATTTTTGAGGCGTCTTGATCGGACTTCTTTGTCAAAATATATCGCGATTTGAAGTTTGTATACCATAATATGCACTAAATGAAGTTTCCCCAAACCCCGAACTACTGACGAATCAGTAGAAAACATGCAGATACGCCACGCCCCGTTTCGAGCCACTTTCATGTTTTAGGCGTCATGATCGGACTTCTTTGTCAAAACCTATCGCCATTTGAAGTTTGTCTGCCCTAATATTCACAAAATGAAGTTTGCCCAAACCCCAAACTACTGACGAATCGACAGAAAACATGCAGATACAGCACGCCCCGTTTCGAGCCACTTTCATTTTTTAGGCCTCTTGATCGGACTTCTCTGTCAAAATCTATCGCCATTTGAAGTTTGTATACACTAATATTCACTAAATGAAGTTTCCCAAAACCCCAAACTACTGACGAATCGGCACAAAACATGCAGATACGCCACGCCCCATTTCAAGCCACTTTCATTTTTTAGGCGTCTTGATCAAACTTCCTTGTCAAAATCTATCGCCATTTGAAGTTTGTATACCCTAATATTCACTAAATGAAGTTTCCCCCAACCCCAAACTACTGATGAATCGGCACAAAACATGCAGATACGACACGCCCCGTTTCGACCCACTTTCATTTTTAAGGCGTCTTTATCGGACTTCTCTGTCAAAATCTATTGGCATTTGAAGTTTGTATACCCTAATATTCACTAAATGAAGTTCCCCACACCCCAAACTACTGACGAATCGGCACAAAACATGCAGATACGCCACGCCCCGTTCCGAGCCACTTTCATTTTATAGGCCTATTGATCAGACTTCTCTGTCAAAATCTATCACCATTTGAAGTTTGTATACCCTAATATTCACTAAATGAAGTTTCCGCAAACCCCAAACTATCGACGAATCGGCACAAAACATGCAGATACGCCACGCCCTGTTTCGAGCCACTTCCATTTTAGAGGCGTCTTGATCGGACTTCTCTGTCAAAATCTATCGCCATTCGAAGTTTGTATACACTAATATTCACTAAATGAAGTTTCCCCAAACCCCAAACTGCTGTCGAATCGGCCAAAGACATGCAGATACGCCACACCTCATTTCGAGCCACTTTAATTTTTGAGGCGTGTTAATCGGACTTCTCTGACAAAATGTCTCGCCATTTGAAGTTTATATACCCTAATATATACTAAATGAAGTTTCCCCAAACCCCAAACTACAGACGAATAGGCACAAAACATGCAGATACGTCACGCCCCATTTCGACCCACTTTCATTTTTGAGGCGTCATGATCGGATTTCTCTGTCAAAATCTATCGCCCTTTGAAGTTTCTAAACCATAATATTCACTAAATGAAGTTTCCCCAAACCCCAAACTACTGACGAATCGGCACAAACCATGCAGATATGCCACGCCCCGTTTCGAGCCACTTTCAATTTTTAGGCCTCTTGATCGGACTTCTCTGTCAAAATCTATCACCATTTGAAGTTTGAATACCCTAATATTCACTAAATGCAGTTTCCCCAAACCCCAAACTACCGACGAATCGGCACAAAACATCCAGATACGCCACGCCATGTTTCGAGCCACTTTCATTTTTGAGCCATCTTGATCGGACTTCTCTGTCAAAATCTATCACCATTTGAAGTTTGTATACCCTAATATTCACTAAATGAAGTTTCGCCAAACCGCAAACTACTGACGAATCGGCACAAAACATGCAGATACGCCACTCCCCGTTTCGAGCCACTTTCATTTTTTAGGCCTCTTGATCGGACTTCTCTGTTAAAATCTATCGCCATTTGAAGTTTGTATACCCTAAGATTCACAAATTGAAGTTTCCCGAAACCTTAAACTACCGACGAATCAGCACAAAAGATGCAGATACGCCACGCCCCGTTTCGAGCCACTTTCGTTTTAGAGGCGTCTTGATAGGACTTCTCTGTCAGAATCTATCGCCATTCGAAGTTTGAATACACTAAATGAAGTTTCCCCAAACTCCAAACTACTGCCGAATCGGCTAAAGACATGCAGATACGCCATGCCTCATTTCGAACCACTTTCATTTTTGAGGCGTCTTGATCGGACTACTCTATCAAAATCTATCGCCAGTTGAAGTTTGTATACCCTAATATCACTAAATGAAGTTTTGCCACACCCCAAACTACTGACCAATCGGCACAAAACATGCAGATACGCCACGCCTCGTTTCGAGCTACTTTCATTTCTTAGGTCTCTTAATCGGACTTCTCTGTCAAAATCTATTGCCATTTGAAGTTTGTATGCCCTAATATTCACTAAATTAAGTTTCCCCAAACCTTAAACTACTGACGAATCAGCACAAAACATGTACATACGCCACGCCACGTTTCGAGCCACTTTCATTTTTTAGGCGTCTTGATCGGACTTCTTTGTCAAAATCTATCGCATTTTTGAAGTTTGTATACCCTAATATTAACTAAATGAAGTTTCCGCAAACTCCAAACTACTGAGGAATCGGCACAAAACATGCAGATATGCCACGCCCCGTTTCGAGCCACTTTCAGTTTTTAGGCATCTTGATCGGACTTCTCTGTCAAAATCTATCGCATGTTGAAGTATGTATACCCTAATATTAACTAAATGATGTTTCCCCAAACCCCAAATTACTGACGAATTGGCACAAAACATGCATATCCGCCATGCCATGCCTCGTTTCGAGCCACTTTCATTTTTGAGGCGTCTTGATCCGACTTCTCTGTCAAAATCTATCGCCATTTGAAAGTTTGTATACCCTAATATTCACTAAATGAAGTTTCCCCAAACCCCAAACTGCTGACGAATCGGCACAAAACATGCAGATACGCCACGCATCGTTTCGACCCACTTTCATTTTATAGGCGTCTTGATCAAACTTCTTTGTCAAAATCTATCGCCATTTGAAGTTTGTATACCCTAATATTCAGTAAATGAAATTTCCGCAAACGCCAAACTACTGACGAATCGGCACAAAACATGCAGATACGCAACGCCCCGTTTCGAGCCACTTTAATTTTTTAGGCGTCTTGATCAAACTTCTTTGTCAAAATCTATCGCCATTTGAAGTTTGTATACCCTAATATTCAGTAAATGAAATTTCCGCAAACGCCAAACTACTGACGAATCGGCACAAAACATGCAGATACGCCACGCCCCGTTTCGAGCCACTTTCATTTTTTAGGCATGTTGATCAAACTTCTCTGTTAAAATCAATCGCCATTTGAAGTTTGTATACCCTTATATTCAATAAATGAAATTTCCGCAAACACCAAACTACTGAAGAATTGGCCCAAAACATGCAGATACGCCACGCCTCATTTCGATCCACTTTCATTTTAGAGGCGTCTTGATTGGACTTCTCTGTCAAAATCTATCGCCATTCGAAGTTTGTATACCCTAATATTCACTAAATGGAGTTTCCCCAAACCCCAAACTATTGACGAATCGGCACAAAACATGCAGATACGCCACCCCCCGTTTCGAGCCACTTTCATTTTTTAGGCGTCTTGATCGGAGTTCTCTGTCAAAATCTATGGCCATTTGAAGTTTTTATACCCTAATATTAACTAAATGAAGTTTCCGCAAACCCCAAACTACTAACGAATCACCACAAAACATGCAGAGACGCCACGCCCCATTTCGAGCCACTTTCATTTTTGAGGCGTCTTGATCGGACTTCTCTGTCAAAATCTCTCGCCGTTTGAAGTTTGTATACCCTAATATTCACAAAATGAAGTTTCCCCAAACCCCAAACTACTGACGAATCAACACAAAACATGCAGATACGCCACACCCCCTTTCGAGCCACTTTCATTTTTGAGGCGTCTTTATCAGACTTTTCTGTCAAAATCTATCGCCATTTCAAAGTTGTGTACCCTAATATTCACTAAATTTAGTTTCCCCAAACCCCAAACTACTGATGAATCGGCACAAAACATGCAGATACGCCACACCCCAATTCGAGCCACTTTCATTTTTTAGGCGTCTTGATCGGACTTCTCTGTCAAAATCTATCGCTATTTGAAGTTTGTATACCCTAATATTCACTAAATGAAGTGATCCGTTCGGTCATCGGTAGTCGATGACATCAGCAGCAGTTGACCACGTGGACCATTCACAGAGTAACACGTGGTAGAGGAAAGCAGGCGAAGCAGAGAGGCGATCACTCAGAATGATAATCGCCTGTCGCCTGTGATGTTGAGTAATCGCCTATCGCGTTGAGGTGAGTAATCGCCTATCGACTTGAGGATGAGTAATCGGTCATCGCCGGTATGGATGAGTAATCGCCCAGATTGCACATGATCGCCATGTGTTAAGGTTAGGAGATCAGGTGGTCAGCAAGTCGCCGAAAGAGCACATCGCCGGGTGTTTGGGAAGACTTGGCAAGCACTTGTTGTATGGTCTAAGTACAGAGGATAAGTGGCATATCTGCCACCATGTGTAGTGCGAGCTGCAATGCCCAGAGTAGCCTGCGTACTAAGCTACTCCCTGTGTGGATAACTTAGTCGCAGGGGCACAGTGGAAGTAACGTTTCAGCTGCAGACACTCCAGATAATGACACGTGTACGACTAGATGTTATCCACGTGTCAGGAGGAATAACCGTCAGGAGAGAGAAAGACTCAGGTATATATACAAACTCTTAACGAAATTAGAGGGAGGTTTTTACAGATTCTCATAGCTCACACACTTGAGAGTTTCAGTCACACACGGGTCTCACAGAGAGATTCAGATATAGTTTTAGTGTTCCTGTGGCCTGACTTGAGCGTCGGAGCTACAACGGCCGCTAGAGGTGCCGTCTGTGTGCTTTGCAGGCAGCGTTTGGAGTTCTGGCGGTGGTTCTTGGAGCGTTCCTGCAGAACAGAGGGCTAGACGAAGGAGTGACGAGGCAGTCCTCCACGTTCGAGTCAAGCGGCAGGATCATTTGGCGCCCACCGTGGGGCCCGTGTAAATTTGCTTCCCATCCACGTCGCAGTTCTTGGAGTTTCTTGAGGTTTCTTGAAGTTTCTTGGAGCTTCTTGATCATTTCGTTGACGTTTCTTGAAGTTACGTCGAAGTGCAGAGGAGATGAGTAGAAGAACCAGGCAATCCTTGTAACATCCCGCCAAAAACTATTTATATTTATATAATGAAAATAAAGGTAAACAAATAATGTTGAAGAGAACATAATTATATATATAAGTAATGAAGTTGCTCCTCACAGGGAGTTTAATACATAACCAGTCAAATGTTTTTTCAAAACTTAACGAAATCAATCAAATACAACGAAAACGGCGATCTCCATACATAAACCGGCGATCTCCTAATAGAAGACCCCAAAACAGGCGATCTGCTATCAGGACATAAATCCGGCGATCACCACCAAGAGATAGAAACAGGCGATCTCTTCCCCGGCGACCACTGTAACATCCCGCCAAAATAATACATACATCCATGTATAATTGAAATTAAGTGTAACCAAATAATATTGAAGAGTGCAAGATAATATGTATTTATATATATCAGAAATGAAGTTACTCCTCTTAGGGAGTTTAATACATAACCAAATCAAATGTTTGCAAGATTTTACGAAAATAAAAGAAATGCAGTAAGACAGGCGGTCTCAAAAGAAAACGGCGATCTCCAACTTTAAAACGGCGATCCCTAACAGAAGACCTCCAAACGGGCGATCTTCTATCAGGACACGAAAACCGGCGATCACCACCGAGAGGTAGAAACCGGCGATCTCTCCCTCGGCGACCACTCACTAAGGAGCTCTCCTTCCTGGAAGATCATCTGCTCCCGTGTAACAATTACACGATCATCACAGTTTTTAAAGAGAACCAAGCACAACACCAAAGAAACACCACAGGGTAAGCTAGACATTTTAAAGAGAGTTTAAATAGGAACATTAAAATTAAGGTAAAACAAGTTTCAAGATTATCCCTGTAAAACGTAGAGCTGCTCATCCCTTCACCTGATCGCCCAAAAATCATAAACTTCACAACATTCCTCAGAATCATTCTATTTCACAATACAGCATCAAGTGTCTATCAATATTCAAGTTTCTCATTTCACATGTCAGACTTTCCACTGACTCACAACACAAGACACTTGACACTACTTCCGGATTGACTCGTGCGTTGAACTTAGTATCCAGAGACATGCACCTGTCATACTGCCCACTGTGGAATCTCACACATCCACAGGGTCGCCGTGAAATCTCACACATTCACAAGCATACGATGAATCTCAACACATCACCATACAGCATGACAAGGTTAATTCGTATAACAGTCGAGCCCATTCTTTTTCAAACTACTCGCCCATTCATACGAACCTCCTTCGACTCTCACCAACTGAATAACTTCATCTACGTGATTCCATTATCTTAGCAGAGTCAGGATCGTCTCATTAACAGGTTACTCACTGATCAATGCACTTTCCTAACCAATCTCAACACGGTATTTCCTTTCCTGAAAATACTATGCCTCGATCCCACATTCACAGCATTCAACACATCATACCACTCAAGTAAATGATTCAAATCACATCAACAAACATTTCAAAGCTTCAGATCTTCGAATATCTCATGTAAATCTCAAGTAGTTTCAAAACAACATCAAAAACAGAGATTTCGTAAAACAGCGCCAAAACCGGCGATCTAGTTCAAAAACATGGTATTTCAAAGGCTATGTTTAAAACCGGCGACCACGTCGCCCAAGCACACAAACCAAGCATTTCACGAAGACAAAAGCGAAAACGGCGACCACGTCGCCCACACTTCAGAAAAAGCTACACTATGGCTTGTATGGAAAAGAGGTCTAGCTTCCCTTACCTGGACTTGCGCAAACACCAGGAGTTCCGAAATCCAACGAAGCTTGAAGAACGCCTTGGCTCTGTTTTTGCGTCTGGTTGAAGGACTTGCAGAGAACTGCCCAGGTGCTCTAGTGGTGGCTGTCGCTCGTCGTACTCTCGTGTGAAGGTGCTAGGATCGCAGCGCGAAGGAGGCAACTGGAGGAGAAGGGAGGTAACTCACTCTTTCTCTCTTTGAAGGCTGCGACGTTTCTTGTTTCTCTCAGCAGTGGGTCTCTGCATCTTAAACCAACTCACCCATCAAAAGCAGCTGCCACACCCACTCTGCAGAGAAGTCTGAGAACCACTGCCCTGAACAGTACGACCACCGTTGTCTCTGGTGCATGCCAACCACTGCTCTGAACAGTACTGCCACTGTTGTCGCTTGTGCATGCCAGCCACTGCTCTGAACAGTACTGCCACTGTTTGTCGCTTGTGCATGCCAGCCACTGCTCTGAACAGTACGACCACGAGTGTTTCCTGCGCATGCCAACATTCTGATGTCACTGTTCTGAACCAACGCTTTTTGCCTACGTGTCTCGCGTGCCGCGCGTCTTATGCTGGAAATCTGGGTCCCACGTTCTCTGTGTGTACTCAACGTCGCGCTATGACCTCTCGCGCGAAGACTCTCGACCGATGACCTCTCGCGCGAAGACTCTCGACCGATGACCTCTCGCGCGAAGACTCTCGACCGATGACCTCTCGCGCGAAGACTCTCGACCGATGACTTCTCGCGCGAAGACTCTCGACCGATGACCTCTCGCGCGAAGACACACCCCGCAGCATGCCTCGCGCCCTGCGATGCCCGATGACACTCGCCACTCCCCCCTGGAGGTTCTTCATTCCACTATGTTACATCCAAGGTATTCTCTCCACAAGGCTTGGTGACGTCGGTAGCTTCACACTTCCAAGAGTTGATTAGCACAAGTCCTCGTGCGCCCAAGCGTGTAACGTTAAGGATGATTCTCTTATGCTCAAGTATAGAGCTTCGCCTGCCCAGCGTATCCAAGGTTTAACCCACACCTTGATACGCGTGGCTTTTGGGACGTACCAGGGTTGATCCAACATTTTGGCTACACACTAAGTGTAGTTTCGGCGATTAGGTGTACTCTAGGCGACAGGCTACTAGGTACACACAGGCGATAGGCGTTCAAGCATAAGTTAGGCGATAGGCGTTCAAGTGCCAGAGAAGTTGGAGATCGCCTACCCGCTTAATAACGGCGATCTCGTAGGCTTCTCAGCTATACATTCCTTCCTTTATATTTAAATAAACACGTGCTTCGAATTTATTTATAATATAACACTTTTATTCCAATATAAACTTCTAGGTTCTTACAACCACTCACTAAGGAACTCTACTTCCTGGAAGATCATCTGCTCCCGTGTAAAAATTACACGATCATCACAGTTTTAAGAGAAAAACAGCCATAGAGCAGAACACGCAGGGTAAGCTATATATTTTAAAGAGAGTTTAAATATGAACATAAAAATCAGAATAAAACAAATTCAAGATACCCACGTAAAACTATAGAGTTTCTCATTCCCTTCACCTAATCGCCAAGAAATCACACATTTCACAATATTTTCAAGAGTCGTTCTATTTCACATAATGCATCAAGTGTCTATCAATTCAAAGTTCCTCATTTCTTACGTCAGACTTCCACTGATTTAACACACATAGACACACACCACACCACTGTAAAGTCCACACAGGACAGCAAGTAAAGTCCACACAGGACAGCAAGGAAAGTCCACACAGGACAGCAAGCAAAGTCCACACAGGACAACAAGGAAAGTCCACACAGGACAGCAAGGAAAGTCCACACAGGACAGCAAGCAAAGTCCACACAGGACAACAAGGAAAGTCCACACAGGACAGCAAGCAAAGTCCACACAGGACAACAAGGAAAGTCCACACAGGACAGCAAGGAAAGTCCACACAGGACAGCAAGGAAAGTCCACACAGGACAGTAAAAGATCATCAATTCACCCAATACACCATGCAACACTTAAATGAACGATCTCTACCACAGCAACAAACGTATCCAGGTTCAGATCTTTCCAATAACACATGTATTTCACATATCAACCTCGAACAAGTGCAAAGCGACACTAAAACAGGGGATTTTAGAAGACAACATTTAAAACCGGCGATTACGTCGCCCTACACGTAAAAACAGAGCATTCACGAAGATGAAAACGAAACCGGCGACCACGTCGCCCTCACTTCAGAAACAGCTAATCTACGGCTTTTATTGAAGATAAAGCTAGCTTCCCTTACCTGGACTTGCGCAAAACACCAAGAGCTCCGAAACCCAACGAAGCTTAAAGAATGCCTTGGCTCTGTTTTAGTGTCTGGTTTGTAGAACTTGCAGAGAATCTTCCAGGTGCTCTAATGGTAGTCGTCGCTCGTCGTAATGGTGCTTGAGGTTGCCTGAATCGCAGCGCGAAGGAGAGAAAAGAGAGGGATGAAGATGCACTCACTCTTTCACTCTTGAGCCACTGTAACCTCCTTTGCCTTCCCACAGTGGGCTTTTGAATCCAAGCCTACCTGTCCACGCATGCTGCTGCTGCCACCCCTTCTGCAGGAAAGCCTGAGTGTACGTTCTCACTGAACAGTACGGCCACGGTTGTCTCTTGTGCCTGCCAACCACTGCCCTGAACAGTACGACCACTGTTGTCTCTTGTGCATGCCAACCACTGCCCTGAACAGCACGACCACTGTTGTCTCTTGTGCATGCCAACATTCTGATGTCACTATTCTGAACCACCCTTTTTGTCCACGTGGCGCGCGTGCAGGACGCGTCATGCTGGGAGTCTGGGTCCCACTTTATCTGTGTGAAACTCGACATCGCGCGATAACCTTCCACCGATGACCGCTCGCGCGATGACTATCCACTGAGGTCTCAAACTGGCAAACGACCGATGTCTCTCCCTGGAAGACGACCGATGTCTCCCCCTGGCGACGCCCGCATGCCTCTCGTGACCCGGCGATGCCTGCATGCCTCGTGCCCCGGCGTTGCCCGCATGCCTCGCGCGCCCTGGTGACGTCCACATGCCTCGCGCCCCGGCGTTGCCCGCATGCCTCGCGCCCCGGCGTTGCCCGCATGCCTCGCGCGCCCTGGTGACGTCCACATGCCTCGCGCCCTGGCGATCATGTGTAGTAGGCGACCGGCGATAATGTGCTAACTAGGCGATCTCATAGTCTTCTAAACTACACTTTCCTTCCTTTTTATTTTAAATAGAAACATACTTAGAATTTATTTAAAATAAATCCCTTTTTATTCCAATTCAATTTTACAGGTCCTTACAATCCTCACCTGCGTCATCTGCTGAAGAAGGAGCTGTTACCATGGCGCAGGTAGTGGAGATGATGCGCGCGCTACAAGATAGCGTCGCGGAATCGAGAGTTGAGCAAGAGAGGATGCATGCAGAGCTGGCTGCATCGCAGAGAAGAAACGAAGAGTTGAACCGTATGAATGAAGAGCTGCGTAGGGAATTACAGGCGCAGAGGGAGCGCGCAGCTGAAGAGAGGACGTCGACGCCACCGTCGCCTCCGCGAGCATTCCCTATGCCTTTCTCCCCCGAAATCATGAACACGGTGGTGCCTCCCAATCTGGTGGTACTGAAAGCGTCGTTCACGGGGGCGGAAGATCCAGAAGCACACCTGACAGCCTTCCACACTCAGATGATGCTGACTGGAGGTTCAGATGCTGTGTACTGCAAGATGTTCATGAGCACACTGAGCGGAGTGGCTATGGAGTGGTTCGTGAGCCTGCCAGAGGGCCACGTCACTTCCTTCCATCAGTTCGCGAAGCTGTTCACGGAGCAGTACATCATTAACCGACCTGCGCTAGTAGTGTCCTACGACCTGTTTGACGTGCGCCAGTATCAGGGGGAGCCGTTGAGGGACTACCTCAATCACTTTGGGGCGCAGGTGGTGAGATTGCCCAGCAAGGACGAGGACATGCTGGTGCATGCGTTCAAGAGAGGTGTCCTCCCTGGTCCTTTCAGTGAATCGCTCATCAGGAGCCACCCTGCCACCTTCACCGAGATACGGCGACGTGCGGTGGCACACATAGTAGCAGAGACCGAGGTCTCTGAGAAGAGAGGAAGTGTTGCACCGTCGAAGCCACGTGGAGGTCAAGGGAATCAACAGCAACAGGCGCGGGTGCATGAGGTCAAGGAAGGGAGGAAGGAACAGAGAAGGTCTCGCCCTTATGCACCAAGGAAGGACCAGACCAGGGGGCGTGCAAGCAGCGCACCCCCAAGTATGATTTCATGATAAGTTTGGTAGAGCTGATCGCCATCCCTGCTGTGGCAGCAAGACTCCATGTGCCAGAGAAAACCGACAGGGTACTTGGAGGGAGGAAGGATGAGTGGTGTGAATTCCATCAAGCTTATGGACATACACTCCGTAACTGCTTGGTGTTGGGGCGTCAGCTTGCTGAGTTGGTGGAGATAGGGTTCCTGACCGATTACTTGCAGAAGACACAAGGTGATCGCGCTTCGGGGTCCCAGGAAGGCGACCAGCAGCATGAACTCCCTGTGTTTGGGGAGGTGAGGTGATGGAAGAGGCTACACTGGGGGGGCTTCCAGAGCTGAAGCGGAAGGCATGATCGCCCCACGTGTGTGCATCGCCAGGGCGGTCATCGCCGGTTAAAGGAGACCCCATCCAGAGTGGTTGAGATGTTGAAGAATGGAGCTTGTCGGCTGGCGACTCTGGACGTAACGACTATTCCCAGAACCCAGGATGCTACACGCTTCTTTCCTGCTTTCGTTAAGTTGTAAAGTACATGCGCTATCGCGCTGTACACATGCTTAGTGTATTAAACAGTTGAGCAGATCAGGGGCACTCTTTTTAACGATGCCACCCAATAAAAGATTTTCAGTACATAAAGTGTGCGAGTGTTCCCAGTTTAAAGTTCCCCTTGCCCAGGTGCAAGACCAGGTGATCGGTGGTGAGTTACCAAGTGGCCACCACCCACAGATCAGCCCCCAGATAAGCGCTGGGATGTAGAGCGCGATCAGCCATCAGTGCATGCAGACCACGATCAGCCGTCGGTGCATGTAAAGAGTGAGTACTCGGTCGGTGCACGGTCATCGGTGTCTTGCTAACACGTGTTAAGCTGGGACCCAAGTTCCCAGCTAGAGCGTTAAGCATGCACCTCGTATGATTCCAGAAGAAGAGGTCCTCGCCGGTCGGGATGTCGGTGAACGCACGATGAGGAAATGCAGGTAGGGCGCGCCCAGTGTGTGCGCTTAGACAGCCACGCCTGGCGCCCCCCTGGGAGCGTGCACCCACGAGAAAGTCCTCACCTCTGCTTTATACAGCAAGGTTGAGGCGAGAGAAAGTCCTCTTCCTTTGCTTTTTACAGCGAGGTTGAGGCAACAGAGAAAGTCCTCACCTCTGCTTTTTGCAGCAAGGTTGAGGCAATAGAGAAAGTCCTCTTCCTCTGCTTTATATAGCAAGGTTGAGGCAACAGAGAAATTCCTCTTCCTCTGCTTTATACAGCAAGGTTGAGGCAAGAGAAAGTCCTCTTCCTCTGCTTTATACAGCGAGGTTGAGGCAAGAGGAAGTCCTCCTTGCCTTTGAGCAAGTGCAGGCACCAGAGGAAGTCCTCCTTGCCTTTGAGCAAGTGCAGGCACCAGAGGAAGTCCTCCTTGCCTTTGAGCAAGTGCAGGCACCAGAGGAAGTCCTCCTTGCCCTTGAGCAAGTGCAGGCACCAGAGGAAGTCCTCCTTGCCCTTGAGCAAGTGCAGGCGAGAACAGAGGAAGTCCTCCTTGCCTTTGAGCAAGTGCAGGCACCAGAGGAAGTCCTCCTTGCCCTTGAGCAAGTGCAGGCGAGAACAGAGGAAGTCCTCCTTGCCCTTGAGCAAGTGCAGGCGAGAACAGAGGAAGTCCTCCTTACCCTTGAGCAAGTGCAGGCGAGAACAGAGGAAGTCCTCCTTGCCTTTGAGCAAGTGTAGGCAACAGAGGAAGACCTCCTTGCCTTTGAGCGAGTGCAGGCGAGAAAGAAGAAAGTCCTCCCTCGACTTTGTACAGCGAGGTGCAGGCGAGTGAAAGTCCTCACCTCGACTTTGTACAGCGAGGCCGAGGCAAGAGAGAAAGTCCTCTCCCTTTGCTTCTTACAGCAAGGTTGAGGCGAGAGAACCAAGTCCTCACCTCGACTTTGTACAGCGAGGCTGAGGCATGAGGAAAAGTCCTCTTCCCTTTGCTTTTTACAGCAAGGTTGAGGCAAGAGAACCAAGTCCCTTCCCTCTGCTTTTTACAGTGACGCTGAGGTGAGAGAAGCAAGACCTGACCCACGACTTCTTACAGCAAGGTTGGGACAAGAGGGGTCATCGAGAAACACTTTTCTTCCCCAAAACATAGGCGTCATAGTTGGTGTTCAGACCCTCTACGCACTCAGCGCTGGTGTGGCAGAGAAGTGCAGCGAAGCCAGAAGCGCGATGACTGATCGGTGGTGCGCTAACATGCTAGTCGGTGGTCGGTGGTAGAAGCAAGTTCTGCTGCGTGAAGCCGAAGCGTTTAGGCCCGTTAAGTCAGTCATCCAGCACAAAGTTATGTTCAAGGCAATGCTAAGGCAATAGTTAGCCGCGATCAAGTCAGAGGCCAAGTTTGAGGGGTTGCAATTAGATCGCGCTAAAGCCTAAGCTAGTTAACAGTTAGTCACATGCAGAGAGTTAAAGAGATGAAACGCAGCGAACTCCAGCGCGTTAGAGAAGAAGAAAACAGAGAAGGTGAATCTCTAGATGATCCAGAGAGATGCTTTGAATGTTTGAAGGCGAAGAAGAAGGAATGAAACAGTGTTAAGTATCAGAGTGTGCGCTCTTGTACACCATTAGAAGACGATTTCTTAGTCTCTTCGCTGAGAACAAGTTCACAGCTCGAGACTGGGGGGCTTGTGATCTGGTCGGTCATTGGTAGTCGATGACATCAGCAACAGTTGACCACGTGGACCATTCACAGAGTAACACATGGTAGAGGAAAGCAGGCGAAGCAGAGAGGCGATCACTCAGAATGATAATCGCATGTCGCCTGTGATGTTGAGTAATCGCCTATCGCCTTGAGGTGAGTAATCGCCTATCGCCTTGAGGATGAGTAATCGGTCATTGCCGGTATGGATGAGTAATCGCCCAGATTGCACATGATCGCCATGTGTTAAGGTTAGGAGATCAGGTGGTCAGCAAGTCGCCGAAAGAGCACATCGCCGGGTGTTTGGGAAGACTTGGCAAGCACTTGTTGTATAGTCTAAGTACAGAGGATAAGTGGCATATCTGCCACCATGTGTAGTGCGAGCTGCAATGCCCAGAGTAGCCTGCGTACTAAGCTACTCCCTGTGTGGATAACTTAGTCGCAGGGGCACAGTGGAAGTAACGTTTCAGCTGCAGACACTCCAGATGATGACACATGTACGACCAGATGTTATCCACGTGTCAGGAGGAATAACCGTCAGGAGAGAGAAAGACTCAGGTATATATACAAACTCTTAACGAAATTAGAGGGAGGTTTTTACAGATTCTCATAGCTCACATGTAACATCCCGCCAAAATACTATACAAATGTGTATAATGAAAATAAAGGTAACAAATAGATTGAAGTGAACTAAATATTATATATATGAAATGTAGTTTCTCCTCACAGGGAGTTTAATACAAATTCGGTCAAATTTTCCAGAAACATAAACAAAATACAGAAAAAAAAACAAAGCAGGCGATCTCCTATCGGAAGAGACCGATCTCCTATCGGACGAGGCCGATCTCCTATCAGAGGACCCAAAACAGCCGATCTGCTACCAGAACAGAAATCAGGCGATCTCCTTCCGGCGACCACTCACTAAGGAGCTCTACTTCCTGGAAAATCATCTGCTCCCGTGTAAGTTATACACGATCATCACAGTTTAAAGAGAACAACAGCCAACGAGCAAAACACGCAGGGTAAGCTAGATATTTTAAAGAGAGTTTAAATAAGAACATTAAAATCAGGGTAAGCAATTTTCAAGATATTCACGTAAAGCTATAGATTTTCTCAATACCCTGCACCTGATCACCCAGAAATCACACATTTCACAATATTCTCAAGAGTCATTCTATTTCACAAAACTGCATCAAGTGTCTATAAATTTCAAGTTCCTCATTTCACATGTCAGACCACCACTGACCCAGCACACAAGACACTTGACACTACTTCCGGAAGACTCGTGCATTGACTAGACTCAGAGATTCTGCACCTGTCATACAAAGCTGTTGTAATGTTTCCACAGCTATGCGCATCAACACATTCTCGATCTCAAGTTCACCATTCTCACAGTATGACAGGGTTAATCCATATGACAGGCCGAGCTCGTTCTGTTTCACACGACTCACCCATACATATGAACCTCCTTCGACTCTCAACGCCTGAATAACCTCATCTATATGAATCCATTATCTCAGGAGAGTCAGGATAATCCCATTATAGACATCACCGATCAATGCACATCCTACACGATCTTACACGGTATTTTCTTTCTTGAAAATACTATGCCTCGATCCCACATTCACCACATCCAACACATCACATAACACTAAAAAGAATGATTTCAATCACAGCGAAACTCAATCCAAGGTTCTTATTTTCGAATATCTCATTTAAATCTCAACAGTTTCAAAGCAACACCAAACACAGAGAGTTCGCAAACAACGCCAAAACCGGCGATCTGGTTCAAAAACAAGGTATTTCGAAGTCTGTATATAAAACCGGCGACCACGTCGCCCAAACACATAGAACAGAGCATTCACGAAGATGAAAACGAAACCGGCGACCACGTCGCCCTCACTTCAGAAACAGCTAAACTATGGCTTGTATTGAAAATGAAGTCTAGCTTCCCTTACCTGGACTTGCGTAAAAAATACCGCGAGCTCAAAACCCACCGAGCCTGAAGGATGCCTTAGCTCTGTTTTCAGCACCTGGTCTGTAGAACTTGCAGAGAACCTCTTAGGTGCTCTAAGGGCAACGTCGCTTGTCGCACTGATGCTGGAGGTTGCCTGAGTCTCAACGCAAGGAAGGGAAGAAGGGAGGGAGGAAGTTTGCACTCACTCTAACACTCTTGAGTCTGTAACGTTCTTTGCCTTCCCGCAGTGGCTTTTGAATCCCAACTTACCTGTCCACGCATGCTGCTGCTGCCACCCCCTTCTGCAGGAAAGCCTGAGAACCACTGCCCTGAACAGTACGACCACTGTTGTCTCTGGTACATGCCAACCACTGCTCTGAACAGTACTACCGCTGTTGTCGCTTATGCATGCCAACCACTGCTCTGAACAGTACGACCGCGAGTGTCTCCTGCGCATGCCAACATTCTGATGTCACCACTCTAAACCACCCTTTTTGTCTACGTGGCGCGTGTGCAGGACGTTTCATGCTGGGAGTCTGGGTCCCACTTTACTCTGTGTGAAACTCGACGTCGCGCGATAACTTTCCACTGCTGACTCATCCTGGCGAACGACCGATGTCTCCTTCGCCCTGGAAGACGACCGATGTCTCCTTCGCCCTGGAAGACGACCGATGTCTTCCTCTGGGAGACGACCGATGTCTTCCTCTGGGAGACGACCGATGTCTTCCTCTGGGAGACGACCGATGTCTTCCCTGGCGACGCCCTCATAACTCTCGCGCCCTGGCTACGTCCACATGCCTCGCGCCCTGGCGATGCCCGCATGCCTCTCGCGCCTTGGCCACGTCCACATGCCTCGCGCCCTGGCAATGCCCGCATGCCTCGCGCCCTGGCAATGCCCGCATGCCTCTCGCGCCTTGGCCACGTCCACATGCCTCGCGCCTTGGCAATGCCCGCATGCCTCGCGCCCTGGCAATGCCCGCATGCCTCTCGCCCGCGCGATGCCTGCATGCCTCTCGCGCCCGCACTATGCCTGCATGCCTCGCGCCCTGGCGACGTCCACCTGGCGCTCATATGTAGCAGGCGACCGGCGATCTCATAGCCTTCTAAACTTAACTTTTCCTCCCTTTTTATTTTAAATAAAACATACATAGAATTCTTTTAAAATATACCCTTTTATTCCAATTCAATTTTACAGGTCCTTACATTCTCCCCAACAAGAAAAATTTTCGTCCTCGAAAATTGAATCACAAGGAAAAGAGGTAGGGATAGGCTTCTCTCATGGTTCCTTCTAATTCCCAAGTTGTATCACCCGATCTCTCATCCCACACCACTTTCACCATATTGATGGTCTTGCCTCTGAGCTGCCTACTCTGCTGAACGTCAAACCTGACTGGTTTCGCTCCCAACAACAAGTCATCCCTGATCTGCACATCGTCTACTTCTAACACGTGACTAGGGTTGTGACACGTGAAAGACATTGTGCAGATTCGCTAAATGGGGAGGTAGGGCGATCTCATAAGCCACTAGACCGATCCTCCTTAAGATCTGATAGCTCGTCCTACTCCCTTGGTCGGTGTCACTTTCATAAATGCATGATCTCCAACAGCAAACTCCAAAGGTCTTCTCCTCTGATCTGCATAGGACATCTGTCGACTTTGAGAAGCTTTCATTCTGCCTTGCATCAGTTTCACCTTCTTGGTTGTCTGTTGAACCAACTCTTACTACTCCAATACTTCATTAAATTCCATTCTCCATCCCTGCATATGGAGTATGCTGCTCCATTAAGCGCCAACTCCAGTACTCACACTCTACTTCCAACCCTGAAGACTTGGTCGAGCAAGTCCAGAACTAAGCCCTTAACAGAACCAGGACTAGCCCCCTGTAGAGAAAAGTGAGCAAGATCCCTTCATTGGAAGGAAAGAGGACAGCTGACTACTGCTCATGTCCCCCAGCCAATTCAAACTAGGATCCGAAATCTCCTTCTAGGAATCAACTTCCGCATCTTGATCAAAACCATCCATCGACTTCCTAACTGCTGATCTAATTCTCACGCTCCCTAAAGGAACACCTTTGGTTCACCACTATGCTACATAATTCTGCACCTTATAAAAACAAAGTTCTTGTTGCTGTTACTTTCTAAATCATCATTATGACTTCTTTTGCCAACTCGGCTCCCTGTTCCCATCATTTCCTCCTTGTTCAATGTATACATTGGATGCATTGATTTGGGTTCAGGTGCCTATCTGAAAAGGCATACAAGAACGAACGCACTATATATCTCAACCACAACCATGTAAGTAGTGGAGCCGATTGGAAAATTTCCTCTGCATCCAGAATTTCTTGCTTAAGGACAACTCTATTCCTCTTCTCCAAGATACCACATACTATTGCCACCCACATTCCCTTCCACACCTGATTCTACTTGGATGACATACGTATAAGATAAAAGTTCTCAAGGTGGGACCTCAAATCCTTATGTCGAACAAGTAGAACACTTATCCACTTGAAGCACATAGACCAGCCACGTTGCTTTAAAGTTAAAGTTAGTGGCCCACGCATCCTCCTGAAATCTCACATCCCCTCCGCCTCCAACTTTCCAAACAATGACTTTTTGGAACTAACCATCATCTTCACCCTCCTCGCACACCTTACGTACATCTCTCCACCACCACGATTGATATTTCGAATGAGCTCGGCTTCCCCCAAGTTCCGAGTCATATTTGGATACAAGAATATCTTTCCATTTCCCTTTCTCATCACTCCTCATCCACCATTTCCATACTCATCTTCCAAATCACGATCCACAAAATAGCATCCATTCTGCGTGAAGCTTTCTCTCTTCTCCCAGTAACTTCTCTACTTGGTATTTTTCAGCAAATTTCTCTATCTAATTGAACTTTGGACATAAATACAATATCTCCTCTTTCCTTTTAAGCTTGTGGTTAAGCTAGAGTCATCTCATGTTGTTTCATCAACATAAACATCTCCCAAGCTTCAAATAAAAGAAAATTCATTCTTTCATTTTTGGAACTTAACCCCGGTACTTCCTATGGATACACATGCTTAAGTCTTTAAACCCTCAACATTCTGCTTATATACTCTCCATAACTTATATGTAGCTGAAACTAAACCTTGGTATACTAAATCTAACTTACACTTCCTTCTTTAATTCCATCAACTCAGCTGGAGCCATTGCCACTGGTCCAGCTCCAGGTACCAAAACAATAGAGAGTTCCACCTCTCTCTTAGGAGGTAATCCAGGTATCTCTTCTGGAAATACATCCATGAAATCTTTCACCAAGGTATCTTGCTTACGTCCTCTTCATTTTTCACTTCCAACCGAGCTAGCATCACGAAGCACCTCGCCATCTGGCTCTTGGAGATCTGGAAACGCTAACTTCTGATTACCGCAGACTACGAGAACGTGATTGGCAGCTAGCCAATCCATTCCCAGGATAACATCCAGATCCTAAAGAGGTAGGCAGATCAAGTTCACTTTGAATCTGCGCCCCTCTACTATCACTGGACATTCGGGGCAAACTGTAGAGGTCAACACCTGTCCTGACGCAGGTGTAGAGACCAACAGTTCAAACGGTCACTCCTTTCACTAGAAGGCCCAACTCGGCTACACACAGGCTTGACACAAAAGAGTGTGTCACTTCAGAATCAAACAAAATCCTAACGCATCTACCAGCTATAGAGCAACACTCTGTACCAAGTTACCTGACTGAGATGCCTCTGCTCCAGGCATGGCAAACACTCTCCCTGCTGCCTGAGGTCGACTGCCTCCATTCCTCAACTGTTGGGATCCACTGGGTTGAGTCATCCTATTCTGGGTAGGACAATCTCTAGCAACGTGTCCCGTCTTTTGACAGGCAAAACATCTTCTCTCTGGATCTCTCTTGGGGCACACATTGGCTGTGTGTGGTCCACCACAGTGGAAACATTTAAGTTTCCAGGGTTGTTGCTGCTGAAACTGGGGCGGTGTTGCTTCTGCCCTATGCTGTGGGGGTCTCGAATAAGGCTTGCTTTGTGGGTGGTGCACCTTGGCCTTCCCACTGGAAGAACTCCCTGGGTGTGACCTGATTACTCTGGAACCACCCCTCTCCAGGGTCTCCACCCTCTTTGCCTTCTCCACTAAGGCATGGAACTCCCTGATCCACTGATCTGGTTGGTTCGGAGAAACGTTCCCACGGAACTGGGTTGGGTTGTGCCTCATGAACTCGGTCATCCCCACCTGCTCCCGAGGCTGATTGACATGGGAAGCTGTTGAAGCCGATCCAGCAGTTTCCAAATGATTCATTACAGCCTGATGAATCTGGGCCATTACCGTATTCTGCTGTTGGATGGCAGCTGTAACATCCCGCCAAATTACTTTGAAAATAAATATAAAACGAAAATAAAGGTGACAAATAGATTGAAGTGAGCAAAATCTTTATATAAAATAAATAAGTTTCTCCTCACAGGGAGTTTAATACAAACGATCACTACTCCACTAAAAACGTAAACGAAATACAATACAAAAGACAGATAGGCGATCTCCTGGCAAAAAGGGCGATCTCCTATAAGAAGGGCGATCTCCTTTCATAAAGGCGATCTCCTATTATAAAGCAGCAAGAGGGGCGATCACCCAACAGAAAAGAAAACAGGCGATCTCCTTCCAGCGACAATTTTCTAAAGAGCTCTACTCCCTGCAACATCATCTGCTCTCGTGTAAATTATACACGATCATTACAGCTTTAAGAAAAGGCCACAACACAAACGAAAACACAGGGTAAGCTAGACATTTAAAAAGAGTTTAAATAAGGATACTTAAAATAAAATCAAGGTAAACAATTTCAAGATATTCACGTAAAGTTATCAAGTTTCTCATACTCTTCACCTGATCACCCAGAAATCACACATTTCACAATATTTTCCAGAGTCATTCTATTTCACAACTGTACCAAGTGTCTATCAATTTCAAGTTCCTCATTTCACATGTCAGACCACCACTGACTCAACACACAAGACACTTGACACTACTTCCGGAAGACTCGTGCATTGATTAGACTCAGAGATCTGCACCTGTCATACCATACCACTGTGAAATCCACACAGGGTTGCTGTGAATCCACACAGCATGCGCATATATCATCTCAATGTCAATAGTTCTCCCAGTATGACAGGGTTAATCCATAGAACAGGCGGAGCTCGTTCTTTTTCACACGAGACGCCCATTCATATGAACCTCCTTCAACTCTCACCAACTGAGTAACTTCCTCTATGTGATTCCATTATCTCAGCAGAGTCAGGATATCCCCTGAGGAATCACCGATCAATGCACATCCTACACGATCTTATACGGTATTTCCTTTCCTGAAAATACTATGCCTCGATCCACATTCACAACATTCAACACATCATGCCACACTTAAATGAATGATTCCAATCACAGCAAAACTCACTCCAAGGTTCATGTTTTCGAATATCACATTTACATCTCAAACAGTTTCAAAACAACACCAAAAACATGGGAGTTCGTAAAACAGCGCCAAAACCGGCGATCTAGTTCAAAACGGGGTATTTCGAAGTCTGTATTTAAAAACCGGCGACCACGTCGCCCAAACACATGGAACAGAGCATTCACGCAGATGAAAACGAAACCGGCGACCACGTCGCCCTCATTTCAGAAATAGCTAAACTATGGCTTGTATTGAAAAAATGAAGTCTAGCTTCCCTTACCTGGACTTGCGCAAACACCTAGAGTTCCGAAACCCAACAAAGCTTGAAGAACGCCTTGGCTCTGTTTTTGCGTCTGGTCGAAGGACTTGCAGAGAACTGCCCAGGTGCTCTAATGGTGGCTGTCGCTCGTCGTACTCTCGTGTGAAGGTGCTAGAATCGCAGCGCGAAGGAGGCAACTGGAGGAGAAGGGAGGTAACTCACTCTTTCTCTCTTTGAAGGCTGCAACGTTTCTTCCTCTCAGCAGTGGGTTTTCTGCATCTTAAACCAACTTATCCACCAAAAGCAGCTGCCACCACCCACCCTGCAGAGAAGTCTGAGAACCACTGCCCTGAACAGTACGACCACTGTTGTCTCTGGTGCATGCCAACCACTGCTCTGAACAGTACTGCCACTGTTGTCGCTTGTGCATGCCAGCCACTGCTCTGAACAGTACGACCGCGAGTGTCCCCTGCGCATGCCAACATTCTGATGTCACTATTCTGAACCACCCTTTTTGTCTACGTGGCGTGCGTGCACTACGCTTCCTGCTGGGAGTCTGGGTCTTACCCCCTCTGTGTGCAACTCGACATCGCGCGATAACCTTTCGTCGATGACCCCTCGCGCGAAAACAATCCACCGAATGACATCTCGCGCGAAGACTATCCACCGATGACCTCTCGCGCGAAGGCTATCCACCGATGACCTCTCGCGCGAAGACTATCCACCGATGACCTCTCGCGCGAAGACTATCCACCGATGACCTCTCGCGCGAAGACTATCCACCGATGACCTCTCGCGCGAAGACTATCCACCGATGACCTCTCGCGCGAAGACTATCCACCGATGACCTCTCGCGCGAAGACTATCCACCGATGACCTCTCGCGCGAAGGCTATCCACCGATGACATCTCCTGGTGGACGACCGATGTCTCCCCCTGGAAGATGCCCGCATGCATCGCGCCCTGGCGACGTCTGCATGCCTCGCGCCCTGGCGACGACGTGTAGTCTAGGCGACCGGCGATTATGTACTAACAAGGAAATCTTATACTCTTCTAAACTACGCTTTCCTTCCCTTTTTATTTTAAATAAAACGTGCATGGAGTTCATTTAAAATATAACTCTTTTATTCCAATTTAATTTTTCAGGTCCTTACACCCAGCACACAAGACACTTGACACTACTTCCGGAAGACTCGTTCATTGACTAGACTAAGAGATTCTGCACCTGTCATACAAAGCTGTTGTAATGTTTCCACAGCTATGCGCATCAACACATTCTCGATCTCAAGTTCACCATTCTCACAGTATGACAGGGTTAATCCATATGACAGGCCGAGCTCGTTCTGTTTCACACGACTCACCCATACATATGAACCTCCTTCGACTCTCAACGCCTGAATAACCTCATCTATATGAATCCATTATCTCAGGAGAGTCAGGATAATCCCATTATAGACATCACCGATCAATGCACATCCTACACGATCTTACACGGTATTTTCTTTCCTGAAAATACTATGCCTCGATCCCACATTCACCACATCCAACACATCACATAACACTAAAAAGAATGATTTCAATCACAGCGAAACTCAATCCAAGGTTCTTATTTTCGAATATCTCATTTAAATCTCAACAGTTTCAAAGCAACACCAAACACAAAGACACTGGTGCAGAAACGTAAAACAAATGCGGTTATTTTCATTTTACAAATGCGGCTAAACAACCGCATTTGATCAACACGCATTTGTAAATAAGAGATTTACAAATGCGGTTAAACAACCGCATTTGTAAATACTATTTACAAATGCGGTTGTTTCCCGTAACCGCCTCTGTAAATGCTCCAGAGGTGTGCCAGGTTTCATGAATGGCAATGATTTACAAATGCGGTTGTTTACCTTAACCGCATTTGTAAATGAAGGCAATGATTTACAGATGCGGTTGTTTACCTTAACCGCATTTGTAAATCAAGGGAATGATTTACAAATGCGGTTGTAGTAAACAACCGCCTCTGTAAATCACATTTACAGATGCGGTTGTAGTAAGCAACCGCATTTGTAAATCATTCCCTTGATTTACAAATGCGGTTAAGGTAAACAACCGCATTTGTAAATTAGGTTTTTTTTTTTTAGAACTATTTGGTTAGTTGTTTTCCCATACGAATTATCTTATGCAGTTTCATTATACCCATCCCAGCCAGGCAGACAAATAAACAGATTCAGAGAAACAAAGTCAATTTATAGTAATTGATCAAAATGTATACAAAAATAGTAATAATCTCTATCTATTCTTACACTATTGATCAAATCGTAGAGTTATAAAAGTTTAGGAAATATGTGGACCAAGATTGTCTCACATATGTCATGGCTTCCGAACTCATGGGTTCCTCATCCGTGAAGAACTGCATTTCAAAATGGTTGACACATAAATTAGTTTTAAGATAGATAAATTAGTTTGAAGTTATAAAAATAATTTAAGAAATCTTACCTCTTGCCAATTACTTGTAAGACCTAGTCTTACAATGGTACTCATCCATTGCATGACGTAATAGCCACACTCATAGCTTCCTGGTTGTTTATTACACTATAAGTCAATAAATTGTAAAAGTTAGTATAATTAAACAATGAAAAAAAAAAAAGAAAAATCTTACATACCTTTAATCTTATCCAGTTCAAATTTTGAAAATTTGAATTCGATCTCCCTTTTAGAATGTTATATCCACGCCATGAACTGGTTGAGACAAAAAACCTTGTTAGTGGATTACTTATAGTATCAACCATAGTTAAGTTTATAGTGTACTTACTTATCAATGATATTCTTAAAACTTGTGGATATCTTCTTGTGTAGGGAACAGAACCACAAAGCCGTCCTATCCTTCAGTGATAAGACAAGTAATTGCCAATGACCCCTATATCATCCATGAAAATAGTTGAGTAAATTTATAAAACATGAATATAATAAACTTTTAACATATATATATTTAAACTTACTCGTTAATATAAGGGCACAAATAAACCTCTTTTCCCTCTTTTTCCAGGGTGTTAGTGATGTATGATTGGGTCTCATTTGTCTTTGCTCCAGTGGGATTAGTATATGCAGGATCTAAGAATCCATACACATTTTCCTTCCCCTCAGTGACAGAGACACCATTCAAAAACCTACAAGTAATTAGTTAAATCATAATGAATGCTAATTTAACATAAATGAAAATGAAATGTAGGTAACGATACTTACATCATAAAAAATTGAATGATATTTATATTCAGCTCCTGATCCCCAGCTACAAATTCTAGTAGATCTGACATGTATATGTACAATGGTAGCTCAGGGTTTGTTTCAAAAAAGGTATCATCCCATGGAACTTCCAGAGGATCTCGTCCAAGTTGTCTAGCAACTATAGCTAAGGAAGCTATAGGATCGTCAAGCGGAACCTCTTGTTTCTTTTTCGGACTTGGTTTCCGACGAGGTTTCTACAAAAAGAAAAAAGATTTGTTATAAATTACATGTAATATATAAATATAAATTAGCACATGAAATGAAATTATTACCAGTGGTTGTGGCATATATCGAATCAGGTGTCTGGGCCAGGCTACAAAGGACTGAAATGCTTCGGCCACAGTTGTTACCTCTTCTGAAGGTAGTGGAAGACGAGCATCAGGTACTCGTACTCTTTCAACCGTGACCTTTGCTGCATCAGGGGAGAGAGGAACGTTATGTAAGGTGGTGGCGTCTTCATAGACTTTTCCAATGGCCACCACCTGAGGAATGATGCCACCTTCTACCAGTAGCTCACATTGCCTCGTCTGGCCAATGATATCATCCCCTGATGCTGTAGGAGCTGCACAACTCCCCTTTGTGCTCTTGGGAGCGGGACTAAGAAGCGTCTGAATCGGCTGCTCAGCACAAAGTTGTTGCGATATCTCTTGTCGCAACTCTAGCCTCATCTTTTCCGTCTCCCTTCTCATCTCATCCATTAGTTCCTGACGTAGCCTTTGCTCCATTTCTTTTTGCTCTCTTTGGAGGAGGAGGATGAGTGTCGTGGTGCAGCTCCAAAATAAAGTCTAATCCCAACTCCTTGTCCAGCTGCACGAACACGACCAGAGTGCTCAGGTTGTCCAATTGCTTCAACAAGGATATCGCGACGACCATCAGCAAGAAAATTACCTTGGGAGTCCAAGGCATCCTGCAAGAGACAAAAATCATGAGGTTTTATTATAAGTAATGCATCATAATAGATGAAAAAAGGCTTAAATAACTTACAATTTTTTCAATGATAAGCCCTGATTGCTCTGAACTTGGTGCACCCGACTTCTTAATTCGGGCCCTCTTCCATTTGTCATGGCGCGTAGGTGGTGATGGAGGATAAGTGACCCCTGTTTCCACATCCTGAGATGCACTCCCCTGTCTGGATTGCTCCTTTTCAACCATCAGTGCTTGCTCAAGCTTTCGATACCCCGCACGAGACATTACGTGCGGGGTAAGATTCTTTAAAGCTATTTCTTGAGCTTTCTTCCGCCGATGCTGTCATAATTGAAATAAACAAAGTGAATTCAATAATATTAACTCATTAATGTTATATAAGTCAAAATAGTTAAGTAGCTTCACTTACAGTCCATTCTTCAGTTAGACGGCTTTCTTTAAAAGCAAGCCATGTCTCTTCATCAATAAAATTGTATCTTTCACAAGGACTTTCATCCTTAAGCTCACCAAAAATGTATCTCGTCGTGAGTCTTGACTTAAAGGCGCGAAACTTTAGTCCGATATTGGATAGAATCCTTGATCGAAGCGGTTCCACATTAGGAATTTCAAAATTTGCCTGGAAAATAACATAACCAAAGTAAAGTTAGTCAATGAATATTAAATAGCTTTATATGATAACAATAATTATGTAAAGCTTACCAGAACATCCTCCCACAGCATGTTTCGGTCGACCTCTGACACCTCGTCCCATGAATTAATCAAAACGGAGACTCTCTCACGAGAAAGAACTCCAAGATAGCTATTAAACTCATCTGCATTAGGACCTGATGCCATTCCAGTGTTGACGTCAATGTCAACAGCTGTCTTCTCACCAGCGGCACGTTTCTTTGCCAGACGCTTCATCCTAGTAGGTCCTCTGTTGCCTCGTCCGGATCGGGGTCTAATTGGAGTTTGATCGTCACCCATATCTCTGTTAAAAAAATTATTTAACAAACATTAGTTCATCTGCATGGAAAGAAAATCATATCAAACAAAAACATAATATAGTAAATGCATATTATAAAAAAATATTTCTAAATTTATTACCATAATGGGTTACAAGTTCATATGTAAATTCCTTCACTGTGGTCTTTACGGGTTGCATGTACATGATCAAGTACATCGTCATCTTTATTAGTTATCATTGGTGTGAATGAATGGGGTTCACCATTTTCAATATCATCTATGGCCTCCCCTTGTTTTTTCCCGTGTAAAACAACATACCAATGTTCTGACGTAGGATCTTTCACGTAGAAAACTTGAGATGCTTGTTGAACCATTATAAATGGCTCATCTCGATACCCTATCTTTCGAAAGTCCACTAGTGTGTATCCTGATTCATCAATTTTAACCCCACTTTTATTGTCAACCCATATACACTTGAAAACTGGAACTGAAAACTTAGTATAGTCAAGCTCCCATATCTCTTCTATAAATCCATAATATGCCATTGATCCAATTACAGGATTTGTATCTTTCGAGGTGGAAAACTGCATTGACTCGGCTTCAAGAGTAACACCAGAATTTTGAACTGTACTCTTTTCATCCATAGACTTAGTGTAAAATATACAATTATTCACTTCGTACGCTTTACAAGAAATGACATCAAACTTCAATCCAGCAGCCAACCAGGTCAAGGTCTCCGATGCCGTTGAATCCTTTAACACCTCCTCTTTAAACCAAGGCATGAATGTTCTATTATGTTCCATCAAGACCCATTTGTCTGCTTGTCTTGGATTATTTGCCTTCACAATGGCTTTATGAGCTTCTATGTAAGGTATAACTTCATCTGTATTATTCAATATATACAAATGTGCTTGCAAGACTTCTGACCGAGATTTGCTTACAATATTCACACCGCGTAAACATTTACTTGTAGAACGCCTATGGTGCCATGAATTAGCTGGAAGACCTATTGGATTTGCTTTTGACATGTAATCTGAACAAAATTCAATACTTTCTTCAGCTATGTACCTTTCAATCATTGAAGCTTCTGGACGATAATGATTTTTCACATAACCTTTCAAAATTTTCATATACCGCTCAACAGGATACATCCATCTTAAGTACACTGGTCCACACAATCTAACCTCTCTAACCAGATGCACAAGTAGATGAACCATGATGTCAAAAAAAGATGGAGGAAAAAACATCTCCAATTCACATAAGATAACAATAATTTCATCTTGAAGTTCATCTAGTTTTAATGGATCAATGACTTTACAACAGATGGAAGAGAAGAATGAGCACAAACGGGTTATGGTATGTCTAACATTTTTTGGTAAGATCCCACGAATAGCTACAGGCAGAAGCTGTTGCATCAAGATGTGGCAATCATGAGACTTCAACCCAATTAGCTTCAAATCTTGCATTGACACTAGGCTCTTCACATTTGAGGAATGTCCTTGTGGCACTTTTACACCCTTTAGACATTGACAGAAACTTACTTTTTCATTTTTTGACATGGTATAACAGGCTGGGGGCAAATATGTACGCTTACCCATTTCTATCGGTGCCAACTCCCCTCGTATGTTCATCTCAACCAAATCTAAACGAGCATTTAGACCATCCTTCGTCTTCCCGTTAATGTTAAGAAGTGTACCAATTAAGCTATCACACACATTCTTCTCAACATGCATTACATCTATACAATGTCTGATTTCTAACCTCGACCAGTACGGAAGATCAAAGAAGATTGATTTTTTCTTCCAAATGTTAGTCACAACTGACTTTTTTTTTGACTTACCGAAGGTGTGGTCTATGTTATTTACCTTTTCGTAAACCTCAGCAGCAGTTAGTGGAGTTGGTGGACCACTAGTCTCTTGGTGTCCATTAAAGGCTTTTTTCAACCTCCGGTAAGGATGATGACTTCTAAGAAACCTCCGATGGCGAAGATATACTGTCTTCCTTCCATGTTTCAATTGTTGAGAAGCAGTGTCTTCTTCACATATTGGACATGCTTTATGACCCTTAACACTATAACCTGATAAGTTACCATATGCCGGAAAGTCATTGATGGTGCAAAATAACATGGCATGAAGCTTGAAAGTTTCATTAGCAAATCCGTCAAATACTTGAACACCCTCATCCCACATTAACTTCAAATCTTCGATTAAGGGACTTAGATAAACATCTATGTCATTCCCTGGCTGTTTCGGACCAGATATCATCATAGACAACATCATGTACTTTCGCTTCATGCACAATCCAGGAGGTAAGTTGTAAATAACTAGTAAAACAGGCCATGAACTGTGATTTGTACTCATATTACCAAACGGATTCATTCCATCTGTAGCTAGACCAAGTCGGATATTTCTTGATTCTTTACCAAACTCTGGAAACTCATCATCAAATTTCTTCCACTGAACAGAATCAGCTGGATGTCGGTACATGCCATCACATTTCCTCTCATCTGCATGCCATCTAAGATTCTTAGCATCGTCTGGGTTTGCAAACAAACGCTTCATCCTTGGAATGATGGGAAGATACCACATAACCTTCATTGGGGGTCCATGCTTTTCCATCTCTTCAATAGTATCATCATCTGTTTGTTTCAATTTATAACGTGACAACCCACACCTTGGACAACTTTTCAACAATTCAAAATCTTTCCGGTATAATATACAATCATTAGGACATGCATGTATCTTTTTATACTCCATACCCATTGGACAAAGAATCTTTTTGGCCTCGTAATTACGATTAGGTAGAGTATTTCCCTCTGGAAGCATATCCTTCAACAGCTGGAGCAATTCCGTGAAACTTTTATCGGTCCATCCATTTAGTGCCTTCAAATTCATCAATCTTAACACTGCCGACAACCGTGTGAAGTTATTAGTTGATCCAGGATACAATGGAGTCTCTGCATCGCTTGACATACTTCCATATCCATGCGCTTTTGCAAAAGACTCAGCTCCCACATCACGAATCATGTCCTCCAATCGATCATCAACTACATCATCGTGTTCTGCTTCATCCGTGGTGGATCCCACATATTCTTCAGTTACGGAAACACGTGGTAAATTTAATAATTCACCATGCCATGTCCAAGTTGTATAAGATCGAAGAAACCCATCACATAGCAGGTGTTCCCTCATGATATTCACATCCAGTATCCTTCCATTCAAACAGTTAACGCACGGACACCTAATCTTTCCTCCATCACGACCACTATTAATCGCGTTACGCTGCGCAAATTGTATAAATTCTTCTACTCCTCTTTCGTACTCATCACTTATACGAGCACAATGAATCCAACTTCGATCCATTATATATTCTGCAATATAGATACCTAGGATTTTCTAATAAGTGTTCTATCTCATGCATTTGCTGAGGGTCGAACACCCCCGGACTCAATACCAGCACGTATTATTGTCGGAGGTCCAAATACAAACACGATATTCTATTATAATGTAACAACTAACATAACATAAATTCTACTATAAACTAACAAATACTTACTAAATAATTTAAATTTTAGAAAATAGAAATTATATAATACAAATTATATAAATTAATACAAATTTATATTAAATAATATACAAATTATAATACATAAAAAAAAATATTCAAAGTACAGCAAAAAAAAATTAACAAAACTAACATAAAAACTACTAACTAAATAATATAAATTTTAAAAATTAAAAATTATATAATATAAATTTATGTTAAATAATATACAAATTATAATAAATAAAGTCAAAAATTCAAAAAATCAACTAACCTTGTGTGCGAAGATGATGATTCAACTGATAGAAAACCAGAGGTGGAAGCGGGGCGCGACAGCGGCGAGCAATGCAACAGTAACTTCAAGCACTGCGCAAGGAAAAAACCATATATAAGAACAGCATTCCTAAAGGAGAATGAAATGGGATATATACGAAACTCACAATGGAAGCAATAACAATGAAGATGCACAGAAGCAAGGAACACAGCGCAGCGCAGCAACAGCGACAAGGAAGAGCAGAGCAGAAAGAGTGAAAGTGCAGTGGCGCGCTTCAAATTTTAGGTTAAAAACATTTTACAAATGCGGTTATTAGTTAAAACCGCATTTGTAAATGAAAGTTTTTCATTTACAAATGCGGTCATACGCGTGACCGCATTTGTAAATGAAAGGCATTTCATTTACTAATGCGGTCACGCGTATGACCGCATTTGTAAATGAAATGAATTTCATTTACAAATGCGGTCACGCGTATGACCGCATTTGTAAATGAAAAACTTTCATTTACAAATGCGGTCACGCGTATGACCGCATTTGTAAATGAAATGCCTTTCATTTACAAATGCGGTTTTAACTAACAACCGCATTTGTAAAACAAACTAATTTCAAAAATGCCACCGCGTTTTTAACAAAGGCGTTTTAGCGCGAAACCGCACTTAGAAAGGAGTATTCCTTTCATCATTTTGCACTAGTGAGAGTTCGCAAACAACGCCAAAACCGGCGATCTTGTTCAAAAACAAGGTATTTCGAAGTCTGTATATAAAACCGGCGACCACGTCGCCCAAACACATAGAACAGAGCATTCACGAAGATGAAAACGAAACCGGCGACCACGTCGCCCTCACTTCAGAAACAGCTAAACTATGGCTTGTATTGAAAATGAAGTCTAGCTTCCCTTACCTGGACTTGCGTAAAAAATACCGCGAGCTCAAAACCCACCGAGCCTGAAGGATGCCTTAGCTCTGTTTTCAGCACCTGGTCTGTAGAACTTGCAGAGAACCTCTTAGGTGCTCTAAGGGCAACGTCGCTTGTCGCACTGATGCTGGAGGTTGCCTGAGTCTCAACGCAAGGAAGGGAAGAAGGGAGGGAGGAAGTTTGCACTCACTCTAACACTCTTGAGTCTGTAACGTTCTTTGCCTTCCCGCAGTGGCTTTTGAATCCCAACTTACCTGTCCACGCATGCTGCTGCTGCCACCCCCTTCTGCAGGAAAGCCTGAGAACCACTGCCCTGAACAGTACGACCACTGTTGTCTCTGGTACATGTAAGGACCTGTAAAATTGAATTGGAATAAAAAGGGTTATATATTAAAAGAATTCTATGTATGTTTTATTTAAAATAAAAAGGGAGGAAAAGTTAAGTTAGAAGGCTATGAGATCGCCGGTCGCCTGCTACACATGAGCGCCAGGTGGACGTCGCCAGGGCGCGAGGCATGCAGGCATCGCGCGGGCGCGAGAGGCATGCGGGCATCGCGCGGGCGCGAGGCATGCGAGCATTGCCAGAGCGCGAGGCACGTGGACGTGGCCAAGGCGCGAGAGGCATGCGGGCTTTGCCAGGGGGAGACATCGGTCGTCCACCAGGAGAGGTCATCGGTGGATAGTCTTCGCGCGAGAGGTCATCGGTGGATAGTCTTCGCGCGAGAGGTCATCGGTGGATAGCCTTCGCGCGAGATGTCATTCGGTGGATTGTTTTCGCGCGAGGGGTCATCGACGAAAGATTATCGCGCGATGTCGAGTTGAACACAGAGGGGGTAAGACCCAGACTCCCAGCAGGAAGCGTAGTGCACGCACGCCACGTAGACAAAAAGGGTGGTTCAGAATAGTGACATCAGAATGTTGGCATGCGCAGGGGACACTCGCGGTCGTACTGTTCAGAGCAGTGGCTGGCATGCACAAGCGACAACAGTGGCAGTACTGTTCAGAGCAGTGGTTGGCATGCACCAGAGACAACAGTGGTCGTACTGTTCAGGGCAGTGGTTCTCAGACTTCTCTGCAGAGTGGGTGGTGGCAGCTGCTTTTGGTGGATAAGTTGGTTTAAGATGCAGAAAACCCACTGCTGAGAGGAAGAAACGTTGCAGCCTTCAAAGAGAGAAAGAGTGAGTTACCTCCCTTCTCCCCCAGTTGCCTCCTTCGCGCTGTGAATCTAGCACCTTCACACGAGAGTACGACGAGCGACAGTCACCATTAGAGCACCTGGGCAGTTCTCTGCAAGTCCTTCGACCAGACGCAAAAACAGAGCCAAGGCGTTCTTCAAGCTTTGTTGGGTTTCGGAACTCTAGGTGTTTGCGCAAGTCCAGGTAAGGGAAGCTAGACTTCATTTTCAATACAAGCCATAGTTTAGCTATTTCTGAAGTGAGGGCGACGTGGTCGCCGGTTTTCGTTTCATCTTTGTAAAATGCTCTGTTCTTATGTGTTTGGGCGACGTGGTCGCCGGTTTTATATACAGACTTCGAAATACCTTGTTTTTGAACCAGATCGCCGGTTTTGGCGCTGTTTTACGAACTCCCCTGTTTTTGGTGTTGTTTTGAAACTGTTTGAGATGTAAATGTGATATTCGAAAACATGAACCTTGGAGTGAGTTTTGCTGTGATTAGAATCATTCATTTAAGTGTGGCATGATGTGTTGAATGTTGTGAATGTGGATCGAGGCATAGTATTTTCAGGAAAGGAAATACCGTGTAAGATCGTGTAGGATGTGCATTGATCGGTGATTCCTCAGGGGATATCCTGACTCTGCTGAGATAATGGAATCACATAGAGGAAGTTACTCAGTTGGTGAGAGTCGAAGGAGGTTCATATGAATGGGCGTCTCGTGTGAAAAAGAACGAGCTCCGCCTGTTCTATGGATTAACCCTGTCATACCGGGAGAACTATTGACATTGAGATTATATATGCGCATGCTGTGTGGATTCACAGCAACCCTGTGTGGATTTCACAGTGGTATGGTATGACAGGTGCAGATCTCTGAGTCTAATCAATGCATGAGTCTTCCGGAAGTAGTGTCAAGTGTCTTGTGTGTTGAGTCAGTGGTGGTCTGACGTGAGAAATGAGAAACATTGAATTGATAGACACTTGATGCAGTTTTGTGAAATAGAATGACTCTTGAGAATATTGTGAAATGTGTGATTTCTGGGTGATCAGGTGAAGAGTAGGAGAAACTTGATAACTTTACGTGAATACCTTGAAATTGTTTACCTTAATTTTATTTTAAGTATCCTTATTTAAACTCTTTTTAAATGTCTAGCTTACCCTGTGTTTTCGTTTGTGTTGTGGCCTTTTCTTAAACCTGTAATGATCGTGTATAATTTACACGGGAGCAGATGATGTTGCAGGAAGTAGAGCTCTTTAGAAAATTGTCGGTGGAAGGAGATCGCCTGTTTTCTTTTCTGTTGGGTGATCGCCCCTCTTGCTGCTTTATAATAGGAGATCGCCTTTATGAAAGGAGATCGCCCTTCTTATAGGAGATCGCCTATATGAAAGGTGATCGCCCTTCTTATAGGAGATCGCCCTTTTTGCCAGGAGATCGCCTATCTGTCTTTTGTATTGTATTTCGTTTACGTTTTTAATGGAGAAGTGATCGTTTGTATTAAACTCCCTGTGAGGAGAAACTTATTTATTTTATATAAAGATTTTGCTCACTTCAATCTATTTGTCATTTTATTTTCGTTTTATATTTATTTTCAAAGAAATTTGGCGGGATGTTACATTAATGGTATCAGAGCAGTTCGTCCTTAGGATGACCTGAGGGCTGTGGATCCATTGTGTTTCTTCTGCTCATGAAAGTTATTTGAGTTTAAAATAATAACTATAGTGAAAGGTTTTCAAACGTTTTTGTATTGAAATTTTGTGTGTGCTTTGGTGAATATATGTTCTAATTGAAAATCTTAGTATTAAGAATGAGAAGGTCTTGATAAAGTAGTGAGGGTGCACACTCATAACTGGATCGAGATGAGTCTCAATCTTAATTCCAAAGGTTTGATGTTTAGCATATATTAAATTCTGGTGTGAACTATCTCATCCTCTTGAGTGTCTTTGTAATTGATTGAAAATGGTTGATTGGATTGGTGACTGCATACCAGTAGTTGTGCTGGTGTTATGCTTGATGTTATAAGCATTATGATTCTGTTGATGAGCTCAAATTCTTAATGATTTTGAGATGCTGACCTTTGTAAGGTCTAGCTGTTACCCCCCTTGAATGAATTGATTTCTTATCGATCTCATTCTTGTAGTTGTAGGGAATATAGGAATCTTATAATTTCAAAATCTGAAAACGAAGGAGATGGCACGTAGACCTTCTACCCCTCCCCAACCTCCTTCGGAGATGAGCCAGATTGCCAAGGCTATCGAGATGATGGCAACTGCCATCCAACAGCAGAATACGGTAATGGCCCAGATTCATCTGGCTGTAATGAATCATTTGGGAACTGCTGGATCGGCTGCAACAGCTTCCCAGGTCAATCAGCCTCGGGAGCAGGTAGGGATGACCGAGTTCATGAGCCACAACCCACCCAAGCTCAGTGGGAGTGCTACCCCTGATCAAGCAGATCCGTGGACCAGGGAGTTACATGCCTTAGTAAGGAAGGCAAAGGTAGTGGAGACCCTGGAGAGGAGTGATTCCAGGATAATCAGATCACACCCAGGGGGTCCCTCCAGTGGGAAGGCCAAGGTGCAGCACCCACAAAGCAAGCCTTATGCGAGACCTCCACCACGTCGGGCAGGAGCAGTTCCGCTCCAGTTTCAGCGGCAACAACCATGGAAACCAAAGTGTTTCCGTTGTGGTGGGTTACATAACGTCAAGGTGTGCTCCAAGAGGAATTCAGAGAAAGGGTGTTTCACATGCCAAGAAATGGGGCACATTTCTAGAGATTGTCCTAACAGAAAAAGGATGACTCAACCCAGTGGTTCTCGGCAGTTGAGGAATGAAGGCAGCAGACCTCAGGCAACAGGGAGAGTGTTGGCCATGTCAGGAGCAGAGGCGTCTCAGTCAGGTAACCTCGTGCAGAGTATATGTTTTATAGCTGGTAGGAGTGTAAAGGTTTTGTTTGATTCTGGAGCGACACACTCCTTTGTGTCAAGCCTGTGTGTAGCCGAGTTGGGCCTTCTAGTGAAGGAGTTACCTTTCGAACTGTTGGTCTCTATACCTGCGTCAGGGCAGGTGATGACCTCTACAGTTTGCCCCGAATGTCCAGTGATAGTAGAGGGACGCAGATTCAAGGTGAACTTGATCTGCCTACCTCTTCGGGACCTAGATGTTATCCTGGGAATGGATTGGTTAGCTGCCAATCACGTTCTCATTGACTGCGGTGGTCAGAGGATTGCATTTCCAGACCTCCAAGGATCAGATGTAATATCTGCTCAGCAAGGGCAGTCAGCGTTGGAAGAAGGGGCGAGGTGCTTCGTGATACTCGCTCGGTCGGAGGTGGAGAATAAAGGGGACGTAAGCAGAATACCCGTGGTGAAAGATTTCACGGATGTATTTCCAGAAGAGGTACCTGGGTTACCTCCTAAGAGAGAGGTGGAACTCTCTATTGTTTTGGTACCTGGAGCTGGACCAGTGTCAACGGCTCCAGCTGAGTTGATGGAATTAGAGAAGGAAGTGTAAGTTAGATTTAGTGTACCAAGGTGTAGGTTCAGCTACATATAAGTTATGGAGAGTATGTAAGCAGAATGTTGAGGGTTTAAAGACTTAAGCATGTGTATCCATGGGAAGTACTGGAGTTAAGTTCCAAGATGAAAGTAGGAATCTTTCTTTGATCTGGAGCTTGGTGATGACCTCTAGCTGGACACAAGGCTTGAAATGGAAATTTGAGATTTGGTAGAGAATAAGTTTACAAGATGATTATATCATCTTGAGATGTATCAATGATTTTGGGAAAGAGGAAAGATGAAATATCTTAATTGTGTTTAAAGTTACAGTTAGGCAAAGAAAATTGTTGAAAAGCAACAGGCGGAGAAATTGCTTGGATGAGAGAGAAAGTCTCACGTGGGATGGATGTTGTTTAATTAATTTGGATTTGAAAGCTGTATGTGATTCGAAATTGGACACTAGTTTATGTTGAGTATGTAGGAGATGAATTGGATGTTATTCCAGAAAAGGGATTAGTGATCTGTCAATCACGTTTCCAAAGGTTAAGCTCAACGAAAGATAGTGTTTCCAAAGTTCAGCCGAGTTGATTAAATTGAAGAAAATAAGTGGAAGAGTTGTTAGAGACGCAGTTAGTCAAGCCCAATATATCTCCTTGGAGTTTCCAGCATTGTTGGTTAAAAAGGAAGAGGAAGGACCTCAACTGTGTAGGGACTACAGGAAGTTGAATAAGTTGACCATCCAGGACAACTACCCTCTACCCGTAATTGATGAGTTGAGGGATCAGTTAGATGGAACTTCAGTGTCCTTAAAGTTTTATCGGAAATCTGGATAAAACCAGATTTTGCTAAGACAGAAGATGTGCAGAAGACAAGCCTTTTGAGGTTTAGTATGATGCCTCACATCAAAGTTTGAATTGTGTCTGAATACAAGAGAAGACAGGAGTTGCATATGTTCAATGCAACTCAAATTTCATGAGAGAAATTATTCTACTAATGATTTAGAATCGGCAGTGGTAGTGTTGTTATGGAGATTTGAAGACAGTAATTGTGTGAAGCTTTGTATGGGAGGAAATGCAGAATTCCCTTATTGTTGGAACCAGGAGGACGAATCAGTTTTGATTGAACTGTGAGAGGATCCTAGTCTGAAACGTATTGTGGAATTTGCTAGGCACCGATCAGGCTAAAGGCTTTGTAACGGGTAAAGATGGAATATTGAGATTAATGGCAGAATTTGCATACCAGCAGATGGAGAATGGAAATTGATGAAGTATTGGAGTAGTAAGAGTTGGTTCAACAGACAACCGAGAAGGTGAAACTGATGCAAGGCAGAATGAAAGCTTCTGAAAGTCGGCAGATGTCCTCAGCAGATCAGAGGAGAAGACCTTTGGAGTTTGCTGCTGGGGATCATGTCTTTATGAGGGAAGCAACAGCCAAGGGTGTAGGACGAGCTATCAGATCAAAGAAGCTGTCCCCTAAGTTGGTTGGGCCATATCAGACCCAAGGGGGATCAGTCCAGTGGCTTATGAGATCACCCCACCTCCCCAATTAGCAAACCTGCATAATGTGTTTCACGTATCACAGCTAAGGAAGTATCTTGCAGACCCTAGTCACGTGTTGGAAGTGGACGACGTGCAGATCGGGTGATTCACCATGGAATTTGAAGGAAACCATGAGAGATGCATATGCCCACCTCTTTTCCTTATAATTCAATTTTCGAGGACGAAAATTTTTCTTGTTGGGGAGAATGTAAGGACCTGTAAAATTGAATTGGAATAAAAAGGGTTATATATTAAAAGAATTCTATGTATGTTTTATTTAAAATAAAAAGGGAGGAAAAGTTAAGTTAGAAGGCTATGAGATCGCCGGTCGCCTGCTACACATGAGCGCCAGGTGGACGTCGCCAGGGCGCGAGGCATGCAGGCATCGCGCGGGCGCGAGAGGCATGCAGGCATCGCGCGGGCGCGAGAGGCATGCAGGCATCGCGCGGGCGCGAGAGGCATGCGGGCATCGCGCGGGCGCGAGGCATGCGGGCATTGCCAGAGCGCGAGGCACGTGGACGTGGCCAAGGCGCGAGAGGCATGCGGGCTTTGCCAGGGGGAGACATCGGTCGTCCACCAGGAGAGGTCATCGGTGGATAGTCTTCGCGCGAGAGGTCATCGGTGGATAGTCTTCGCGCGAGAGGTCATCGGTGGATAGCCTTCGCGCGAGATGTCATTCGGTGGATTGTTTTCGCGCGAGGGGTCATCGACGAAAGATTATCGCGCGATGTCGAGTTGCACACAGAGGGGGTAAGACCCAGACTCCCAGCAGGAAGCGTAGTGCACGCACGCCACGTAGACAAAAAGGGTGGTTCAGAATAGTGACATCAGAATGTTGGCATGCGCAGGGGACACTCGCGGTCGTACTGTTCAGAGCAGTGGCTGGCATGCACAAGCGACAACAGTGGCAGTACTGTTCAGAGCAGTGGTTGGCATGCACCAGAGACAACAGTGGTCGTACTGTTCAGGGCAGTGGTTCTCAGACTTCTCTGCAGAGTGGGTGGTGGCAGCTGCTTTTGGTGGATAAGTTGGTTTAAGATGCAGAAAACCCACTGCTGAGAGGAAGAAACGTTGCAGCCTTCAAAGAGAGAAAGAGTGAGTTACCTCCCTTCTCCCCCAGTTGCCTCCTTCGCGCTGCGAATCTAGCACCTTCACACGAGAGTACGACGAGCGACAGTCACCATTAGAGCACCTGGGCAGTTCTCTGCAAGTCCTTCGACCAGACGCAAAAACAGAGCCAAGGCGTTCTTCAAGCTTTGTTGGGTTTCGGAACTCTAGGTGTTTGCGCAAGTCCAGGTAAGGGAAGCTAGACTTCATTTTCAATACAAGCCATAGTTTAGCTATTTCTGAAGTGAGGGCGACGTGGTCGCCGGTTTTCGTTTCATCTTTGTAAAATGCTCTGTTCTTATGTGTTTGGGCGACGTGGTCGCCGGTTTTATATACAGACTTTGAAATACCTTGTTTTTGAACCAGATCGCCGGTTTTGGCGCTGTTTTACGAACTCCCCTGTTTTTGGTGTTGTTTTGAAACTGTTTGAGATGTAAATGTGATATTCGAAAACATGAACCTTGGAGTGAGTTTTGCTGTGATTGGAATCATTCATTTAAGTGTGGCATGATGTGTTGAATGTTGTGAATGTGGATCGAGGCATAGTATTTTCAGGAAAGGAAATACCGTGTAAGATCGTGTAGGATGTGCATTGATCGGTGATTCCTCAGGGGATATCCTGACTCTGCTGAGATAATGGAATCACATAGAGGAAGTTACTCAGTTGGTGAGAGTCGAAGGAGGTTCATATGAATGGGCGTCTCGTGTGAAAAAGAACGAGCTCCGCCTGTTCTATGGATTAACCCTGTCATACCGGGAGAACTATTGACATTGAGATTATATATGCGCATGCTGTGTGGATTCACAGCAACCCTGTGTGGATTTCACAGTGGTATGGTATGACAGGTGCAGATCTCTGAGTCTAATCAATGCATGAGTCTTCCGGAAGTAGTGTCAAGTGTCTTGTGTGTTGAGTCAGTGGTGGTCTGACGTGAGAAATGAAAAACATTGAATTGATAGACACTTGATGCAGTTTTGTGAAATAGAATGACTCTTGAGAATATTGTGAAATGTGTGATTTCTGGGTGATCAGGTGAAGAGTAGGAGAAACTTGATAACTTTACGTGAATACCTTGAAATTGTTTACCTTAATTTTATTTTAAGTATCCTTATTTAAACTCTTTTTAAATGTCTAGCTTACCCTGTGTTTTCGTTTGTGTTGTGGCCTTTTCTTAAACCTGTAATGATCGTGTATAATTTACACGGGAGCAGATGATGTTGCAGGAAGTAGAGCTCTTTAGAAAATTGTCGCTGGAAGGAGATCGCCTGTTTTCTTTTCTGTTGGGTGATCGCCCCTCTTGCTGCTTTATAATAGGAGATCGCCTTTATGAAAGGAGATCGCCCTTCTTATAGGAGATCGCCTATATGAAAGGTGATCGCCCTTCTTATAGGAGATCGCCCTTTTTGCCAGGAGATCGCCTATCTGTCTTTTGTATTGTATTTCGTTTACGTTTTTAATGGAGAAGTGATCGTTTGTATTAAACTCCCTGTGAGGAGAAACTTATTTATTTTATATAAAGATTTTGCTCACTTCAATCTATTTGTCATTTTATTTTCATTTTATATTTATTTTCAAAGAAATTTGGCGGGATGTTACAGTACATGCCAACCACTGCTCTGAACAGTACTACCGCTGTTGTCGCTTGTGCATGCCAACCACTGCTCTGAACAGTACGACCGCGAGTGTCTCCTGCGCATGCCAACATTCTGATGTCACCACTCTAAACCACCCTTTTTGTCTACGTGGCGCGTGTGCAGGACGTTTCATGCTGGGAGTCTGGGTCCCACTTTACTCTGTGTGAAACTCGACGTCGCGCGATAACTTTCCACTGCTGACTCATCCTGGCGAACGACCGATGTCTCCTTCGCCCTGGAAGACGACCGATGTCTCCTTCGCCCTGGAAGACGACCGATGTCTCCTTCGCCCTGGAAGACGACCGATGTCTTCCTCTGGGAGACGACCGATGTCTTCCTCTGGGAGACGACCGATGTCTTCCCTGGCGACGCCCTCATAACTCTCGCGCCCTGGCTACGTCCACATGCCTCGCGCCCTGGCGATGCCCGCATGCCTCTCGCGCCTTGGCCACGTCCACATGCCTCGCGCCCTGGCAATGCCCGCATGCCTCGCGCCCTGGCAGTGCCCGCATGCCTCTCGCGCCTTGGCCACGTCCACATGCCTCGCGCCTTGGCAATGCCCGCATGCCTCGCGCCCTGGCAATGCCCGCATGCCTCTCGCCCGCGCGATGCCTGCATGCCTCTCGCGCCCGCACGATGCCTGCATGCCTCGCGCCCTGGCGACGTCCACCTGGCGCTCATGTGTAGCAGGCGACCGGCGATCTCATAGCCTTCTAAACTTAACTTTTCCTCCCTTTTTATTTTAAATAAAACATACATAGAATTCTTTTAAAATATACCCTTTTATTCCAATTCAATTTTACAGGTCCTTACATCACACACTTGAGAGTTTCAGTCACACACGGGTCTCACAGAGAGATTCAGATATAGTTTTAGTGTTCCTGTGGCCTGACTTGAGCGTCGGAGCTACAACGGCCGCTAGAGGCGCCGTCTGTGTGTTTTACAGGCAGCGTTTGGAGTTCCGGCGGTGGTTCTTGGAGCGTTCCTGCAGAACAGAGGGCTAGACGAAGGAGTGACGAGGCAGTCCTCCACGTTCGAGTCAAGCGGCAGGATCATGAAGTTTCCCCAAACCCCAAACTACTGACGAATCGGCACAAAACATGCTGATACGCCACGCCCCGTTTCGAGCCACTTTCATTTTTTAGGCGTCCTGATTGGACTTCTCTGTCAAAATCTATCGTCATTGGAAAGTTTATACCCTAATATTCACTAAATGAAGTTTCCCCAAACCCCAAACTACTGACGAATCAGCACAAAACATGCAGATACGCCATGCCCCATTTCGAGCCACTTTCATTTTTTAGGCGTCTTGATCGAACTTCTCTGTCAAAATCTATCGCCATTTGAAGTTTGTATACCTTAATATTCGGTAAATGAAATTTCCGCAAACGCCAAACTACTGACGAATCAGCACGAAACATGCAGATACGCCACGCCCTGTTTCGAGCCATTTTCATTTTTTAGGCATCTTGATCAAACTTCTCTGTCAAAATCTATCGCCATTTGATGTTTGTATACCCTTATATTCAGTAAATGAAATTTCCGCAAACGCCAAACTAGTGACAAATCGGCCCAAAACATGCAGATACGCCATGCCTCGTTTCGATCCACTTTCATTTTAGAGGCGTCTTGATAAGACTTCTCTATCAAAATCTATCGCCATTCGAAGTTTGAATATCCTAATATTCACTAAATGAGGTTTTACCAAACACGAAACTACTGACGAATCGGCACAAAACATGCAGATACGCCATGCCCCGTTTCGAGCCACCTTCATTTTCTAGGCGTCTTGATCGGATTTCTCTGTCAAAATCTATCGGCATTTGAAGTTTGTATACCCTAATATTAACTAAATGAAGTTTCCCCAAACCCCAAACTACTGACGAATCGGCACAAAACATGCGGATATGCCACACCCCCTTTCAAGCCATTTTGATTTTTGAGGCGTCTTTATCACACTTCTTTGTCAAAATCTATCGCCATTTCAAAGTTGTGTACCCTAATATTCACTAAATGAAGTTTCCCCAACCCCAAACTACTGACGAATCGGCACAAAACATGCAGAGATGCCACACCCCGTTTCGAGCCACTTTCATTTTTGAGGCGTCTTGATCAGACTTCTCTGTCAAAATCTATCGCCATTTGAAGTTTGTATACCCTAATATTCACTAAATGAAGTTTCCCCAAACCCCAAACTACTGACGAATCGGCACAAAACATGCGGATATGCCACACCCCCTTTCAAGCCACTTTCATTTTTGAGGCGTCTTTATCACACTTCTCTGTCAAAATCTATCGCCATTTCAAAGTTGTGTACCCTAATATTCACTAAATGAAGTTTCCCCAACCCCAAACTACTGACGAATCGGCACAAAACATGCAGAGATGCCACACCCCGTTTCGAGCCACTTTCATTTTTTAGGCATCTTGATCGGACTTCTCTGTCAAAATCTATCGCCATTTGAAGTTTGTATACCCTAATATTCACTAAATGAAGTTTCTCCAAACCCCCAACTACCGACGAATCGGCACAAAACATGCAGATACGCCACGCCCCGTTTCGACCCACTTTCATTTCTTAGGCGTCTTGAGCGGACTTCTCTATCAAAATCTATCGCCATTTGAAGTTTGTATACCCTAATATTCAGTAAATGAAATTTCCGCAAATGCCAAACTACTGACGAATCGGCACAAAACATGCAGATACGCCACGCCCTGTTTCGAGCCACTTTCATTTTTGAGGCGTCTTGATCGGACTTCTCTAGCAAAATCTATCGCCATTTGAAGTTTTTATACTCTAATATTCACTGAATGAAGTTTCCCCAAACCGCAAACTACTGACGAATCGGCATAAAACATGCAGATACGCAACGCCCCGTTTCGAGCAACTTTCATTTTTTAGGCGTCTTGTTCAAACTTGATCTCGCCGCGGACTCGAGCGTGGGAAGAATGCCTCGTCACTCCTGGGTTTGGCTTTCTAACTGCTGCGCGTTCTGCAAGGAGGCTCTAGGAACCTTCACCGGAACTCCGAACGATGCCTGCAAAACACACAGACGGCGCCTCTAGCGGCCGTTGTAGCTCCGACGCTCAAGTCAGGCAACGGGAACACCAAAAAATCTCTCTTGGATCTTTCTGTGTAAGACCCGTGTGTGTGTGTCCTCAGTCCTCTTTGATTCGAAGACTGAGTGCTCTCGGATTTGTGTTGTGTATACGGAGGTAAAGATTGCATACCTGATTTTGGTGTTCTTCTTCCTCATATAAACCCGTGTAGCCCCTACATGCTACCTCTAGGCCACTTAATTACCCTGCACTGTCGTTTCCACTCCCCAGGGCTACCTTGCGTGCCAGCCTTCTTCACTTGAGTGCCCAGCCTGACAGCGGAAGCCGCGTGGGTACCTCTGCACCCCTCGACTTCTGTGCCTGTCTGCCCTACCTATTCTCTGGGAACATCTTCACCATCCACCTGGCAGACATGCAACCCACTGGGAGATTCTAACTTTGATGGGTTCTCGTCCCAGCAGGATTCTGCACCTAACTACGTCTTCTCATCTTCCAGCGTGGGCGTTTCGCGACTAAGGCCGTTCCCTGCCTCTGGGCGCTTTACTGATCTCGGTTGCGTTGTTCACATCGCGCGGCCGATGTCACCTCAACACACACCGATGACCGATGTGCTTCTTCACGTCCTCGTGCTCTGCTTATGGAATCAGGCGAGGTCCTTGAGTAACGTTCTCGCTGGGAGCCTGGGTCCCAGTTTAATACGTGTTGACAAGGAACCCCCGACGACTGATCACTCTGCATGCACCGATGACTGATCACAATGTGATCTGGTCGGTCATCGGTAGGCGATGACGTCAGAAGCAGATGACCACGTGGGCCAATCACAGAGTGACGCGTGGCACGTGAAGGCAGATGAACCAGGGTGGAGATCGTTCAAGAACGGCGATCAGTGGTCAGCTACCAAGTGACCGCCACCAGCAGATCAGTTCCTACTTGAGCGCCTGGAAGAAGAGTGCGAGAAGGGACGAAGCACCGATCAGTCATCGGTGCGTTCAGAGTGATCTGTCATCGGTGCGTGGAGAGTGATCAGTCGTCGGGGGTTGCTTGTCAACACGTGTTAAACTGGGACCCAAGCTCCCAGCGAGAACGTTACTCAAGGACCTCGCCTGATCCCATAAGCAGAGCACGAGCACGTGAAGTATCACATCGGTCATCGGTGTGTGTTGAGGTGACATCGGCCGCGCGATGTGAACAACGCAACCGATGATCAGTAAAGCGCCCAGAGGCTGGGAGCGTTCTTAGTCGCGAGACGACCACGCAGGAAGATGAGAAGACGCAGTTGGGTGCAGAATCCCGCTGGGACGAGAACCCATTAAGGTTGGAATCTCCCAGTGGGTTGCATGTCTGCCACGTGGATGGTAAAGATGTTCCCAGAGAATAGGTAGGGCAGATAGGCGCAGAAGTTGAGGGGTCCAGAGGTATCCACGCGGCCTCCCCTGTCAGACTTGGCACTCAAGTGAAGAAGGCTGGCACGCAAAGCACCCTGGGGAGTGGAAACGGCACTGCAGAGTAATTAAGTGAACCTAGAGGTAGCCTGTAGGGGCTACGCAGGGTTTATATGAGGAAGAAGAACACCAAACCAGGTATGCAATCTTTACCTCAGACACACAACACAAATCCAAGAGCACTCAGTCTTCGAATCAAAGAGGACTGAGGGCACACACACACGGTCTCACACAGAGAAACCTAAGAGAGACCTTTTGGTGTTCCCGTTGCCTGACTTGAGCGTCGGAGCTACAATGGCCGCTAGAGGCACCGTCTGTGTGTTTTGCAGGCACCATTCGGAGTTCCGGTGAAGGTTCCTGAAGCCTCCTTGCAGAGCGCGCAGCAGATAGAAAGTCAAACGAAGGAGTGACGAGGCAATCTCTCCACGCTTGAGTCTGCGGCGAGATCACAATGCATGTACCGATGACTGATCACAATGCATGCACCGATGACTGATTGGTGCTTCGTCACTTCTCGCGCTCTGCTTCCAGGCGCTCAAGTAGGAACCGATCTTCTGGTGGTGGTCACTCGGTAGCTGACCACTGATCGCCGTTCTTGAACGATCTCCACCCTGGTTCATCTGCTTTCTCGTGCCACGCGTCAGTCTGCGACTGACCCACGTCGTCATCAGCTGCTGACGTCATCGACTACCGATGACCGACCAGATCAAAACTTCTTTGTCAAAATCTATCACCATTTGAAGTTTGTATATCCTAATATTCCTTAAATGAAGTTTCCCCAAACCCCAAACTACTGACGAATCGGAACAAAACATGCAGATACGCCGCACCCCAATTCGAGCCACTTTCATTTTTGAGGCGTCTTGATCAGACTTCTTTGTCAAAATCTATCGCCACTTGAAGTTTTTATACCCTAATATATACTAAATGAAGTTTCCCCAAACACCAAACTACTGACGAATCGGCACAATACATGCAAATACGCCACTCCCCGTTTCGAGCCACTTTCATTTTTGAGGCGTCTTGATCGGACTTCTCTGTCAAAATTTATCGCCATTTGAAGTTTCTATACCCTAATATTCAGTAAATGAAGTTTCCCCAAACCCCAAACTACTGACGAATCGGCATAAAACTTGAAGATACGCCGGGCCCCGTTTTGAGCCATTTTCATTTTTGAGGCATCTTGATCGGGCTCCTCTGTCAAAGTCTATCGCCATTTGAAGTTTGTATACCCTAATGTTCACTACATGAAATGTCCCCAAACCCCAAACTAATTACGAATCGGCACAAAACATCCAGATACGCCACGCCCTGTTTCGAGCCAATTTCATTTTTGAGGCGTCTTGATTGGACTTCTCTGTCAAAATCTATAGCCATTTGAAGTTTGTATACCCTAATACTCACTAAATGAAGTTTCCCCACACCTCAAACTACTGACGAATCGGCACAAAACATGCAGATACGCCACGCCCCGTTTCGAGCCACTTTCATTTTTTAAGCCTCTTGATCGGACTTCTCTGTCAAAATCTATCGCCATTTGAAGTTTGTATACCCTAATATTCACTGAATAAGGTTTCCCCAAACCCCAAACTACTGACGAATCGGCACAAAACGTGCAGATACACCACGCCACGTTTCGAGCCAGAGGCGTCTAGATCGGACTTCTCTGCGAAAATCTATCGCCATTTGAAGTTTGTATACCCTAATATTCATTAAATTAAGTTTCCCCAAAGCCCAAACTACTGACGAATCGGCACAAAACATGCAGATACGCCACGCCACGTTTCGAGCCACTTTCATTTTTTAGGCGTCTTGATCGGACTTCTCTGTCAAAATCTATCGCCATTTGAAGTTTGTATACCGTAATATATACTAAATGAAGTTTCGCCAAACCCCAACCTACTGACGAATCGGCACAATACATGCAGATACGCCACGCCCCATTTTGAGCCACTTTCATTTTTTAGGCTTCTTGATCGGACTTCTCTGTCAAAATCTATCGCCATTTGAAGTTTCTATTCCCTAATATTCAGTAAATGAAGTTTTCCCAAACCCCAAACTACTGACGAATCGGCACAAAACTTGAAGATTCGCCAGGCCCAGTTTCGAGCCATTTTCATTTTTGAGGCATCTTGATCGGGCTTCTCTGTCAAAGTCTATCGCCATTTGAAGTTTGTATACCCTAAAGCTCACTACATGAAATGTCCCCAATCCCCAAACTACTTACGAATCGGCAGAAAACATGCAGATATGCCCCGTCCCGTTTCGAGACACTTTCATTTTTTAGGCGTCTTGATCGGAGTTCTCTATCAAAATGTATCGCCATTTGAAGTTTGTATACCCTAATATTCACTAAATGAAGTTTCCCCAAACCCTAAACTACTGCCGAATCGGCCAAAAACATGCAGATACGCCATGCCTCATTTCGAGCCACTTTCATTTTTTAGGTGTCTTGATCGGACTTCTCTGTCAAAATCTATCGCCATTTCAAGTTTGAATACCCTAATATATACTAATGAAGTTTCCCCAAACCCCGAACTACTGACGAATCGGCACAATACATGCAGATACGCCACGTCGCGTTTCGAGACACTTTCAGTTTTGAGGCATCTTGATCGGACTTCTCTATCAAAATCTATCGCCATTTGAAGTTTCTATACCCTAATATTCACTAAATGAAGTTTCCCCAAACCCCAAACTGCTGATAAATCAATCGGCACAAAACATGCAGATACGCCACGCCCCGTTTCAAGCCACTTTCAATTTTAAGGCGTCTTGATCGGACTTCTCTGTCAAAATCTATAGCCATTTGCAGTTTGTAGACCCTAATATTCACTAAATGAAGTTTCCACAAACCCCAAGCAAGTGATGAATCGGCACAAAACATGCAGATACGCCACGCCCCTTTTCGAGTCACTTTCATTTTTGAGACGTCTTGATCAGACTTCTCTGTCAAAATCTCCCGCCATTTGAAGTTTGTATACTCTAATATTCACTAAATGAAGTTTCCCCAAACCCCAAACTACTGATGAATCGGCACAACACATGTAGATACGCCATGCCCCGTTTCGAGCCACTTTCATTTTTTAGGCGTCTTAATCAGACTTCTCTGTCAAAATCTATAGCCATTTGAAGTTTGTATACCCTAATATATAGTAAATGAAGTTTCCCCAAACCCTAAATTACTGACGAATCGGCACAAAACATGCATATCCGCCACATCCCGTTTCAAGCCACTTTCATTTATTAGGCGTCTTGATCGGACTTCTCTGTCAAAATCTATCGCCATTTGAAGTTTGTATACCCTAATATTCACTAAATGAACTTTCCCCAAACCCCAAACTACTGACGAATCGGCACAAAACATGCAGATAGGCCACGCCACGTTTCGAGCCACTTTCATTTTTGAGGCGTCTTGATCGGACTTCTCTGTCAAAATCTATCGCCATTTGAAGTTTCTATACCCTAATATACAGCAAATGAAGTTTCCCCAAAGCCCAAACTACTAACGAATCGGCACAAAACGTGCAGATATGCCACGCCACGTTTCGAGCCACTTTCATTTTTTAGGCGTCTTGATCGGACTTCTCTGTCAAAATCTATCGCCATTTGAAGTTTGTATACCCTAATATATACTAAATGAAGTTTCCCCAAACCCCAAACTACTGACGAATCAGCACAATACATGCAGATATGCCACGCCCCATTTTGAGCCACTTTCATTTTTTAGGCTTCTTGATTGGACTTCTCTGTCAAAATCTATCGCCATTTGAAGTTTCTATACCCTAATATTCAGTAAATGAAGTTTCCCCAAACCCCAAACTACTGACGAATCGGCACAAAACTTGAAGATTGGCCAGGCCCCGTTTCGAGCCATTTTCATTTTTGAGGCATCTTGATCGGGCTTCTCTGTCAAAGTCTATCGCCATTTGAAGTTTGTATACCCTAATGTTCACTACATGAAATGTCCCAAAACCCCAAACTACTTACGAATTGGCAGAAAACATGCAGATACACCCCGTCCCGTTTCGAGCCACTTTCATTTTTTAGGCGTCTTGATCGGACTTCTCTGTCAAAATCTATCGCCATTTGAAGTTTGTATACCCTAATATTCACTAAATGAAGTTTCCCCAAACCCTAAGCTACTGCCGAATCGGCCAAATACATGCAGATACACCATGCCTCATTTCGAGCCACTTTCATTTTTTAGGTGTCTTGATCGGACTTCTCTGTCAAAATCTATCGCCATTTGAAGTTTGTATACCCTAATATATACTAATGAAGTTTTCCCAAACCGCAAACTACTGACGAATTGGCACAATACATGCAGATATGCCACGCCGCGTTTCGAGCCACTTTCATTTTTGAGGCGTCTTGATCGGACTTCTCTATCAAAATCTATCGCCATTTGAAGTTTCTATACCCTAATATTCACTAAATGAAGTTTCCCCAAACCCCAAACTGCTGATAAATCAATCGTCACAAAACATGCAGATACGCCACGCCCCGTTTCAAGCCACTTTCAATTTTAAGGCGTCTTGATCGGACTTCTCTGTCAAAATCTATAGCCATTTCCAGTTTGTAGACCTTAATATTCACTAAATGAAGTTTCCACAAACCCCAAGCAACTGACGAATCGGCACAAAACATGCAAATACGCCACGCCCCGTTTCGAGCAACTTTCATTTTTGAGGCGTCTTGATCAGACTTCTCTGTCAAAATCTCTCGCCATTTGAAGTTTGTATACTCTAATATTCACTAAATGAAGTTTCCCCAAACCCCAAACTACTGATGAATCGGCACAACACATGTAGATATGCCATGCCCCGTTTCGAGCCACTTTCATTTTTTAGGCGTCTTAATCAGACTTCTCTGTCAAAATCTATAGCCATTTGAAGTTTGTATACCCTAATATATAGTAAATGAAGTTTCCCCAAACCCTAAATTACTGACGAATCGGCACAAAACATGCATATCCGCCACACCCTGTTTCGAGCCACTTTCATTTATGAGGCGTCTTGATCGGACTTCTCTGTCAAAATCTATCACCATTTGAAGTTTGTATACCCTAATATTCACTAAATGAACTTTCCCCCAACCCCAAACTACTGACGAATCGGCACAAAACATGCAGATACGCTACGCCACGTTTCGAGCCACTTTCATTTTTTAGGCGTCTTGATCGGACTTCTCTGTCAAAATCTATCACCATTTGAAGTTTCTATACCCTAATATACAGTAAATGAAGTTTCCCCAAAGCCCAAACTACTGACGAATCGGCACAAAACGTGCAGATACGCCACGCCACGTTTCGAGCCACTTTCATTTTTTAGGCGTCTTGATCGGACTTCTCTGTCAAAATGTATCGCCATTTGAAGTTTGTATACGCTAATATATACTAAATGAAGTTTCCCAAAACCCCAAACTACTGACGAATCAGCACAATACATGCAGATACGCCACGCCCCATTTTGAGCCACTTTCATTTTTTAGGCTTCTTGATCGGACTTCTCTGTCAAAATCTATCGCCATTTGAAGTTTCTATACCCTAATATTCAGTAAATGAAGTTTCCCCAAACCCCAAACTACTGACGAATCGGCACAAAACTTGAAGATTCGCCAGGCCCCGTTTCGAGCCATTTTCATTTTTGAGGCATCTTGATCGGGCTTCTCTGTCAAAGTCTATCGCCATTTGAAGTTTGTATACCCTAATGTTCACTACATGAAATTTCCGCAAACGCCAAACTACTGACGAATCGGCACAAAACATGCAGATACGCCTAGCCCCGTTTCGAGCCACTTTCATTTTTTAGGCGTGTTGATCAAACTTCTCTGTCAAAATCAATCGCCATTTGAAGTTTGTATACCCTAATATTCACTGAATGAAGTTTCTCCAAACCCCAAACTACTGACGAATCGACACAAAACGTGCAGATACGCCACGCCACGTTTTGAGCCACTTTCATTTTTTAGGTGTCTTGATCGGACTTCTCTGTCAAAATCTATCGCCATTTGAAGTTTGTATACCCTAATATTCACTAAATGAAGTTTCCCCAAACCCCAAACTACTGACGAATCGCACAACACATGCAGATACGCCACGCCCCGTTTCGAGCCAATTTCATTTTTGGGGCGTCTTGATCGGACTTCTCTGTCAAAATCTATTGCCATTTGAAGTTTGTATACCCTAATATTCAGTAAATGAAGTTTGCCCATGTAGTGGCCAGACCTCGGTCGTCGAGAACAGATAGTAAAGGGTGAACCACGTCAGCTGGGTCCCACAGCATGGGCCAAAGCCACGTGGAGTGGACCTCGCAGGCAGCTTGGATTAGCGGGTGATCGGTTATTAGTGTGTCCCCTCAGAGAGGGGTGATCAGTCATCGGTGTGCCTCCTCAGAGAAGGGTGATCAGTCCTTGGCAAACGCTAAGCTTTGGCATAAGAGATATCCTTGGAGTTGCAGAACAGTACGTGAAGGGTTTAGGGGCACGTGATTGGAGTTGCAGAACAGCAACGTTAGGATTAGCAATGTACCATGATATTTGCTCATAAAGATAATTTCTTAAAGATAGAAGGTTACCGCCATACACGCCAGAGGATTAAGAGATAAAAGATATTCTTCCTAGTAATATTTCATTGATATGCAGGTGGCGGCAGTAGCACTCCAAATATACAAAGATACGCTGTTAAAGATTACGCACGTATAACAACATTCTCTCACTCACTAAATATTTTCCTGCTAAAGATAAAGTTCCATGCAGGGAAGTTGGTTACAAGAGATAACCTAATGACTCCTTATAAAAGGGGCTTAAGGCTCCAGGGGAAGGTACGCAGTTTTTGAGACTATCACTATTTTACTATACACTTGATGTTTTTTGCCCTAGTTTTGACTTGAGCGTCGGAGTGCACACGGCCGCGAGGGCGCCTCTCTTTCTTTCTTTGCAGGCAAGTCATCCTAACAGTGAAGGAGGAAGAAGAAGGTGCTGATGACCGTAGAGTTTGACCGACAGCGGGTCAACCGGCAAGAACATTTGGCGCCCACCGTGGGGCCCGATAAAACTAGGTCCCATCCACAGTTTTGAAGAAGCAAAGTCAGACGACATGAGGAATATTAGGCAAGGTGTTTCTGGAAGAGATGAAGACGATCACACCCCCACTTTGTAGAAAAATCATGGAGACCATGAGAACCCTCCAAGCAGCAAACGAAGAAGCCAAGGCTCACCAGTCAAGTCCATACGATGGGTGTTTGGTCGGCTTCATGTGAAATCAGGTAGAAAGAACGAGGACAACCTTCGTTGATGAAAACACGGCCAGGGACATCACCATCAGCCTCCACCGTATAGTCATGGTGCTTAGGAAAGGAGCGTATAGACTAGAGACCTTAGAGGGAGAAGTCATTCCTCGAGCCTGGGATGTGGCAAACCTCAAATTGCATTTCAGCTAAGTGGTTCACTTGAATTGGAACATGCACAAGTAAGTCAACCTGGCTCGGTGTCAATACGACCACTCGAGTATGGGTACCCCGTGAGTAAACGATTACCTAGTGGCAGGTAAGAAGGGGGGGCTTGTGTGCTGGACATGAGTGCTCGAGTGCTCGGAACCTCAACTATTGGGTAGGTCATGAGTTTGGCCTAAATGTTGGTCAGCCCAGAAAAGGTAATTAAGATAAAATATAATTGCTATCATCATATGATTCTAAAAATAAAATATAAAGAGATATTTTATTTCCTGTGATATTATATTTTATCTGTTGCATTATTCTGAAGATAAAAGATAAAGAGGTATTTTATCTCTTATTCTAAAAGATAAAATATAAAGATATATATTATCTGTTATGATATTATATTATATCTGTCGTATTGATTCTAAAAATAAAATATAAAGATATATTTTATTTCCTGTGATATTATATTTTATCTGTTGCATTATTCTGAAGATAAAAGATAAAGAGGTATTTTATCTCTTATTCTAAAAGATAAAATATAAAGATATATATTATCTGTTATGATATTATATTATATCTGTTGTATTAATTCTAAAGATAAAATATAAAGATATATGTTATTTGTTGTGATATTATATTATTGAGATATTATATTTGTTGTGATATTATTCTGAAGATAAAAGATAAAGAGTTATTTTATCTCTTATTCTAAAAGATAAAATATAAAGATATATATTATCTGTTATGATATTATATCTGTTGTATTAATTCTAAAGATAAAATATAAAGATATATATTATCTGTTATGATATTATATTATATCTGTTGTGATATTGTTCTTTGAGATAAAAAATAAAGAGATATTTTATCTGTTGTGATATTATATTGAGATATTATATTATATCTGTTGTATTATTCTAAAAGATAAAATATAAAGATATATATTATATCTGTTGTCATATTATTCTAAAGATAAAAGATATATTATTGCTTAAATCTTTTATCATATTATGCAAAAAATGGATATGTGTAAACCTGTTATCATGTGATTCTAAAGACGACCTAACTCGGAGTGGATGTAGCTACCCGAGTATAGGTGCCCTATGAGATGAATTGACTTGAAACAGGTGTGCTCATTCGCACTAGCACATGGTGAGATGACTTAGCTCGGAGTAGATGTAGCTATTAGAATAGTATGTGCCAGCTGACCTATTGACCAAACTCGTCAGCACAAGTAAGGGAGGTCGTCAGAGGTCAGTTATTCAAAAGACTTTGAAGTCACCCAGAACAGACTTGAGATTGACTGAATGATCACAAGGTTCAGATGGGAGATCCTTTTCTCAGTAAAAGTCCTCTTCCTTGACTTTTTACAGCAAGGTTGAGGCGAGAAAAACGAACCTCTTCTACCTTGTTAAAGAAAGGGGAAGAATAGTGTGGTTCATAGCGAAAGTCCTTTTCCTTGACTTTTTACAGCAAGGTCGAGGCGAGAAAAATGAACCTCTTCTACCTTGTTTAAGGAAGGTGAAGAATAGTATGGTTCGCAGTGAAAGTCCTCTTCCTTGACTTTTTACAGTGAGGTCGATGCGAGATAAAATGAACCTCTTCTACCTTGTTTAAGGAAGGTGAAGAAGAATAGAATGGTTTGCGATGAAAGTCCTCTTCCTTGACTTTTTACAGCAAGGTCGAGGCGAGAAGAATGAACCTCTTCTACCTTGTTAAAGAAAGGGGAAGAATAGTATTGATAGCATTCCTATGAGCTCTTCTTTGGATTTTGGAGTTCCTTGGTGATGATGGATGCGGAAGCTTATAGAGGAGGTGAGCAAGGCCTTCCTAGGAAGCATGGGTGCCTTGAAGGTGCATGAAGAGTGAGGAAATGGGGAGGTTTGGCCAGCCCCTTTGGTAGTGATGAATTGAAGACTAAAACCTAAGTGTTAGGCAAGGAGTAGTGTATGGCACAATTTGGGCAGCATAACAATACTCAATTTAATCTTGAAAATACATGAGGTAGGCCTCCTTATTTATAGATTTAGGAGCCTTGGTGAGCAAGCTTAAAGGGTAGTGATCCTGCCGCTTGACTCGAACGTGGAGGATTGCCTCGTCACTCCTTCGTCTAGCCTTCTGTTCTGCAAGAACGCTCCAAGAACCACCACCGGAACTCCGAACGCTGCCTGCAAAACAACGCAGACGGCGCCTCTAGCGGCCGTGTGCACTCCGACACTCAAGTCAGGCAACAGGAACACCAAAAACTCTCACTGAATCTCTCTGTGAGACTCGTGAGTGCTCTCAGATCCACTTTCTCTCTCTATAACCTTTTTCTGTTATCACTGTGCAACGTGTAAGAACGCTCCCACAGTGACTCAGAGAAACTATGTGTAAGACTGTGTAAACTTGTAATCTGTAAAGTGTGTAAACTGTAAGAATCTGTAAAAACTCTCCCTTACCTTACATGACGTGGAGTGCTTTATACCTGGGCCGCGCCTCTCTCCCAGATGGTGACACGTGGTGGCATGCAGCTGGCATCTACCGTACACGCGTCACACCTGGAGGGCTTCTGCGCTTCTCTCTGTGCGGGCCGTATGCTCCCAAGAGAGCGCCAGGTGTGGCTGGTCTAAACTCACTCGCTAGGCGCATCCTGCCTGCATGGCCTCGCCGCACGTCCTCTGAGTGGGCATCATGCGAGGTGCATGCGTAACGTTCTCGCTGGGAACCTTGGTCCCAACTTAACATGCGTTGGCAAGAACACCGATGACCGATCGCCCTCTGCATCCACTTACGACCGGTTGCCCTCTGCATGCACTTACGACCGATCGTGCTCTTCATGCAGTAACGCCCGATCGGTGCCTTATAACTTTCCCCCGATGACCGGGCGGTGCCTCATAACTTTCCCCCGATGACCGGGCGGTGCCTCATAACTTCCCCCCGATGACCGGGCGGTGCCTCATGCCTATCCACCGATGACCGTGCGGTGCCTCATGCCTATCCACCGACGTCCGTGCGGTGGCTCATGACTATCCACCGACGTCCGTGCGGTGCTTCCAGGCACTTATCTAGGCACCGCTCTGGGGGTGGTGGTCACTTGGTATCTGACTACCGATCACCGTTCTAGGTAATCTCCTCCCTGATTCACTTGCTCTTTCTACCACATGCCACCCTGTGCATGGTCCACGTGGTCACCTGCTGCTGACGTCATCAACTACTGATGACCGACCAGATCAGTCTCCTATCCTAATGAAGAATCATGCTCATAATGTCTCATCAGAGTTAAGGGCGCTACAAGTCAGGAGGACAAATATAAAGCATCCAAGCAATTGCTGAGTATTGAAAGTACAAGTTGTGTGAAGAAAGTATGAAGCGCCAGAGTAAACAAGCTAAGTAAGATAGATATGAGCAAGTATAGTTGAGTGAGATAATTAAATACACACAAAGTTAAATATTTTATTACATTGGAAGAGTGATTACAAGGAGTCCAACTACAGAATATAGCTGCTCAAGAGACCTATCTAGGCACTATCTGCTCGTCGACTACCTGCATGGACATAAAATAGGGCGAGAGGTCCATCTCAGGATGCGCGCAGGCAACCTGAGCAAGGCATCGCCGAATCCCTCCCCGTAGGCATCGGCGGCATCTTCTGTCAGCTCGGCCTCGGTCTCCTTGAACAGCTCGGCTTGTTGGGCAAGTTCTTCCTCTACCTTGCCCAGCTGGACTTCTTAATTTATGGCCCTCTCTTCCAACTTAGTTGTTTTTGCTTGGGCCCCCTCCAACTGCTCTTCCAGTTCAATGACTTTATTGCGGAGGGGGAGAATCTTAGCTTCAAGCTGGAGGGCCTCCTGCCCCTTGGCGAAGAGGAGTTTCTTGGCTTCCTTCTCTGATTGGCAGAGACTACTCAGCTCCTTGTTCAGAGCAGTCTAGCGCTTGGCAGCCGTTTGGACTTGAAGCTCTAGCTCCTTCTTCTGCACAACATCCCTCTCCAAGTCCTACCTTAGCTGGGCAACTTCCTCTTTCAACTTTGTTTTAGCATCCCCTTGGGTCAGCAGGACGCTGGAGGCGGCGAGGAACTCACCAAGGTCGTGGCTGACGTGGTCTCTTAGCGAATCCCTATCCAGAGCCTCCATTACCTCTTTGGCAGGCAGGTGCACAAGGGTCTGCTGAAGGAGAAGGGGAAGTTCGGGTGCAGGAGGTGCCTGGTCAGGTTGGGGAGCGCTCTCTCCCCCACCCTCGAGCGCCAGAAGTGGCTCAGGTGGTGAAGAGGCTCTAGGAGGGTGTTCCTTGAAGGAGGGAGGTTGCACCTCTGTAGCAGATGAGGTCACCACGGCAACCTCCACCCGATTTCTCTTGAAGACGAGGCTCAAGCACGTATCCTCATCTTCAGAGATAACCACTGCGGCTGCCCTCTTTAGTTTGCTATCGGAGGGGCCTAGGGCAACCGCGGTGGGAGAAGAGGGGCCAGCGGGGCATGAGCCACCTGCTGTGCGGCGACCCAGCAAGGCGACTAGCCTCTTCTTCTTCTCGGTGTCCAAGACCATATCTGCAATAAACAACAACTAGAGAATGAGAAGTGGCACGCAGAAAACGCAAATGCAGGCAGATATAAGATGAAGGCAGGTATACCAATGTAGACGCTGAGAGTTTCAGCATCATACTCGTGCTTGATCAGCTGGGTGGTGTCGAACACCACCCCCCAACTGGAGAGAAGCAGGCACAGGTCACGATCGAAGGGTGTCAGCTCCTCCAATCCTCGAGGTTTCTTCAGAGCCTTTTCCCAGGGCTCTTCGCCTCGAAGTATAAGAAGACGTCTACCGAGGGAGTGAACCCCAAGTGGTTGTAGAGGATGGAGAAGGCCCTGATGAAGGCCCAGCTGTTGGGGTGCAGCTGGGCAGGCGCCACGTTCAGCTCGGTGAGCAAAGTCCTCTTGAATCCAGTGAAGGGCAAGCGGACCTTAACCTGTTTGAAGATAGGGGCGTACAGGAAGAAGAAGGGCTCCCCATCGATGCAGCGATCATTAGCGCATACAGGTTCACCCTCTGTGCAGGGTCGGACCAAGATATACCCGTCACTCTCCCTGCCAAAGACACGCCCCTTGATCTCGTGTTCATCGTCCCTGTGTTTTCTCAGGTCTTCACAGGTCGTGAGTTTAGAGGTCTCGGCCAAGAGCTCCTCAGAGGCCCAGGAGTAGAGGGTCCTGTAGTCAATGGCAAGAGGAGGGTTGGAGGTGGTTTTGGTTCTGGCCATCTCGAATCTAAAACAAATGAGAGGCAGGGAGAAGGAAAAAAGGGTTTAGAAGAAAGTGATGGCGTGAACAAATAGCGGACAACAAATCGCAGAAGAAGAATGCAAACAAGAAAGAAGAACAGAAACCCTAAAATGCAGAAATCGTAAACAGACCCAGAACAGTTATAGCACGCAAAGGGTAACAGAGTCATAAACAAAGGCAGGAAGAAGAATAAAAGTCATACCTTTGAGTGAGCGAAGACGAAGGGTTGCAAGAGTAGGAGTGGGAGTAGAAGCGTTCGAGAGAAGTCAGAGATTGTGGAGGTTTGAGTGGAAAGTGATGAAACAATGTAGAGGTGCGGGGTTTTGAAAGGGTTTAACGTAGGCAAGGAAATGCAAACGTTAAGAAACCCTAACCGTTGATCAACACACGTGCCCGCAGATTAAAGGGGGTTGGTGAGATGTCCCTTCAGCGCTCTGTTCATGTCCTTTCGCTCAGTGCCACGTAGGTCGCCCGAGCCGATGACTTAGTCTCTTCGCTGAACAACAGCTCGAGACTAGGGGGCCTGTGTACCGACCAGTCCTCGGACACCGAGAATAGCTGATGGAAGAGGCCTAAGCTCAGGCCCAACAACTAGGTCCATGGCAAAGAGGATTCAAGAAGAGTGGGACTCTGCTACTGATGGCAGAGAAACTTTTCTCTACATATTCAAAGACCCTTCAGAGGACTACAAGGACTAAAGCCCAAGCCATGGGAGCTGAGCATAAATTAATTTTAGTTTATTTATAATTTCAGTAGAGTAGGGTTCATTTAGCACAATCGGGGGTGTATTTAACAATTTAGCTTGTACCTAGGCCTTTTAGGGTAGGAATGTAGCCCTACCTTCTAGAAGCATGCTAAGGGGCTGCATTGACCTTTAGTCAACACCCTAGCAGCCCCCTCTTTTATGTATTCCCCATCCTACCCTTGTTCCTTACTCTCTAAGGCACCATCTCCTATAAATAGGGTGCTTTGGCTCATGTTTTTTTAAGATCAATTTATATGAGTAAATGCTGCCAAAATTATGCTAGCTTCTACTCTTTGTCTAGTCTCTCTAGGTTAGACACTTTGATCTTCATCTTCACCTTCCTCCAAGTGATTTGGCCTAACCTATCACTCTCCATACCTTTCATGCACCTACAAGGAACCCATAGCTCTATATGAGTCATCCTTGACCCATATCATCCATAGCTTCCACCACCTTTTTACCTCATATTTTAAGAAGAACAAATGGTCATGAAGAACAACCTATCATTTGGTATCTAGAGCTTTGGTTCTTCAAGAGATAAGTGTTCTCTTCATTTTAATTTTTTGAGTCTTTTTCTTTATTCCATGTTGTTCATCATATCCTTAAATGACTTGCTGTTTTTAATTTCTTTTTAAGTTGGTGTTGCTGTTTTTAAATTTCTATTTGGTATTTTTGGTTCAACTTGATCTTGAACTTCCATTTTTCAAACTGTTTTAGGTTCCTTTTGTGTTGGCTGTTCTATTTTTATTTTATTTTAGTCTTATTGATGTTTTTAATCGGTGCAAAGTGTTTGTGGTTGAGTCATTTTGATTTTTGAATCCATACAAGTTTTGTCAAAGTCATGTTCATCCTACAATGTCATAAATTCCAAGTTGTGCCTTTTATTGTTGATTTGGTTGCTTGATTTTGTTTTGAGTGCAGTTTATATTTCTGGTTTTGAAGCTTTGGTGCCTTTTATATTTACATATTTGAGTTCATACTTGTGTGTTAGTTCCATACAAGTTCGTTTCCAATCATTTCCATTGTGTTTTTGAAGTTTCTTTACCGTTTTCTAATTCCAAGTTAAGATTTCTCTGTTTTCACTGCTACTGTGCTGTCTGGAATCATTCCCAGAAATTACATTTGTTGGTCAAAAATTCTGAAATTTTGGATTTGAGTAGTTTGATGTGTTAAGAAAAATTGAAAAAAAGAAGCACATCAAAATTCAAAATACAAAAAAAATGATAAATGAAATACGAACAGAGTGCAAAAATCCTAACTCTGAAAAAACGCTGACGCGGCAGTGATTTCGGAAAAATTATTACAATTATTTGGCTCACTGTTTTGGTGAAATTCCAACGCCTATATTGAGCTAAAACATTGAAGTTTCTGTGGTTAAAATTTCAAGCTCAAATTTGAAGTATTCTGTCCAGCATAAAATTGGAAAGTTGTGAAAAATTTACACAAAAAAATTCTGTAGTGCTGTTTTGGTTTTATTCATCTATTTTAGTTCCATTCACTAGGATTCCACTTTGTGTGCTATCTTTTTCTTGTGTGCCTTAATTTTTTGCTTGTCAAATTTTATTGAATACTCTTTCAAGTCTTGTCAAATATCAACTCCATTTGCAGTAGTCCTTGATTTTAAATTTGAGTTTTGTTGCTTTAAAACTTGCTTGACCTCTCTTTGGTGAATTTGACCTAAAAAGTGCTTTGGTGAGTGTGGAGCTAAAATTTTGTTTTGGTGAAAACCATATCACTAAAGAGGAGCTGGATTAAAGATTTAAGGTTGAATAACCTAAGGAGACAAAGCAAGGGACAGCAGCAACCTCATTGAAAAATACACAAATATACACAAAGGAGCTACAAGTGAAGGAGTGCATAGAATAGGACTTTAAATTTTTGTGCATCAAAATTTGTTAACCTAATTTCTTTGTATTTCTTTCAGTTGTAATTTGCAAGGACATTGATTAATTAGTGGATTAATACGTCTTAGACGGTGAGTGTGCCTTCAAGGTTCCAAAGTGCCAAGAAGCCTCACCTTAGGATTCGACTAGTTTTAAAAGCTTTCTAGATAGCAATTTTCATTTGTGTTTTATTGCTTTATATAGTTTTTTGTTGCATAAATTTTTTTATTTTTTTTTATCTTTGATTGTGCTCTAAGTAAATTGCTTAGAGAAAGGTTTGTGAAAGTGTTGTGGGATAGTATCTGACTAAGGAAAGGCTTGGTACTTAAGAGATCCTAGTGATCCACCTCCCTTTCCTGGGAAATTACCTACTTCACTCCACTTATCTTTCTTTTTGAAAATTACTTTTATCACAAACCCTAAACATGTCTACTCATTCTTCAAGTCATAGTGAAAATGATAGAAAATCCACAAAATCTCTTTTGAAACAATTGGCTAGAGATTTTCAATCACTATCACTAAGAAAATTGCAACATGAGGCTCAAATTTTGGAAGATAAAAAAGAAAGAGATGCCCATCTTGCAATTTTGAAAGAAGTGTTGAAGATTGGCAAGGAAAAAGATGAATACATTAGAAAATTAAAAAAACCCCAGGCATCACATGCATCTAGTTCTAGGTCAAATGACTCACATGCTAAGGGGAGTTTGAGAGTTAATGATTATTATCAACCTCCACCTAGAAGAACTAGAAGAGAAAAAGAGTTTAAAGAAAAATTACAAGCTCTTATCAGAAAGAAAGAAGAGAAAGACAAAAGAGAAAGAGAGGGGAATGAAAGGAAAGATAGAGAAGAGAAAGAAAAGAGAGAAAAAGTGATGATAGAAAAGGAAAGTACAAAAAATCCTTTGTTTGGAGTTGAACCAGACATTGACTTAAATTCTTTTTTCATAGAAAACCCTTATGAGAATATGCTTGAAGAAAAATCTGTTTTTGAAGCTGAACCAGATATAGATATAAACCTTTCCTCCACAGAAAAGCCAAGTGAGGGGTTGTTTGAAAAAGAAGAAGTGGAATCTAGAAAGAAAGAAGAGTATCTTACAACACCTCCTACAAGCATAGTGGCAAAAGAACCCTTAAAGGGGGATTGCAATACTTTGAACTCTTCTTTTCCTTTGAATCATGATGCTTACTCTTATTCTCAAAAATCACAAAAACAAAACTTTGTGATGTTGTTGCTTATCTTGGGCAATGAACAACACAAAGGAAACAAAAATATTTTTGAAAAGGGCCCTATTTCTTTCAAACAAAACTTTTATAAAAATAGCAAAGGGCCTTATTTCCTTACTATTTTATTTGAATACACTAGTCTTAATTTTCTTATTTCACTTTTCTATAATGTTTACTGTAGGTTAATATTTGATCCTGGAGGACGAGCATAGTTTTCAAAGCAGGAATAAGGCTGCTGTTTGAGATCAACCCTGTAGATCTGAGGACAGATCCTCTCAAGAAGGAGGGGATGATGGAAGAGGCCCAAGCCCAAGCCTAAGCCCAAGCTCAGGCCCAACAACTAGGTCCATGGAAAAGAGTATTTAAGAAGATTGAGATTCTGCTACTGATGGCAGAGAAACTTTTCTTCACATATTCAAAGACCCCTAAGAGGACCACAAGGAGTAGAGCCCAAGCCATGGGAGCTGAGCATCAATTAATTTCAGTTTATTTGTAATTTCAGTAGAGTAGGGTTCATTTAGCACAATAGGGGGTGTATTTAACAATTTAGCTTGTACCTAGGCCTTTTAGGGTAGGAATGTAGCCCTACCTTCTAGAAGCATGCTAAGGGGCTGCATTGACCTTTAGTCAACACCCTAGCAGCCCCCTCTTTTATGTATTCCCCATCCTACCCTTGCTCCTTACTCTCCAAGGCACCATCTCCTATAAATAGGGTGCTTTGGCTCATGTTTTTTTAAGATCAATTTATATGAGTAAATGCTGCCAAAATTATGCTAGCTTCTACTCTTTGTCTAGTCTCTCTAGGTTAGACACTTTGATCTTCATCTTCACCTTCATCCAAGTGATTTGGCCTAACCTATCACTCTCCACACCTTTCATGCACCTACAAGGAACCCATAGTTCTATATGAGCCATCCTTGACCCATATCATCCATAGCTTCCACCACCTTTTTACCTCATATTTTAAGAAGAACAAATGGTCATGAAGAACAATCCATCAATAGCTAGTAAAGGTGAGCCGCATCAGCTGAGTCCCACAGCATGGGCCAGAGCCACGTAGGCTATGTCCCATAGGTAGTAGGGACTAATGGGATGATTAGTCATTAGTATGTTGACCACTAGAGTGAACTGAGGTGTCCTTGTCACTCAACAGGGTGATGAGTCCTTGGCAACTGGGTGCGATGAGGTGACATCGGTTTTGGATGTTTTGAACAACAGAGCTAAAACATCTGATCTGGGTCCCGAGAGAAGACAAGTTATCAGTAAAATGCCTAGAGGTAGGGAGAGGCCTAAGTCACGAAGTGCCTATGCGTGTGGCAAGGAAAGCACAGTTAGGTGCAGAGTCCTGAGGGGTTGAGTACTCATCAAGATTAGGGTTTCCTAGTGAAGCTACATGCATGGCACGTGAACAGTGAAGGCGCTCCCAGGACAGGTGGCCACAGAGATTAGGTGCACGAGGGGGTCCCTAGGTGGCCATCCTGTTAGGATATGCACTCCAGTTAAGGAAACCTTACGTGCTAGATTACCTTAAGTCTGGGTGATAGCGGCGCAAGGGTATTCCTGTAAACCCTAAATATGGGTAGCGGCGCAGAGGAAACCCTAGACTATATAAAGGGTAGTAAAACACTTCACAAAGGTACGCAGTTTCTTGACCTAAACATAGATACTGAATACACTTGGTGTACTTGCTCTAGTTTTGACTTGAGCGTTGTGCCCCTTTCTATCTTGCAGGTGCAGGTTGTTTCGAAACAGCAAAGCCTAATTCAAGGTGAGGAAAGGAGGCGCGTGATCATCGTAGAGTCAACCGACAGGAGAGTCAACCGACAAGAACAATTTCATTTAATGCACTTTCCATTCTACTCTGAATACCACTTGGCCGTTGTGGCTCTTTCTTTAATACTGTTGTTGTCCTTTTTCTGCATATTTTGTTTCTTAACTTGTAATATGCCTTGATGACAATCTTACAAGCCTGTACCTATTTGACCTGCATATCTTTACTTCAATATCTGCATCCCAAGTAAGCTCTCTAAGCAACCTTGATCATGCGGTACTTGTTAACCTGTATCTCTAATCCTTTACTTAAGTCTTAGAAGAGGATTTCCTGGCGTGGCTCTTGGCTTGTTTGACAAACCCAATCGTCCTTGGTCATACTTTGTAGACAAGTTAAAGAAAACCTCCTCTTGGTCGACCTTGGTTGTAGCCAATGAAGACCTCGTCTTGGTCGACCTCAACTGATACACCAAGGAAGACCTCATCTTGGTTGACCTCGACTGATAAGTCAAGGAAGACCTCATCTTGGTCGACCTCAACTGATACGCCAAGGAAGACCTCATCTTTGTCGACCTCGACTGATAAGTCAAGGAAGACGTCATCTTGGTCGACCTCGACTGATAAGTCAAGGAAGACGTTACTGCCTCGACCTTCGCTTTCAAGCCATGGAGGACTTCCCTTGGAACCATACTATTCTCCCCCTTTCTTTAACAAGGTAGGAGAGGTTCGCTTACGTGCCTCGACCTCGGCTTTCAAGCCATGGAGGACTTCCCTTGGAACCATACTATTCTCCCCCTTTCTTTAACAAGGTAGGAGAGGTTCACTTACGTGCCTCGACCTCAGCTTTCAAGCCATGGAGGACTTCCCTTTACTGTTCAACACAAATATATCTTTCTCAATTCTTTTCTTTTATTGGGTGACCTCGTTAAAAAAGCCCATAGGGAAAAATAGTGTCCTCTTCACTGAATAATACAACTGTGTTGAATACAAAGTAATTAACTAAAATAAAATCACAAAGTAATTAACTGAAGTAAAACTTGAGGTTGGCAGCGTTCCATGTTCTTGGGATTGCCCCACTTTCCAGGGTCTCCAACCTGTACGCTCCATTCCCAAGGGCCTCGGCTACATGAAATGGTCCGGTGCAGTCCACTTGGGAGAAAACTTATTTTCCAATTGGTATGGATGGGCTTTTCGCATCACCAAGTCTACTACTTGGAACTGTCGAGGTTTCAGCTTAGACTTGTACTGGCATTCTACCCTCCCTTTTAAAGCTTCCGACCTGATGCGAGCTTCTTCTCTGAGTTCGTCCAGTAGATCTAAGTTCACCCTTCTTTCTTCATTAGATTCTTCTGCCACAAAGTTTTGGAAGCGTGGCGAGCTTTCTTGAATTTCTACTAGAATCATGGCATTTGACCCATATACCAAACTAAAGGGTGTTTCCTTGGTAGTAGACTGCGGGGTGGTATGATATGCCCACACAATCCTGGGAACCTCCTCCGCCCAAGCTCCCTTAGCTTTCTCCAGTCTCCTTTTTAAGCCCCTTAGTAGGACTCTATTAGTCGATTCGACCTACCCATTGGTTTGACGATGCTTGACTGATGCAAAAACCAGTTTGATGCCGAGCTCTGTGCACAATTTTCCCAGCTGCTGGCTTGCAAAAACGAATGCACGATCATGGCCTCATCTTTAGTCTGCAATCTGACCACGAGTGCCGCAAACCGGTTTAGGAAGTCTTTCAATGGTTCTTCTTGGAACTGCCTTACATCAAAGAGATCGAACATGACAAGTGGGCTCGCGTGGTTGACAATGAACTATTTCTTGAACAACTTCGTGAACTGGCCAAAAGATGTGATATGTCCATCTAGGAGCCCGATGAACCAGTTCAAGGCCGTACCTACAAAAGTACCCATAAATAGGTTATAGTGCATAGCTTTTGTTCCTCTAGAGATTATCATCTGAGTGTGGAAAGCCATGATATGGGCCTCTGGATCCTCAACCCCAGTGAAGGAGATTTTTGGGATCACAAAGGACGCTCGTATGACCGTCTCCATAATCTCTGGAGAGAAAGGCATTGGGCGAACCCTAGCTGGAGGTGGCACCCCTGGATCCACCACCGCACGTTCTCCTATCCCTCTCCTCAAATCTTCATTGGCCCTGCGTAGTTCTTCGTTTGCCGCCAACGATATGTTTAGGTCTGCCATAAATTGATCTTGGTTGGCGATGGACGCTGCAAACACCTGCTGAAGGTTGCGGATCGTCTGCATGAGTTCTTGGATGGTTGTAGTTTGATCACCCTCATCTCTTCCAATGCCACCTTGCCTTGTACTCCTCATGTTGTTTGGTTCTACTGATCACGACTGTGGATGGGACCTAGTTTTATCGGGCCCCACGGTGGGCACCAAATGTTCTCGCCGGTAAACTCGATTGTTGTTGACTCTGAAGTAGGTAGTGACTTGTAAGGACCTGTAAAATTGAATTGGAATAAAAGTGGTATATTTAAATAATTTCAGAAGATGTTATTATTTAAAATACAAAGAGCTGGTAAATGAAGTTTCGTAGTAGTCGGACCTCGGACGTCGCCCAAGATCTGGGGTCAGCTGGTAGAGGTCGGTCGGCTGAAATGTAGATCAAGAAGAGTAAAGGAGGAAATGTGTAGCTAAGAAGTCTCCTACGAGATCGCCGTTATTGAAGATGGAGGCGATCTCCGACTCCTCTGGCACATAATCGCCTGTCGCCTAGAGGAGACATGAGCGCCAATCGCCTAGAGTGTACGTGATCGGCGGGAATGCACGTAGTATGTGGTCAAGATACTGAATCAACCAGAGTGGGTTCCAACAACCACGCGTATCAAGGTGTGGGTTAAGCCTTAGATACGCTGTGCATGCGAAGCTCTACGCTTGAGCAAAAGAGATCACCCTTAGTGTTGCATGCAAGGGCGCGCGAGGCATGTGGACGTCGCCAGGGCGCGCGAGGCGTGTGGACGTCGCCAGGGCGCGCGAGGCGTGTGGACGTCGCCAGGGCGCGCGAGGTATGTGGACGTCGCCAGGGCGCGCGAGGTATGCGGACGTCGCCAGGGCGCGCGAGGCGTGTGGACGTCGCCAGGGCGCGCGAGGCATGAGGCATCGTCAGAGCGCGAGAGGCATGCGGGCATCACCAGGGCACGAGGCATGTGGACGTGGCCAAGGCACGAGAGGCGTGCGGGCATCGCCAGGGCACGATGCATGTGGACGTGGCCAGGGCACGAGAGTTATGAGGGCGTCGCCAGGGATGACATCGGTCGTCTCCCAGAAGAAGACATCGGTCGTCTTCCAGGACGAAGGAGACATCGGTCGTTCGCCAGGATGAGTCAGCAGTGGAAAGTTATCGCGCGACGTCGAGTTTCACACAGAGTAAAGTGGGACCCAGACCCCCAGCATGAAACGCCCTGCACGCGCGCCACGTAGACAAAAAGAGTGGTTCAGGCTAGTGACCTCAGAGTGTTAGCCTGCGCAGAGGCACGCTTAGGTGTACTGTTCAGCGAAGCGTACACGCAAACTCCTTGCAGAGTGGGTGGTGGCAGCGGTTTTTGTGGAGAAGTCAGCTTAAGATGCAAAAACCCATTTCTGAGGGAGAAGGAAAGAAACGTTGCTGTGGTTCCAGAGCTAAAGGGTGCGTTTATCTCCCTTCTCCTCCATTCTCTCCTTCGCGCTGCGATTCTAGCACCTTCACACGAGAGTACGACGAGCGACGGCCACCATTAGAGCACCTGGGAGGTTCTCTGCAAGTCCTTCAACCAAACGCAAAAACAGAGCCAAGGCGTCGTTCAAGCTTCGTTGGGTTTCGGAGCTCCTGGTGTTTGGCGCAAGTCCAGGTAAGGGAAGCTAGACCTCTTTTTCCATACAAGCCATAGTGTAGCTATCTCTGAAGTGAGGGCGACGTGGTCGCCATTTTTGTTTTCATCTGCGTAAAATGCTCTGTTTGTGTGCTTGGGCGACGTGGTCGCCGGTTTTATATACAGTCTTCGAAACACCCTGTTTTTGAACTAGATCGCCGGTTTTGGCGTTGTTTGTGAACTCTCTGTTTTTGGGTGTTGTTTTGAAACTACTTGAGATTTAAATGAAATATTCGAAGATCTGAACCTTGAAATGATTCGTTGCTGTGACTTGAATCAATTACTCGAGTGGTATGATGTTTTTGAATGCTGTGAATGTGGGATCGAGGCATAGTATTTTCAGGAAAGAAAATACCGTGTAAGGTCTTGTAGTAGGTGCATTGATCGGTGATTCCTAAGGGGATATCCTGACTCTGCTGAGGTAATGGAATCACGTAGAGGAAGTTACTCAGTTGTTGAGAGTCGAAGGAGGTCTATATGATGGGCGTCTCGTGTGAAAAAGAACGAGCTCCGCCTGTCCTATGGATTAACCCTGTCATACCAGGAGAACTATTGACATTGAGATGATATATGCGCATGCTGTGTGGATTCACAGCGACCCTGTGTGGATTTCACAGTGGTGTGGTATGACAGGTGCAGATCTCTGAGTCTAATCAACGCACGAGTCAATCCGGAAGTAGTGTTAAGTGTCTTGTGTGGTGAGTCAGTGGAAAGTCTGATAGGTGAAATGAGAAACTTGGAATTTTTATAGACACTTGATGCAGTATTGTGAAATGGAATGACTATGGGTGAATGTTGTGAAATGTGTGATTTTGGGCGATCAGGTGAATGATATGAGCAACTCTACGTTTTACATGGATATTTTGAAACTTGTTTTACTTTGATTGTCATGTTCATGATTTAAACTCTCTTTAAAATATCTAGCTTACCCTGCGTATTTTGGTTCTGTGGTTTTCTCTTAAAACTGTGATGATCGTGTATTTTACACGGGAGCAGATGATCTTCCAGGAAGTAGAGCTCCTTAGTGAGTGATCGCCGAGGAGGAGATCGCCGGTTTTCTGTCTCTATCGGGTGATCGCCTGTTTCTGCCTCTATCGGGTGATCGCCTGTTTTTTTTTCTGTCCTGATAGGTGATCGGCTGTTTTGGCTCCTCTGATAGGAGATCGGTCTCGTCCGATAGGAGATCGGTTTCTTCCGATAGGAGATCGCCTGCTTTGTTTTTTTTTACTGTATTTTGTTTATGTTTCTGGAAAATTTGACCGAATTTGTATTAAACTCCCTAAGAGGAGCAACTTCATTTCATATATATAATATTTTGTTCATAGAATCTATTTGTCACCTTTGCTTTCATTTTATATTTATTTCAAAGTAATTTGGAGGGATGTTACATTAATGGTATCAGAGCAGTTCGTCCTTAGGATGACCTGAGGGCTGTGGATCCATTGTGTTTCTTCTGCTCATGAAATTTATTTGAGTTTAAAATAACAACTATAGTGAAAGGTTTTCAAACGTTTTTGTATTGAAATTTTGTGTGTGCTTTGGTGAATATATGTTCTAACTGAAAATCTTAGTATTAAGAATGAGAAGGTCTTGATGAAGTAGTGAGGGTGCACACTCATAACTGGATCAAGATGAGTCTCAATCTTAATTCCAAAGGGTTGATGTTTAGCATATATTAAATTCTGGTGTGATTTATTTTGTTTTATTGAGTGTTTTGTAATTGATTGAAAGTGTTGATTGGATTGATGGTTGTATACCAGTAGTTGTTCTGGTGTTTTGCTTGAGATTATGAGTATTATGATCCGGTTGATGAACTCAAATTCTTAATGACTTTGAGATGCTGACCTTTGTAGGGTCTAGCTGTTACCTCCTGAATGAATTGATTTCTTATCGATCTCATTCTTGTAGTTGTAGGGAATATAGAAACCTATAGTTCCAAATCTGAAACGAAGAGAGATGGCACGTAGACCTTCTACCCCTCCCCAACCTTCTTCAGAGATGGGTCAGATCGCCAGGGCCATGGAGATGATGGCAACTGCCATCCAACAGCAGAATACGGTAATGGCCTAGATCCATCAGGCTTTAATGAATCATTGGGAAACTGCTGGATCGGCTGCAACAGCTTCCCAGGTCAATCAGCCTCGGGAGCAGATGGGGATGACCGAGTTCATGAGGCACAACCCAACCCAGTTCCGTGGGAACGTTTCTCCGAACCAACCAGATCAGTGGATCAGGGAATTCCATGCCTTAGTGGAGAAGGCAAAGAGGGTGGAGACCCTGGAGAGGGGTGGTTCCAGAGTAATCAGATCGCAACCAGGGAGTCCCTCCAGTGGGAAGGCCAAGGTGCAGCACCCACAAAGCAAGCCTTATTCGAGACCCCCACAGCATAGGACAGAAGCAGCACCGCCCCAGTTTCAGCAGCAACAACCCTGGAAACTAAAATGTTTCCACTGTGGTGGACCACACACAGTCAAGGTGTGCTCCAAGAGGAATTCAGAGAAAGGGTGTTTCACATGTCAAGGGATGGGGCACATTTCTAGAGATTGTCCTAACAGAAAAAGGATGACTCAACCTGTTAGTTCCCAGCAGTTGAGGAGCAAAGGCAGTCAACCTCGAGCAGCAGAGAGAGTGGTTGCCATGTCTGGAGCGGAGGCATCTCAGTCAGGTAACTTAGTACAGAGTGTTGCTCTATAGCTGGTAGATGCGTTAGAATTTTGATTGATTCTGGAGCGACACACTCCTTTGTGTCAAGCTTGTGTGTAGCCGAGTTGGGCCTTCTAGTGAAGGAGTACCGTTTGAACTGTTGGTCTCTACACCTGTATCAAGACAGGTGTTGACCTCTACAGTTTGCCCTGAATGTCCAGTGATGGTAGAGGGACGCAGATTCAAAGTAAACTTGATCTGCCTACCTCTTCAGGATCTGGATGTTATCCTGGGAATGGATTGGCTAGCTGCCAATCACGTTCTCGTAGTCTGCGGTAATCAGAAGTTCGCGGTTCCAAACCTCCAAGAGTCAGAGGTGATATCTGCTCAGCATGGGTGGTCGGAGTTGGGAAAAAGGGGCGAGGTGCTTCGTGATCCTAGCTCGGTTGGAAGTGAAGAATGAAGAGGACGTAAGCAAGATACCTTGGTGAAAGATTTCATGGAAGTATTTCCAGAAGAAATACCTGGATTACCTCCTAAGAGAGGGGTGGAACTCTCTATTGTTTTGGTACCTGGGGCTGGACCTGTGTCGATGACTCCAGCTGACTTGATGGAATTAAAGAAGGAAGTGTAAGTTAGATTTAGTGCACCAAGGTTTAGTTTCAGCTACATGTAAGTTATGGAGAGTATATAAGCTGAATGTTGAGGGTTTAAGGGCTTAAGCATGTGTATCCATGGGAAGTACCGGGGTTAAGTTCCAAAAATGAAAGAATGAACGTTCTTTTATTTGAAGCTTGGGAGATGTTTATGTCGATGAAACAGCATGAGATGACTCTAGCTTAACCACAAGCTTAAAAGGAAAGAGGAGATATTGTATTTATGTCTAAAGTTCAATTAGTCAGAGAAATTTGCTGAAAAATACCAAGTAGAGAAGTTACTGGGAGAAGAGAGAAAGCTTCACGCAGAATGGATGCTGTTTTGTGGACCGTGATTTGGAAGATGAGTATGGAAATAGTGGATGAGGAGTGATGAGAAAGGGAAATGGAAAGATATTCTTGTATCCAAATATGACTCGGAACTTGGGAGGAGCCGAGCTCATTCGAAATATCAATCGTGGTGGTAGAGAGATGTACGTAAGGTGTGCGAGGAGGGTGAAGATGATGGTTAGTTCCAAAAAGTCATTGTTGGAAAGTTGGAGGCGGAGGGGATGTGAGATTTCAGGAGGATGCGTGAGCCACTAACTTTAACTTTAAAGCAACGTGGCTGGTCTATGTGCTTCAAGTGGATAAGTGTTCTATTGGTTCGACATAAGGGTTTGAGGTCCCACCTTGAGAACTTCTATCTTATACGTATGTCATCCAAGTAAAATCAGGTGTGGAAGGGAATGTGGGTGGCAATAGTCTGTTGTATCTTGGAGAAGAGGAATAGAGTTGTCCTTAAGCAAGAAATTCTGAATGCAGAGGAAACTTTCCAATCGGCTCCACTACTTACATGATTGTGGTTGAGAGATATGGTGTGTTCGTTCTTGTATGCCTTTTCAGATGGGCACCTGAACCCAAATCAATGCATCCAATGTATACATTGGACAAGGAGGAAATGATGGGGACAGGAAGCCGAGTTGGCAAAAGAAGTCATAAGGATGATTTAGAAAGTAACAGCAACAAGAACTTTGTCGTTATAAGGTGCAGAATTATGTAGCATAGTGGTGAACCAAAGGTATTCCTGTAGGGAGCGTGAGAATTGGATCAGCAGTGGGAAGTCGATGGATGGTTTTGATCAAGAAGCGGAAGTTGATTCCTAGAAGGATATTTCGGATCCTAGTTTGAATGGACTAGGAGGCATGAGCAGTAGCCAGCTGTCCTTTTTCCTTCCGATGAAGGGATCTTGCTCACTTTTCTCTAAAGGGGCTAGTCCTGGTTCTGTTAAGGGCCTAGTTCTGGACTTGCTCGACCAAGTCTTCAGGGTTGGAAGTAGAGTGTGAGTACTGGAGTTGGCGCTCATTGGGGCAGCATATTCCATAAGCAGGAATGTAAAATGGAATTCGATGAAGTATTGGAGTAGGAAGAGTTGGCTCAGCAGACAACCGAGAGGGCGAAACTGATACAGGGCAGAATGAAAGTTTCTCAAAGTCGGCAGATGTCCGAGGCAGAGCAGAGGAGAAGACCTTTGGGGTTTGCTGCTGGGGGATCATGTCTTTATGAGGGAGGACACCAGCCAAGGGTGTAGGATGGGCGATCAGATCAAAGAAGCTGTCCCCTAAGTTTGTTGGGCCATATCAGATTCTAAGGGGGGGGATCAGTCCAGTGGTTTATGAGATCGCCCCACCTCCCCATTTAGCAAACCTGCATAATGTATTTCACGTATCACGGCTAAGGAAGTATCTTGCAGACCCTAGTCACGTGTTGGAAGCGGACGACGTGAAGATCGGGTGATTCACCAGGGGGAGTTTGAAGAAAACATGAGAGAAGCATATCCCTAACTCCTTCCCTTATAATTCAATTTTCGAGGACGAAAATTTTTCTTGTTGGGGAGAATGTAAGGACCTGTAAAATTGAATTGGAATAAAAGTGGTATATTTAAATAATTTCAGAAGATGTTATTATTTAAAATACAAAGAGCTGGTAAATGAAGTTTCGTAGTAGTCGGACCTCGGACGTCGCCCAAGATCTGGGGTCAGCTGGTAGAGGTCGGTCGGCTGACATGTAGATCAAGAAGAGTAAAGGAGGAAATGTGTAGCTAAGAAGTCTCCTACGAGATCGCCGTTATTGAAGATGGAGGCGATCTCCGACTCCTCTGGCACATAATCGCCTGTCGCCTAGAGGAGACATGAGCGCCAATCGCCTAGAGTGTACGTGATCGGCGGGAATGCACGTAGTATGTGGTCAAGATACTGAATCAACCAGAGTGGGTTCCAACAACCACGCGTATCAAGGTGTGGGTTAAGCCTTAGATACGCTGTGCATGCGAAGCTCTACGCTTGAGCAAAAGAGATCACCCTTAGTGTTGCATGCAAGGGCGCGCGAGGCATGTGGACGTCGCCAGGGCGCGCGAGGCGTGTGGACGTCGCCAGGGCGCGCGAGGTATGTGGACGTCGCCAGGGCGCGCGAGGTATGCGGACGTCGCCAGGGCGCGCGAGGCGTGTGGACGTCGCCAGGGCGCGCGAGGCATGAGGCATCGTCAGAGCGCGAGAGGCATGCGGGCATCACCAGGGCACGAGGCATGTGGACGTGGCCAAGGCACGAGAGGCGTGCGGGCATCGCCAGGGCACGATGCATGTGGACGTGGCCAGGGCACGAGAGTTATGAGGGCGTCGCCAGGGATGACATCGGTCGTCTCCCAGAAGAAGACATCGGTCGTCTTCCAGGACGAAGGAGACATCGGTCGTTCGCCAGGATGAGTCAGCAGTGGAAAGTTATCGCGCGACGTCGAGTTTCACACAGAGTAAAGTGGGACCCAGACCCCCAGCATGAAACGCCCTGCACGCGCGCCACGTAGACAAAAAGAGTGGTTCACGCTAGTGACCTCAGAGTGTTAGCCTGCGCAGAGGCACGCTTAGGTGTACTGTTCAGCGAAGAGTACACGCAAACTCCCTGCAGAGTGGGTGGTGGCAGCGGTTTTTGTGGAGAAGTCAGCTTAAGATGCAAAAAACCCATTTCTGAGGGAGAAGGAAAGAAACGTTGCTGTGGTTCCAGAGCTAAAGGGTGCGTTTATCTCCCTTCTCCTCCATTCTCTCCTTCGCGCTGCGATTCTAGCACCTTCACACGAGAGTACGACGAGCGACGGCCACCATTAGAGCACCTGGGAGGTTCTCTGCAAGTCCTTCAACCAGACGCAAAAACAGAGCCAAGGCGTCGTTCAAGCTTCGTTGGGTTTCGGAGCTCCTGGTGTTTGGCGCAAGTCCAGGTAAGGGAAGCTAGACCTCTTTTTCCATACAAGCCATAGTGTAGCTATCTCTGAAGTGAGGGCGACGTGGTCGCCATTTTTGTTTTCATCTGCGTAAAATGCTCTGTTTGTGTGCTTGGGCGACGTGGTCGCCGGTTTTATATACAGTCTTCGAAACACCCTGTTTTTGAACTAGATCGCCGGTTTTGGCGTTGTTTGTGAACTCTCTGTTTTTGGGTGTTGTTTTGAAACTACTTGAGATTTAAATGAAATATTCGAAGATCTGAACCTTGAAATGATTCGTTGCTGTGACTTGAATCAATTACTCGAGTGGTATGATGTTTTTGAATGCTGTGAATGTGGGATCGAGGCATAGTATTTTCAGGAAAGAAAATACCGTGTAAGGTCTTGTAGTAGGTGCATTGATCGGTGATTCCTAAGGGGATATCCTGACTCTGCTGAGGTAATGGAATCACGTAGAGGAAGTTACTCAGTTGTTGAGAGTCGAAGGAGGTCTATATGATGGGCGTCTCGTGTGAAAAAGAACGAGCTCCGCCTGTCCTATGGATTAACCCTGTCATACCAGGAGAACTATTGACATTGAGATGATATATGCGCATGCTGTGTGGATTCACAGCGACCCTGTGTGGATTTCACAGTGGTGTGGTATGACAGGTGCAGATCTCTGAGTCTAATCAACGCACGAGTCAATCCGGAAGTAGTGTCAAGTGTCTTGTGTGGTGAGTCAGTGGAAAGTCTGACAGGTGAAATGAGAAACTTGGAATTTTTATAGACACTTGATGCAGTATTGTGAAATGGAATGACTATGGGTGAATGTTGTGAAATGTGTGATTTTGGGCGATCAGGTGAATGGTATGAGCAACTCTACGTTTTACATGGATATTTTGAAACTTGTTTTACTTTGATTGTCATGTTCATGATTTAAACTCTCTTTAAAATATCTAGCTTACCCTGCGTATTTTGGTTCTGTGGTTTTCTCTTAAAACTGTGATGATCGTGTATTTTACACGGGAGCAGATGATCTTCCAGGAAGTAGAGCTCCTTAGTGAGTGATCGCCGAGGAGGAGATCGCCGGTTTTCTGTCTCTATCGGGTGATCGCCTGTTTCTGCCTCTATCGGGTGATCGCCTGTTTTTTTTTCTGTCCTGATAGGTGATCGGCTGTTTTGGCTCCTCTGATAGGAGATCGGTCTCGTCCGATAGGAGATCGGTTTCTTCCGATAGGAGATCGCCTGCTTTGTTTTTTTTTACTGTATTTTGTTTATGTTTCTGGAAAATTTGACCGAATTTGTATTAAACTCCCTAAGAGGAGCAACTTCATTTCATATATATAATATTTTGTTCATAGAATCTATTTGTCACCTTTACTTTCATTTTATATTTATTTCAAAGTAATTTGGAGGGATGTTACATGACTCCTTTCTACCTTGCAGTGGGTTGATGGCTCCGTTGAAGCAGAGGGGCTCTACCTGTAATTGCACTCTGACGATCAAGTCAGTACAAGGCAAGAAACATCAAACAACTAAGATATCTCAAGCCAAGAGTGTATGAGAACTCTAAGCTTGCAAAGAATTGTGTTGGTGTGTGAACCTGTGTTTACCTTGGGCGTTACCCCATTATATAGCTGTTTTTAGGTTACCTGCCGCCTACATGCCTCTGCCCAAGTGCTGCCTCTAGCGAATTTAGGGTTATCTCCACGGGATTCTAGGGCACAACTTCCCTATAATCCCGTGGCAACTTTCCTTTCTTAGAGTGCAACTCTCGTGGGCCTATCTTTTTCCTGGAGTGCGTAACTTAAGGGGTGGCCGCTAGGGTTTCAGTGCCTAACCCAGGGCCGCCAACCCAAACTTATCTAATAACTTAATATCTAACGTGCCTCAAAATCTTCACATGCCTCCCATGTGTTTCTAAGGATAATTCTATCGTGTCAAAGCCTTATGTCTTGAACACATCATGTATGCATGGCATATCTGTGAATCTGGTTTCGTGCCTTGACACGAGTAATTCTCTGGACCCCGCTATAGGCCCTACCATGCTGACCTCTCCTGTGTCGACCTCCCACTCATGTGCCGACGTTCGAGGTCTGGCCACTACAGTTAAGAAGCAAGATTTGGTCCTTTAATAAATTTGGGTCCAATGATGTTAGCAGGAACCTTAGGAACATTAGAAACCTTAGGAACCCATCTCATAATGCCTTTGGGTACAGAAAACCTTTTTACTTTGCAGAATCTAATAGTACGACCCCTTTTCATGTAGTAAACGCAAATTTCAACCGGTTGTTTCGACAAAACAAGAGGTTGTTTTTCAAAGAAACTTAAAAAGGGTTTTGAAATAGATTTGTTCTTGTTGTTTGAGTTAAATCCCAGTCCAGCCTTTCCAAAAACACACTTTTGAAATGCAAGTACTGTTTCAAGATTTGATTGGCCCTTGGAAAACTTGTCCACCCTTTTTAAAAGATAGTGAACCTTCTTTTGAAGAGATTCACAATTTTCATAAATACTTGAATCAACAAACTTACAAGAAGAGGTAAATCATTTCCAAATTTTCAAAATTAGTTTTTGAATTGTTCAACTCTTCTTCCAAGATCTTGACTCTATTTTCCAACCCGTTGTTTAAACCTTTCAACCGGTTGTTCAAAAGGGCCAACCTATTAGCTTCCTTAAGAGTTTCTTTGAAGGCATCAAGAAGTTGACTATAATTTTCACTATGAATAGAGGAGTTAGAACTTACACTGCTTGTTTCACTTTCTTGTCTTGTTGTCATTAGACACAAATTTGCTTCTTCTTCATCACTTGAGGAGGAGCTTGATGAGTCATCATTGTAAGCTCTTCTTGATTTTCCTTTCTTCTCATACTTCTTGAAGTCTTTCCTCTCTTTGTTGGGACATTCAGTTTTAATATGACCCTGTTCACCACATCCAAAGCATGTATATTTGTTAGTGTTAAACTCAGCAGGTTTCTTGCTATCATACCTGTTGGATGAGTCACTTTTGTTGTTTCTCTTCTTTAGGAACTTGCTGAATTTCTTAAACAGTAAGCTAAATGTTTCCTTTTCACTCTCATCACTTGAGTCTTGATTGTAACATCCCGCCAAATTCTTTTCATATTTATATAATAAAAATAAAGGTAAACAAATATATTGAAGTGAACATAATTATATATATGTAATGAAGTTTCTCCTCACAGGGAGTTTAATACATAATCGGTCAATTTTCCAAAAGCGTAAACAAAATACAGTAATATAGAAAGACAGGCGATCTCCTAACAGCAAAAGGCAATCTCCTATCAGAGAACGGCGATCTCCTATCAGAAAACAGAAAAAGGGTGATCGCCTAACAGAAGTAGGAACAGGCGATCTCCTTCCGGCAACCACTCACTGAGGAGCTCGACTTCCTGCAACATCATCTGCTCCCGTGTAAATTATACACGATCATCACAGGTTTAAGAAAAAGCCAAACACAATACCAAAAATCACAGGGTAAGCTAGACATTTGAAAAAGAGTTTAGATATGAACTTTAAAATCAAGATAAAACAAATTCAAGATACCCACGTAAAACCATCAGCTTTCTCATTCTGTTCACATGACCATCAAGTAAACACATATTTCACAATTGCTCAAAAGTCGTTAAAATCACATAATTCATCAAGTGTCTAGCAATTCAATGTTTCCCATTTCTCACGTCAGACTTCCACTGACTCATCACACAAGACACTTGACACTACTTCTGGAAGACTCGTGCGTTGAACTTAGCATCCAGAAACCTGGCGCCCGGCGATGCCCGCATGCCTGGCGCCCTGGCGATGCCCGCATGCCTCACGCCCTGGCGATGCCCGCATGCCTCGCGCCCGGCGATGCCCGACGACACATCACCATGCCTTGCTGTAGGTTCTTCATCCCACTATGTTACGTCCAAGGTATCATCTCCACATGACTTGGTGACGTCGGTAGCTTCACATTTCCAAGAGTAGGTCAGCACTACTCCTCGTGCGCCCATGCAACACCAAGGACGATTTCTTCTGCTCAAGCATAGAGCTTTGCATGCACAGCGTATCTAAGGCTTAACCCACACCTTGATACGTGTGGTTTTTGTGGAACCCACTCTGGTTGATCCAGTATCCTGACCACATACTGAGTGCACTTTCGACGATCATGTGCACCATAGCCGACTGGCGATCACGTGCAACCTAGGCAACAGGCGATCATGTACTAACCAGGCGATCTCGTAGTCTTCTAAACTACACTTTCCTTCCTTTTTATTTTAAATAAAAACATACTTAGAATTCATTTAAAATATATCCCTTTTTATTCCAATTTAATTTTACAGGTCCTTACATTGATAGTTTTTGCTCCCAGCAGCCTTAAATGTAATTGTTTTCACACCCGTGTCCTCATTTTCTTGAAGATTGAGTCTATCCATCTCCAACTCGTGCTCTCTTAGCTTTCCAAACAATGAGGAAATGGTCATGGAGGTGAGATCCTTTGATTCAGATATGACAGTGACTTTGGGTTGCCAAGATCTATCAGGACTCTTGAGAATCTTGATGTTCAACTCCTCTTTGTCAAAAATTTTGCCAAGACTAATAAGGTGATTCATAATGTGAGTGAATCTCTTTTGTACTTCAGCAATTGATTCTCCCTTGAGCATTCTAAACATTTCATATTCTTGGATTAAGGCATGCTTCCTTTCCCTTTTCACATCATTTGTCCCTTCATGAGTAACCTCAAGAGTGTCCCACATCTCCTTGGCCGATGTACATTGTGAGACCTTAAAACATTCATCAGAATTCAAAGCAGAGGTTATGATATTCTTTGCTATGCAATCAAATTTGGCCTTTTTATTCTCTACATCAGTCCATTGGGACCAAGTTTTTTCAATCAAAACACCTTCCTTTTCAAATTTGGGAATAAAAGGACCATTTTCAATTGCATCCCAAATCCCTCTATCTAGAGATTCCACAAAAATTTTCATTCTAACCTTCCAAAACTGATAGTTCAAACCACAAAACAAAGGTGGTCTGTTAATTGAGGCACCCTCCCCAAAAGGTAGTCTTTCAGCCATAGAAAAAAAATTTAGGATCGAAAACTTGAGTAATTTTCAAGAACTTAGCTCTTGATGCCAATTGTTAGAATATATGGCCTTAAACAAGAGGGGGGGGGGGTGAATTGTTTAAGAAAGATTTTTGCAGAAGGTACAATGAAACTTAGTGCAGAATTACAGATAAAGAAATCAAGTTAGCCAAGAATATATTATGTTTCAAGTAAAATACAGAAAAACAATTGGTTGTTTATATCAGCAGATATTTAAAACAACTTAAAACAGCAATTAAAAGAGTTAGGGATGAGAGAAAAGCACACCAACAGATTTATACTGGTTCACCCTACTCACAGGGGCTACATCCAGTTCCCAGAAAACCATTGGGTTCCACTATGCAATCAATCACAAATTACACACACCACACACCAAAGTAGTGACCTTGAACCCCTCAAGAAACACACTACCTTTGGCAAACCACACCACAGAATTCAGAACCCCTCTGAATCTGCACTTACAACCTTTTACAGAAATACAGTGATCCTGCCGCTTGACTCGAACGTGGAGGACTGCCTCGTCACTCCTTCGTCTAGCCCTCTGTTCTGCAGGAACGCTCCAAGAACCACCGCCGGAACTCCAAACGCTGCCTGCAAAACACACAGATGGCGCCTCTAGCGGCCGTTGTAGCTCCGACGCTCAAGTCAGGCAACAGGAACACCAAAACTATATCTGAATCTCTCTGTGAGACCCGTGTGTGACTGAAACTCTCAGATGTGTAAGCAGTGAGAATCTGTAAAAAACCTCCCCTTAATTCGTTAAGAGTTTGTATATATACCTGAGTCTTTCTCTCTCCTGACGGTTATTCCTCCTGACACGTGGATAACATCTGGTCGTACACGTGTCATCATCTGGAGTGTCTGCAGCTGAAACGTTACTTCCACTGTGCCCCTGCGACTAAGTTATCCACACAGGGAGTAGCTTAGTACACAGGCTACTCTGGGCGCAACCTTAACATGGCGAGCTGGTTAACCCTGGGCATTGCAGCTCACACTACACATGGTGGCAGATATGCCACTTATCCTCTGTACTTTGACCATACAACAAGTGCTTGCCAAGTCTTCTCAAACACCCGGCGATGTGCTCTTTCGGCGACTTGCTGACCACCTGATCTCCTAACCTTAACACACGGCGATCATGTGCAATCTGGGCGATTACTGATCCATACCGGCGATGACCGACTACTCATCCTCAAGGCGATAGGCGATTACTCACCTCAAGGCGATAGGCGATTACTCATCATCACAGGCGAGAGGCGATTACCATTCTGAGTGATCACCTCCCTGATTCGCCTGCTATCCTCTACCACGTGTTACTCTGTGAATGGTCCACGTGGTCAACTGCTGCTGATGTCATCGACTACCGATGACCGACCGGAACATACAATAATCAAGGAAGAGAGATTAAGATACACCTAGGAATTACAAAGCTTCAAGATCAGAAAATACAACCCAGTCCTATTCCACACACTTAAGAGTGATCCAAAGCTCTTTGAAATCTTGGAAAAACTGTTTTGATAAACTCTTTTTCTTACTTCTAGATTAGGAGCGTAAAACCACCTTTATATAGACTAACCAAGTGGTCAAAAGCATTTAATAAAGGAGCCAAGGTAGGTATGATCATTTAAAACATATTAAAACCACTTAACAGAATTCTGTTAAGGTTTTCAGAAAAACAATCGGTTGTTTAGTCGAAAGAACCGGTTGAATTGACTTGACAACAAAGTCAAGCTTTTCAAATAGCTTTCAACCTTTTTGAAAATCTACTAAGTTAAAACAACCTGTTGTTTCAAAATTTCAACCTGTTGAATTCAACAGCATTCTAGAAAACTCATCCTTTCAAATGGTTAAAGATTCAAATGAACTTGGATCATCTTAAGGAGTGAATTAACAAGTTTCAAACAACTAGACAACACACACACACCTAGTAGCAAGGTCTTCAAGCTTTCCACTTGGATTTGGAGACATCAAAGCATCTTGTTCAACACTTCTATCCCCAGAGCAAAGCCAAAGGAATTTCAAAACCTTTTTCATCTGCACCAGAGAAACAATCGGTTAAAAGATCGATTCAATTGGTTGTTACATGTTTTAATTGCATGAAGAAAGGCCACTCTGTTAGGTATTGAAGTTTTCGAAAATCTCTTATTCCTAAAGGGATTTTTAAGTGGATTCCAAAATATATTGATGTTTCTAAAGATAGTTCTAACACTCATGGACCCAAATTTAAAAGGGGACCAAATCTTGCTCTTTAATCTTGTCTTATAGGTATTCTTGAAAGCCAAGAACCATATTGGGTGTAAGAAATGAAGTCTCAAGGAAAGAAAGCATAAAGATAGTTTAGTTCTTGTGCCTACACTTGTCCAATGTGTACATCCAGCAAGATTCTTTAAATGACAAAGAGACATCCTGACAAAGGCCGAAATGGTTGGCTAAAAGAGAATTTTCAAAGAATAAAGAGAGTATGTGTATCACTCAATTCTTGTAAGTATGCCTTGTAACCAAGTAAACATCTCAAGGTTTTCATTTTTGATGAATCCATTAGAGTTCTCTATGCAAAGGTATGAACAAACATTGTACTACATGCTTCATCATTTTAAAAGGTAATTTCAGATTGTGAAAATGTTTCCTTTGCTATCACAATTAAAACAACCGATTATTTTCTCGAAACAACCGATTGTTCTTTCTCTGGCATACCTATGTTGTGCTGCCAAGTTTGTTATGCATAGTTAAACCTATTATATTTTAAATCATGCTTTTGGCCATATAGAGGAAAAAGTCTATGTGTGTTTTGGATGTCTTAATAGCATTAAACTAATGCTTTTCTTTGATTTAATCTGCTGTTGTCATAAGCATGTGCACACACTGTTGCTTCAAATCTGCATTGGTTTACAACACTGCTCTTACTGGTTTATGTGAGCTTTGTTATCCTGCTGCTATACTTGTCTTGTATCTGCATAAATTCTATTTTGCAGGACCTTTTCAATTACAGGTGCTATTATGAAGGCTAATCAAAGTGATGTTTAGTTTTATGGTTCAAGAGCATCCACCTTACTCAAGCTCATGTCCTATGGAAAGTAAGTTGTACATGTTCATCCTATGGTTTTGGAATCATAAGACCAAATGAGCTTCTAGACATGTTGAGGTAAGGCAAAGGTATGAATGTTTTAAGCATTTCCCATCAATTTGAAAGGTGATTTTCTTTTTCTTGCAGTCTCAAAAAAACAACCGATTGTTTTCACGAAACAACCGATTGTTTTACTTCTGGCACATTTGAATAATGTTGTTGTGAATTTTTATGCATAGTTACAGCTATTTCTTTCAAAACTCTTTGTGTGCCAAATATGCATGTAATGTTGCCAAGATAAGTGGTTTTGCTACAGTAACTGTAATCAAATATATGTGGCTCTACAAAATTCAGTTTCTGCAGAAGCATACATTATATCAGCTTCCAGTTAAAACAATATTCTATTGATGGATACCTTCTTGAGATGCAAAGGCTGAGAGCTCTACATTGTCAAACACACATCTAGAAATATTTGTTGATTGTCTTATTGTAGCTGTTAGCAGTACTGAAAAAGATGATGAAAACACCTTTCTGCACAATCCTGTCCAGAAAAACAACAAATTGAATCTGCGAAACAACCGACTGAAATTCTGCAACAGGATGATCTGCCTAAGATGATAGTTGTTGTTTTTGGGACCAAGATACAAGGTTTTATAAAGAAGTGTCAATGAGACTAATATGCTTGCAATATGGAATTGAAATATCCAAGAAAGATGGTTTCAACTGCTATCCTACAAATGTCAAAAAGAAGTATTCATGGCTGTGTTGGCATTGTTGGAACTAATACTTTGATGAAGCAATACTTTGATGTCTTCCTTGAAGGAGGACAACTGGATGAGGAAAAGATAGAGGAAGAAATTGTCGTCTCCTTGTTGAAATTTGTGAGGTCTATGGAATTTAATTTTGCTGTTGTCACTGCTCTAATACATCATAGATTTCTGCTGCAATCCTCATATGGTAATACAATTTTGTTACTACAATGGTGCTGATATATGCTCTGATTCATAATGACTTTCAATGTTGTTTCTCAATTTTGTTTTAATCCTTCCTGTTGTCTATTTGATAAGACAAATAGGGGGAGAATTTGTTGGTGCTTTGGACTGTAATCGTTTATAATTTGCACTCTTGATTTTGCTTTTAATCACAACTTTAGATAGAAGCTTTTTATGCTCTGATATTTTTAATTGGTTAATCCTGCGGCTTAATCAGTTGTTCTTCTGCTGTTGCACCTTTGGTTTGTTTTTCACTCTGGTTTGGCTGTGAAAACTGGTTTATGGTGCTCTAACCTTTTGGCAAAGAACTTTTTGTGTTTTCTGCTTCTATCTGTGATTGCAGGTGATGAACAAAATTCTAAACACTTTTCTTCAAAGCAACCAAGTATTTGTCTCCATCAAATAGGGGGAGATTGTAGAGCATAGGAGCTTTGATGTCTCAAATCCCTAATGAAGCTTGAAGCCTTGCTGCTATTGGGTTTGGGTAGTTTAGAGTGTTTAGAATTTATGTAAAAGATCAGTTCTTAATTCCTGCACAAAGCTTGGCAAATATGTTTTGAAAAGTAAAGTGTTTTTCTAAAGCCAAGAAAAACAACCGCTTGAATTATCAGGATAACCGGTTGTTCTTTGCCTAGCTGGCACAAAGGTTTGAAAAAGCTTTTTGAAAGTGTTAAGTCATAGCTTGGCCCATTTAACCGATTATCTTGTGGTTTTAACCGGTTAAATGTAAGTCTGCATAACAGCTTTTTGAAAAACTATTTTAACTGTTTCAAATCTTTTTTGGCTGGTTCATGTGCCTCAAACGACTAGATTTCAAGTGCTATAAATATAGCCCTTCTTTCAGAAACAAATGAAAAAAATTTACAAAATAATTACAGAAGATCTACGAAAGAGTTTTTTAGATCAAAAGAGAGATTGAAATGTGTTTTTTAAAGAAGTTTTTCAAGATTTGGAGATTTCTTTTTAAGCTTTGCACTGATTCAAGATCTGATCATAGGAATCCCTGAGTTGTGTAATATCAGGTGTTTTCTTTTCCTATTAATGTTCTTGTTGTTTTAATTTCATAAACCTGTGAGCATATGTGAAAATCCTGTGAAGTCTGAAGGGTGTTCTGACTTGAGGTGTGTGGTGTTGCAAAGAGGGTGAATGGTTCTTGTGGGTTTCAAGATCACCTCTCTGTAGTGTGTTTGTGTAATCTGTTGTTGATTACTAGTGAAACTTAGAGGTTGTTCTAAGATTGGATGTAGCTTTGAAATTAAGCGAACTAGTATAAAATTCATGGTGTAAATCTCTCTCTATCTCTCTTTTTATAATTGTTTGATATTGGTTTTGCTGGTATAAAGAATCGATTAAAACAAAATTTTAATCGGTTGTTATTCTTGTTTATGAACTGTGTGAATCTGCTTATGTTGTTAACATAAACAACCGGTTAAATCGCAACTTTAACCGATTATATTTCTGGAAACAGTTTCTGCAACATTGGTTGAATGCTTTTCTCTTTTGTTTTTCTATGATTGTTTAATAAAGGATCACTCTTAAGTGTTAATTGCGAAAAGCTTTGGAAAACAATTCACCCCCTCTCTTGTTTTAAGCCATCAATTCTAACAGGCCGTTCACCATGGTTTTACCTGGGCCTAGTTGTGAATAATCTTTTTCAAGATGGAGGGTGGATGCCTGTACAACAGCTTTGAACCCTGCTCGAAAGGCTTCAGCAGCTTCTGCGTTGTAGACCTCGATTTCACTGGCAAGAAACTCATCCTTTTGGGTCAGTTCTTGTTGTAGCTTGTCAAGGTGGCTCTTCTCCTTAGTTAGGCGAACTGCTTGCTCTGCGACCTCTTTGGTTTTTTCGATCAAGACTTGCCCAGTTTGCTGATAAAAAGCTTGAAGGTGTTGGAGTTCTTGTTATAGACCCGCCACTTTTTGGTGGAGTTCTTCATTCTCACGAACCTTTAACTCGGTTGTGGCTTCTTGACTTTGTTTCTTGGCAGCTAAGCATATTTTGGCCAAAGCTTGCCCAAACGGCCTCAGGGCCTTTTGAATCAAGTGGCGTCCATCATGCGCCATTAGTCTTTCTTCATCCTCGGGTAGTATCAACGCACCCTTAAGATAAGAAGAGATGTCCAGACTAGGGTCCATATCCCTTTCCTCTTGGAGCTCTCCGCTCTACCTTCAAGGTTGAACAGTGTGGTCAGAGGAAGAGTAAGATCTCTTGGGGGAGATGCATGGGTGAAGGCAACCCGGTCATGTGAAGGGGAGTACTCAGGAGGGACGACAGGAGCTTTCCTCTTCCTGGAAAGGATGAGCCCTGAGGTGGTCTCTTCGTTGTCCTCAGTAGGGGCAGGAGTAGGCAGAGCTTTCAGTGGCATTTAACTAGCCGCATTCACTTTCTTTGACATCTCCTCCAAGTCCTTCTTACTGAATTAGGCCAACATCCTTTCTGCAATGAACAGAGACAAATAATTACAATTTATAAAGTCGAATGGGGCTCGCTAAGGCTAAAGAAGAAGGTGTACTAGTATAGCTCTTTAAGGCCTTTTGGGATGAATTCTTTGCCTAGGAGGAAAGCCATGTCAAAGACAACTTGCAAGCCCGAAAAAAACTTAAGAATGCAAGGAGCTTTGGTAACAAAGATTTCATAAGGAAGAAAGGTGTTCTTGCCGGTTGACTCGCCTGTCGGTTGACTCACGACACTCACACGCCTCCTTCCTCACGTTGATACGTGCTTGGTTCTTTCGAAGCAATCTGCACCTGCAAAAGAGAAAGGGGGCGCCCTAGAGGCCGTTTGCACTCCGACGCTCAAGTCAGTGTAGGGCAAGTAACACCAATGTATTGAGTTTCTCTGTGTTTAGGTCTAGAAACTGTGTACCTTTGTGAAGTATCTCACTTTTCCTTATATAGTCTAGGGTTTACTGCGTCGCTAGCCCTAATTAGGGTTTACTGCGCTGCTAGCCATATTCTGGGTTTACTGGAATACCCTTGCGCCGCTATCACCCAATCTTAGGGTAATCTAGCACATAAGGTTTCCTTCTCTGGAGTGTAAACTCTCACAGGGTGACCACCTGGGTGCCTCCTTGTGCACCTAGTCTCTGGGGCCACCTGTTCTGGGAGTGCCTTCACTGTTCACGTGCCCTGCATGTAGCTTCACTGGGAAACCCTAGTTCTAATGAGTACTCGACCCCTCAGGACTCTGCACCTAATTGTGCTCTCCGTGCTACCCGCGTGGGCACTTCGTGATCCAAGCCTCTCCCTAACTCTAGGTATTTAACTGGTCATTGGCCCACTCTGGGAACCAATCTTAGCTGTTCTGTTTACGCTGTTCAAATCACCCAAGACCGATGTCACCTCACCGCACTCTGTTGCCGAGGACTCCTCGACCTGCTGAGTGACGATGACACCTCCGCCCATCCTGGTGATCTGACGACTACTCACCCGTCTCTGTAGGCTGATGACTCGTCACCCTTCTCTGTAGGCTGATGACTCATCACCCTTCTCTGTAGGCTGATGACTAATCACCCTTCTCTATAGGCTGACGACTAATCACCCCTCTCTGTAGGCCGATGACTAATCACCCTTCTCTGTTCAATACCCCCTGTGGGGTCCATTCCACATGGCTTTGGCCCATGCTGTGGGACCCAGCTGAAGTCCGAGGACTGGTCAGTACACAAGCCCCCCAGTCTCAAGCTGTTAACTTGTTTCAGCGAAGAGACTAAGTCATGGGCGAGGACTGATCGGTACACAAGCCCCCCTAGTCTCGTGCTGTTACCTTGTTTCAGCGAAGAGACTAAGTCATTGACTCGGGCGACCTACGTGGCTCTGCGCATAAGTACATGAACAGTGCGCTGAAAGGACACTTCACCAACCCCCTTTCATTCGCTAACACTTGGCTACATCAACGGTTTGAGATTCATAACGTTTGCGCTCCCTAGGGCTACGTTAAACCTCTTCAAAACCCCGCGCCACTTCATTGTTTCATCACTTTGCATTCTCAACTTCTGTAGACTCTATCTTCCAACGCACGCTCTCCTGCTCTCACCAAGCCTTTCGAACTTCTCCGCCCTCACTCAACCAAAGGTATGATTTTTATGTCTTCTCCACCTTCATAACATAATCTCTGTTCTTCATACTGCATGCTGCTGTTCTGGGCCTGTGTGTGGTTTGTGCATTCTAGGGTTTTTGTTCTTCTTTTCTGGGTTCGTTCTACCTTCGAGTCTTCATCCACCATTGTTTTCTTCTAAGCCTCTTTTCTTTTCCTGCCTCTCATTTGTTTAGATTCGAGATGGCCATAACCAAAACTACCTCCGAACCTCCTCCAACCGTAGCGGTCGATTACAAGGCCCTCTACCCATGGGCTTCTGAGGATCTCCTTGCCGAGACCTCCAAACTCACATCCTGCGAGGATCTTCGCAAGCACAGGGATGATGAGAATGAGATCAAAGGACGCGTCTTTGGCAGGGAATGAGGTTTTGATCAATAGTGGAATTCGAAACGGTAAGGTTTTCTTCACTGTTGATGTTGAGCCACATGGGCACCTAGGATTGAGTATGGCGAGGCATCACCTCAGAGATGCTTCGTGATACAACCCAAATAGCTACAAAGATGACCTAGGAAGCAAAAGACAAAGCACAAGGTGAACAGTCATCTCAGGAAACAATTCAAGACCCCACCAATGATCTCAGGGACCTCACTAGAGGAGCTGGGCATAAACCAACACACCAACTATTCTTCCTTTTGGCCTTCTTATAAGATGCAAATATGTTGTAAATAATTTGGGCTCACTTTAGGGGTCCAAATAGCAAAGATAAGCTAGAATAAGGTGCCTTTAGCATATTAGGGGGTGTAGTTAACATTTTAGCTGGTTCTTAGCCCTTTTGGAAGGCATTTTGACCAAGTTTCTAGAAGGACAAGCCTAGGATGCGGGTTTCCCTTAGTCAAACCCTAAGGCTACCCATTTTTTCCCTTTTACCATTCTACCCCTTTAGCTTGTTCTCCAAGGCTCCTTTACCTATAAATAGGAGGCCTACCTTGTGTATTTTTCAAGTTGAAAATTATAGTAAAGAAATTATACACAAACTTTGTGTGAGTAGTGATGTGAGTTGATTTTAGATTCATTGTATTTGTGACACTTTTAAGTATTAGGATCAAGATTCTTAGCAATTTTAGGTGAGTCACCTAAGGAAAATTCCCACTGGACATTAACTTAGCAAGTGCTAAGTAGATGTGAAGGTTCATTTCCAAAGGTCCAAGGTTAAAACACAATTAGAGGTGTGAATGAATGAAAAATAAGGTGCAGAATGGAAAATAGATTAGGCGCACAAAAATAGAGATGGAAAACAGAATTGAACAATACACAAACTCAAGGAAGCTTAAGGAGTCATCAGTGGAGACTATGCCTTCCAAAATGATGATCCAAACTCAATTATAAGTGTTATATCCTTGTACACAAAAAATTGATCAAGAAGATAAGGAATTAACCAAATAGAATTGGAAAGGAAAACAGAAAACAGAATAGAAACAAAAACTAAAATAGAACAACCGATTATAACCACAAACAACAAAAACAACTGGTTAAAATTGAAGAACACATAAATGACTAGGAATATGAAGGAAGATGAAACTTATGTGGTTGTAGACTTGGTTTGGGAATGGACACACCACTTGGAGGTGATGATCCAAGATAAGTGTTGAATTGCCGCCACTTGAAGCTTGCAAAGCTCACAAGATGAGACAAGGAAGAGGAGAACAAATCTCACACAATTCACTCACAGTTTGAGTATAGTAACTTTTCTTATATTTCAAACTTTTAATTTACAATGACCAGGCACCTCTATTTATAGTTTTAGAGGGCTGAAATTCAAATGAAACAAATTCAAAATTCCCTCCTAATCTAATTCAAATTCGGCGCCTAATTGAAGACACATGGGAGGTGTGATCTTTTTTCTACTTTGGCACCTCCTAAAAACTATACCTACACCTATTCTTTATGTCACACGAAAGGTGTGACTTATTTTTATACATTAACAACCCTTATTTGATGTCTACACCTTTTCATTAATGTTCTACTAAAAACTATACACAAGTAATCACAAAAAGAGACATCCATTGATGCTCTTCTTCCAAAGCTTTAGCCTTGCTCCTAGTCATCCTTTGAGGCATGAAGGATGTTAAGCTAATTGGTTGGGCTTGGGCTTCTAGGGCTTGGGCCTCAAGCGCCTCCTCTACTTGGTCTTCATCAAGTAGTGAGTGAGTGAGTCTCCTCCATTGTGGTTTTATCTTGTGGGTGATGATGCTCTCAAGTGGTGGCCTCCTTCCACTCATCTTGGTGGTTCCACCTCATCAAGTGGTGTGATTCCTCATTGTCTCCATATCCATAAGTTCTTCTTTCATCATCTTTTCCATTATTCCATTCCTTTGTTCACGGTTTCGCTCTTCCTTGCTTATATTTGTATTCAGTTTGTTTGGAGACTTTTTATGAGTAAGGAGCATCATTTGGAATGGCTTGTACACCATTGATGCATCCCTTTTCTCCTTTCTAAGTTTCGACTGTTGCATTCATAATCACCATATTCATGTCTTTTTCTCTTTGCCTTGTGGAAATGAACCTTCACATCTACTTAACCAGTTGGTTAAGTTAATGTCCAGTGGGGATTTTCCTTAGGTCATCACCTTAATTATCTTAAAATTCAATCCTAAGCAAAATGACACCATAAAATGCTAAATCATAAAATCAACTCACATCACTTCGTGCGCTGTGCTCTACCTACCCATTGAGAAATCGTCACATCAGCCATTGAAACACTCAAAAGATTCTTCGCTTAGCCTAGCTCAGCTCAAGCCTGGGGGGCTTATGTACTGGGCAGGAGTTCGGTCTTCGGTTTTGAGTTAGTGGTAGCTCTGTCTCGTAAGATATAGTTATGATGAGACTGCCATATGAAAGGGGCCCATGGTATATACTTATAGATAAGTGCGCGCAAGTGGTTAAGATGTTTGCGCACTTAAAATATAATGTTTGCTTATGGTTAGCACTTGAAAATAATTGGTACTTGTGGCAGGTGGTTTTTCTGTTAGAGATAAAAGATTAATGTGCCCAGTTATATTTTCAGTTGAGATTTTATTCTCTTGAGCGAAAGTTGTTGCATGTGTGGTTATAAAAGGGGCCTAAGACCCCAGATGAAGGTACACTATTTTTGCACACTAGACTGAAAACTGTTTACTTTTTGTGAGCCCTCACTAACTTGATCAGCGGAGTTTAATCAACAGGTAGGGAGCCATTTGCCACAACGGAACCACATTCTAGTGCAATAAGGAGACGTGAATTAGAATCCAGAAGAGGCAGATCCGAAAGGAGGCGTTCAACCCAGGTCAACCGGCGAAAGAGTCAACTGGCGAGAACATTTATCATTACTAATTTATGTTTTATTTTTGTGTCATTTTTTATTTTTATTTTATTTTTTTCTTAGAATTTTTTATTTTAAGTAAGTTTTTATTTTTTTTTACTTTGTATTTTGTATTTTTTATTGTTTGTGAATATTTTTTTAATTTTTTTGTTATTTTGTCTTCAAATTTATTTTGAATTTATTTGTTTTTAATTTTTTTTAAAAGAAAAAAAATATACTCTATTTTTTTTTTCCCACTAATATTTGTCAGGAAGATAGCAACATGGCAAAAGAACAAGCACCACCTCCTAGGAGGACACTTGGAGATTATGTCATGTACCAAGGGTCAAGGCATTTTTCTAGTATTGCAATACCTACTACTGCTAAGGCCTTGGAAATAGAACCTGATTTTCTCACTTTCATTAGTTCCTATCAATTTACAACAATGGATCATTGGGGATCCATATTCACACTTGGATACATTTTTTGAATTGGTGGGAAAATGGGCTTTTAATCAGGTGATCTTGAAAATTTTTATATGTGCTTGTTTCATTTTTCATTGGCAAGAAAGGCTAAAGATTGGCTCAAATCACTTCCAAATCAAAGCCTCACTAGCTGGGAGGATGTATAGGAAAAATTTCTGCAAATATTTTTCCAAATTTCTCGCTACATCAAAGCAAAGTCTTAAATTTTTATGTCCAAAGAAAGCAGATGAAGTTTTTTGTGAGACATAGGAAAGATTCAAAATGATACTTAGAAAATGCCCAAATCATGGGTTTGAAGATATTGCTCAAATGAGCATATTTCTCAATGGTCTCAGATTTGATACGCAAATGCTCCTAGATGCTGAAGCTGGTGGCACAATGATGACTCTTGATGTAGAACAAGCGACATGGATTATTTATGCATTGGCATCAACTAATTATCAAGCCCAACATGATCGAAAAGGTATTCAGAAGAAAAGGTTGTTAGAAAATTCACTCTTGGCTCAAAATAAAATTCTGACACATCAGATTGAGTAACTAATCGTACAAATGGCTAAATTGCCCCAACAATTACATGTTGTTCATTCATATAAAAGCCACAGTCTTAAAATCAGGTATGACTTTTGTGGAGGTGATCATTGTAATGGTAATTTTACTTATAAAAATAATTCACCTGAAGCTGAGGATCCATCTATGCCTGGAAGAATGAGTAAAGTTGAAGACGCCCTGACAAAGCTTGTGGTCACTTAAGAAAATAGCATGGCAATGATTACGAATATAGAGATCCAGATCGGACAGATGGCCAAACAAATTGAAGAGATATAGAGTGGCCAATTTTCAATCGATAGCCAAACCAACCCAAAAGAGCCTTGCAATAATGTAGTGGCTGAAAAAGAAGATGAGACTAAGGAGAAAGAGAGTGAAAAGAAAAGAAGTGATGAAGAAAAAATTAAAAATAAGGAGAGAGGTGTTCTTGAAAAAGATTTATCATATTCTCATGTGTAAGGACCTAGAAACCTTAATTGGAATAAAAGTGTTATATTTAAATAATTTCAGAAGATGTTATTATTTAAAATACAAAGAGCTGGTAAATGAAGTTTCGTAGTAGTCGGACCTCGGACGTCGCCCAAGGTCTGGGGTCAGCTGGTAGAGGTCGGTCGGCTGACCATTGTATTAACCAAGTAGTCAGGTGCGATGTAAGGACCTGTAAAATTAAATTGGAATAAAAGGAATATATTTTAAATGAATTCTAAGTATGTTTTTATTTAAAATAAAAAAGAAGGAAAGTGTAGCTTAGAAGTCTACGAGATCGCCGTTGTTGAAGACGGAGGCGACCTCCGACTTCTCTGGTACATAATCGCCTGTCGCCTAGAGTACATATGATCGCCAATCGCCTATGGTGTACATGATCGCCGAAAGTGCACTTAGTATGTGGTCAAGATGCTGGATCAACCATAGTGGGTTCCAAAAAACCACGCGTGTCAAGGCGTGGGTTAAGCCTTAGATACGCTGTGCATGCGAAGCTCTATGCTTGAGCATAAGAAATCGTCCTTAGTACTGCATGCATGGGCGCGCGAGGAGTAGTGCTGATCTATTCTTGGAAATGTGAAGCTACCGACGTCACCAAGTCAGGTGGAGGTGATACCTTGGACGTAACATAGCGGGATGAAGAACCTTCAGCAAGGCGTGGCGATGTGTCATCAGTCATCGCCAGGGCGAGAGACATGCGGGCATCGCCAGGGCGCAAGACATGCGGGCGTCGCCAGGGATAGACATCGGTCGTCTTCCAGAGAGAGACATCTGTCGTCTTCCAGAGAGAGACATCGGTCGTCTTCCAGAGAGACATCGGTTGTCTTCCAGAGAGAGACATCGGTCGTCCGCCAGGATGAGTCATCGGTGGAAGGTTATCGCGCGATGTCGTGTTTCACACAGATAAGGTGGGACCCAGGCTCCCAGCATGAGACGTCCTGCATGCGCGACACGTAGACAGAAAAGGGTGTTTCAAAATAGTTGGCATCAGAGAGTTGGTATGCGCAGAGACACACGTGGCCATACTGTTCAAGGAAGTGTGCACGCAAGCTTTCCTGCAGAGTGGGTAGTGGCAGCGGCAATTGTGGACAAGTTGGTTGAGATTCAAAAACTCACTTCTGAGAGGCAAAAGAACGTTGCAGTGGTTCAAGAGTGACAGAGTGAGTTTACCTTCATCCTTCTCTTTTCTCTCCTTCGCGCTGCGATTCAGGCATCCTCAAGCACCAGTACGACGAGCGACGACTGCCCTTGGACTCCTGGGAAGTTCTCTGCGAGTTTTCCGATCAGGACGCTAAAGCAGAGTTCGGGTATCTTTAAGTTCGGTGGGTTAGAGCTCGTAGTGAGATTTTACGCAAGTCCAGGTAAGGGAAGCTAGCCTTATTTCCAACGAAAACCTTAAGTTAGATGATTTTGATGATAGGGCGACGTGGTCGCCGGTTTTCAACTGTTATTGCATAATCCCCTGTTTTTGGATGTGATCGCCGGTTTTAATGTTGTTTTCGAACTCCCCTGTTTTAGTGTCGCTTTGAACTTGTTGAGATTGAAATGAAAAATGTATATGCTATTCGAAAACCTGAACGGTGGTATGCTTGTTTTTGTGAGTGGGGTTGTTTAAGAAAAGATTCAAAGTATTCTATGATGGAATTGTTCTTTATGTGTGGTATGATGTATGGAATGTGGTGAATGTGGGATCAAGGCATAGTATTTTCAGGAAAGAAAATACCGTGTAAGATCGTGTAGAGTGTGCATTGACCGGTGATTCATTTATTATGAGATATCCTGACTCTCCTGATATAATGGAATCATATAGATGAAGTTATTCAGGTGTTGAGAGTCGAAGGAGGTTCATATGTATGGGTGAGTTGTTGGAAAGAAAACGAGCTTGACCCGTTGTATGGATTAACCCTGTCATGCTAGGATAGTGATGATATTGAGATTCATTTATACGCTTGTGAATGTGTGTGATTTCACAGCGACCCTGTGAATGTGTGTGATTTCACAGTGGTGCAGTATGACAGGTGCAGATCTCTGAGTCTAGTCAATGCACGTGTCTTCCGGAAGTAGTGTCAAGTGTCTGTGTGTGATGAGTCAGTGGAAGTCTGACGTGAGAAATGAGAAACATTGAAATTGATAGACACTTGATGGCATTATGTGAATTGAACGACTCTTGAGGAAATTGTGAAATATGTGATTACTTGATGGTCATGTGAAGGGAATGAGAAAGTTGATGGTTTTTATGTGGGTGTCTTAAATTTGTTTTATCTTGATTTTAAAGTTTCATATCTAAATTCTCTTTAAAATATCTAGCTTACCCTGCGTTTTTGTTTTGTGGATGTTTTCTTAAACCTGTGATGATCGTGTATAATTTACACGGGAGCAGATGATGTTGCAGGAAGTAGAGCTCCTCAGTGAGTAGTCGTCGGAAAGAGATCGCCTGTTTCTGTTTCTGTTAGGCGATCGCCCGTTTCCTGTTTCTGATAGGAGATCGCCTGTTTTCGGTTTTCTGTTAGGAGATCGCCTGTTTTTTCTATTTTGCTGTATTTTGTGTAAGTTTGGAAAACTGACTGGATATGTATTAAACTCCCTGTGAGGAGAAATTTCATTATATATATATATATATATATGTTCACTTCGATATTATTTTTTTACCTTTATTTCATTATATAAATATGAAAAGGATTTGGCGGGATGTTACATTAATGGTATCAGAGCAGTTCGTCCTTAGGATGACTTGAGGGCTGTGGATCCATTGTGTTTCTTCTGCTCATAAAAGTTTTAAATAAAAACTATAGTGAAAGGTTTTCAAACGTTTTTGTATTGAAATTTTGTGTGTGCTTTAGTGAATATATGCCCTAACTGAAAATCTTAGTATTAAGAATGAAAGGATCTTGATAAAGTAGTGAGGGTGCACACTCATAACTGGATCAAGATGATTCTCAATCTTAAATTCTGAAAGTTTGATGTTTAGCATATATTGAATTCTAGTGTGTTTTATTTCAGTTTATTGAGTGTTTTTGTATTGATTGAAAGTGGTCGTTTGAATTGATGGTTTTATACCAGTAGCTGTTTTGGTGATGTGCTTGTATAAGTATATTGATCTTGCTGATAAACTTAAATTCTAGATGGATGTGAGATGCTGGCCTTTGTAAGACCTAGTGTGGTCTTCTAAATGAATTGATTCTTTATCAAGTTCATTTTATAGGAATATGAGTAGAGAATAATAGTTTTTTTCCCTAATCTTCTACAGAGAAGAATGGCTCCTAGACAGCCTACCCCTCCCCAACCTTCTGCTGAAATGGGCCAGATCGCCAGGGCCATTGAGATGATGGCGAGTGCCATCCAGCAGCAGAATGCAGCGATGTCTCAGAATCACCAAGCTACAATGCAGCATTGGGAGACCGCCAGATCGGCTGCAACAGCTCCCAACGTCGGTCAGCCTCAGGAGCAGATGGGACTGACCGAGTTCCTCAGGCACAACCTGTAAGGACCTGTAAAATTAAATTTGGAATAAAAGGGTATATTTTAAATGAATTCTAAGTATGTTTTCATTTGAAATAAAAAGGAAGGAAAGTGTAGCTTAGAAGACTATGAGATCGCCAGTCGTCTACTACACATGATCGCCAGGGCGCGAGGCATGTGGACGTCGCCAGGGGCGAGAGGCATGCGGGCATCGCCAGGGCACGAGGCATGTGGACGTCACCAGGGCGCGAGAGGCATGCGGGCATCGCCAGGGCGCGAGGCATGTGGACGTCACCAGGGCGCGAGAGGCATGCGGGCATCGCCAGGGCGCGAGGCATGTGAACGTCACCAGGGCGCGAAAGGCATGCGGGCATCGCCAGGGCGCGAGGCATGTGGACGTCGCCAGGGCGCGAGAGGCATGCGGGCATCGTCGAGGCGCGAGGCATGCAGGCATCGCCGGGTCGCGAGAGACATCGGTCGTCTTCCAGGGAGAGACATCGGTCGTTTGCCAGTATGAGAGCTTAGTGGATAGTCATCGCGCGAGCGGTCATCGGTGGAATGTTATCGCACGATGTCGAGTTTCACACAGTTAAGGTGGGACCCAGACTCCCAGCATGGCACGTCCTGCACGCGCGCCACGTGGACAAAAAGGGTGGTTCAGAATAGTGACATCAGAATGTTGGCATGCACAAGAGACAACTGTGGTCGTACTGTTCAGGGCAGTGGTTGGCATGCACAAGAGACAACAGTGGTCGTACTGTTCAGGGCAGTGGTTGGCAGGCACAAGAGACAACCGTGGCCGTACTGTTCAGCGAAACGTACACTCTGGCTTTCTTGCAGAGGGGGGGGGGGTGGTGGCAGCAGCATGCGTGGACTAGTGGGCTTAGATTTAAAAACTCACTTCTGAGAGGCAAAGAAGGTGCTGTGGTTCAAGAGTGAGTGAGTGAGTTACCTTCATCCTTCTCTTTTCTCTCCTTCACTCTGCCATTCAGGCCTTATCACGTTCCTGCTTAGCTATCGACGACTGCCCTTGGAGCACCTGGGAGTTTCTCTGCAAGTCCTACAAACCAGACGCTAAAACAGAGCTAAGGCATCCTTTAAGCTCGGTGGGTCTTGGAGCTCTTGGTGTTTTGCGCAAGTCCAGGTAAGGGAAGCTAGTCTTATTTCAATAAAAGCCGTAGAATTGCTGTTTTCTGAAGTGAGGGCGACGTGGTCGCCGGTTTCATATTCTGTTTCGTTGATGCTCTGTTCTATGTGTTTGGGCGACGTGGTCGCCGGTTTTAAATACAGATTTTGAACTCCCCTGTTTAGTGTCACTTTGAATTTTTCGAGATTGAAATGAAGAATGTATATGCTATTCGAAAACCTGATCGGTGGTATGCTTGTTGTTGTGATTGGAATCATTCATTTACGTGTTATATGATGTGTGGAATGTCGTGAATGTGGGATCAAGACATAGTATTTTCAGGAAAGGAAATACCGTGTTGAGATTTGGTTATGAAGTGTATTGATCTGTGAGTATCCTGTGAATGAGGCGATCCTGACTCTGCTGAGATAATGGAATCACATAGAGGAAGTTATTCAGTTGGTGAGAGTCGAAGGAGGTTCATACGTATGGGTGAGTTGTTTGAAAGAGAAAAAGCTCGACCTGTTGTGTGAATTAACCCTGTCATGCTAGGATAGTGATGATATTGAGATTCATTTATACGCTTGTGAATGTGTGTGATTTCACGGCGCCCCTGTGAATGTGTGTGATTTCACAGTGGGTTAGTATGGCAGGTGCATGTCTCTGGATGCTAAGTTCAACGCACGAGTCTTCCGGAAGTAGTGTCAAGTGTCTTGTGTGATGAGTCAGTGGAAGTCTGACGTGAGAAATGTGAAACATTGAATTGAACGACTCTTGATGGAAATATGTGATTACTTGATGGCTGTGTGATATGAATGAGAAAGTGATGGACTCTTGTGAATGTTTTAAAAAGGCTGATCTATGTTGGTCGTCCAGTTTATCATTTAAAGTTAAAAATAAATATATCTAGCTTACCCTTTGTATTGTTCTCTGGCTGTTTTCTCTTAAAACTGTGATGATCGTGTATTTTACACGGGAGCAGATGATTTTCCAGGAAGTAGTGCTCCTTAGTGAGTGGTCGCCGGAAGGAGATCGCCTGTTTCTGTCTCTATGTGGTGATTGCCTGATTTTCTGTTCTGAGAGCAGATCGGCTGTTTTGGGTCTTCTGATAGTAGATCGCCGGTTTATGTAGGGAGACCGCCGGTTTCAATTTGTTTGGCTGTATTTTGTTTAAGTTTTGGAAAAATATACCGGTTATGTATTAAACTCCCTGTGAGGAGCAACTTCATTTTATATAAATACGTATGTTCACTTAAATATTTTTGTTTTACCTTTATTTCATTTTATATTTATGAAAAGTAATTTGGCGGGATGTTACACAACCCACCTAAGTTCAGTGGGAATGCTACTCCTGACCAAGCAGATCAATGGGTCAGGGGTTTAGAGAAAATCTTCAAGGCGACCTCCTGCCCTGAAGATAAGAAGCTGGTATTCGTCACATATCTTCTGTCTGGAGAAGCTGAGTTCTGGTGGATGGGAACTCAGCTGATGATGGATGCCCGAGGAGAAGTGTTGGATTGGGAGAGCTTCAGGGTGAGGTTCCTGGAGAAATACTTCCCAGATAGCGCAAGGTTTGCGAAGGAAGCTGAGTTCCTAAGGTTGGAGCAGGGGGATATGTCTGTGAACGCCTATGCTGCTCGATTTGACTACCTCACCCGATTCTATACCCAAGCTACCTCTGAGGCTTGGAGGTGCAGGAAATTTGAAGAAGGACTGAAGCATGAACTAAAGAGGACCATAGTATTGAAGCTGAAGGAAGCTTCTTCCCAACCTTGGCTTAAAGTGTGTTTGATGAAGAAAATTGCTTCGGTACTTTATAGTTTTGTAAAAGGATTTAAGTGAATTTTGGTTTAGGCTTAGGAGGTGAGGAAGTGATAAGGCACCGATCTGTAATCGGTCATTGCGGGAAGTAATGAGGAATCAATCGGTCGTCGGTCATTGGGGAAGTATGAGGAACCAATCGGTCGTCGGTCATTGAAGGAAGTAATGAGGAACCAATCGGTCGTCGGTCATTGGGGAAGTATGAGGAACCAATCGGTCGTCGGTCATTGAAGGAAGCAATGAGGAACCAATCGGTCGTCGGTCATTGGGGAAGTATGAGGAACCAATCGGTCGTCGGTCATTGGAGGAAGTAATGAGGCACGATCGGTCATCGGTCTTTGAGAAAGTAATGTTGTACGATCGGTCATCGGTCATTTGGAATGTAATGTGGCACCGGTCGGTCATCGGTCATTCTGTTCTTGTTGCCTAAAGCAAGCTTAAACCAAACACAAGGAGTGTTTAAAGTTTTCAAAAATGCTGTTTAAAGTTTTCTCAAAAAGTCTGAATACTGGACAAAAATAAATCTGTTTCCTGGATAATAAATAGATTTATTTTGGTTCTGTTATTCTTAACTGTTTTTCAAACTGTTTTTTGAAAAGTGGTTAGAAACTGGTTTCTTTAAATATAGAAGACTTCTCTCACACAAAACACACAGTGCAATCACGTTTCAATCAGTTTCTGAGTGAGAAGAAGAATTCAAAGGCTTTTGTGAAAGGTTTTCAAAAGGAATTTCAAGTGTGCTTGTTCTAGGAAAACCTTGTGCTTTGTGAAGGTGTTGGTGCAGTTTTTGCAGCAGATTGAACTACTGGTTTGAGTTCTTGCATCTTCTTTTCAGGTGTATGTTTTCCTTTCTCATTTGTTGTAAAGGTGGAAGTGTTAGTCACTTCTTGATAGGGTTTCTTGGAGTGCAAGGTGTGCTGAAATAGGTGTTTTTCAGCCTTGTATGTGAGTGTTCTTGTAGGTTTCAAGAACTGCTGTATATGCTGTAATTGTTGTATGTGTTTAGTGAATTCCACCTTGGTGTAAGGTGAACTGTGTAACATCCCGCCAAATTTCTTTGAAAATAAATATAAAACGAAAATAAAGGTGACAAATAGATTGAAGTGAGCAAAATCTTTATATAAAATAAATAAGTTTCTCCTCACAGGGAGTTTAATACAAACGATCACTTCTCCACTAAAAACGTAAACGAAATACAATACAAAAGACAGATAGGCGATCTCCTGGCAAAAAGGGCGATCTCCTATAAGAAGGGCGATCTCCTTTCATAAAGGCGATCTCCTATTATAAAGCAGCAAGAGGGGCGATCACCCAACAGAAAAGAAAATAGGCGATCTCCTTCCAGCGACAATTTTCTAAAGAGCTCTACTTCCTGCAACATCATCTGCTCCCGTGTAAATTTTACACGATCATTACAGGTTTAAGAAAAGGCCACAACACAAACGAAAACACAGGGTAAGCTAGACATTTAAAAAGAGTTTAAATAAGGATACTTAAAATAAAATCAAGGTAAACAATTTCAAGATATTCACGTAAAGTTATCAAGTTTCTCATACTCTTCACCTGCTCACCCAGAAATCACACATTTCACAATATTTTCCAGAGTCATTCTATTCACATAATGCACCAAGTGTCTATCAATTTCAAGTTCCTCATTTCACATGTCAGACCACCACTGACTCAACACACAAGACACTTGACACTACTTCCGGAAGACTCATGCATTGACTAGACTCGTGTATTTGTACCTGTCATACTGCCCACTGTGAAATCACACACATTCACAGGGTCGCCGTGAAATCACACACATTCACAAGCGTATAATGAATCTCAATATCATCACCATCCAAGCATGACAGGGTTAATCCACACAACAGGTCGAGCTCGTTCCCTTTTGAACAACTCACCCATACGTATGAACCTCCTTCGACTCTCAACGCCCGAATAACTTCATCTATATGATTCCATTATATCAGGAGAGTCAGGATATCACAACGAATCACCGGTCAATGCACATCCTACACGATCTTACACGGTATTTTCTTTCCTGAAAATACTATGCCTTGATCTCACATTCACAACATTCAACACATCATGCCACACTTAAATGAATGATTCAAATCAAAGCCACAATCATTTCAAGGGTTCAGATTTTCGAATATCACATGTATATTGTATTTAAATCCCAAACAGCCTCAAACAACATCAAAACAGGGGAGTTCGAAATCCGTATTTAAAACCGGCGACCACGTCGCCCAACCACACAGAAAAGAGCATTGCGAAAAGAAACAGAAAACCGGCGACCACGTCGCCCTCACTTCAGAAACAGCTAATCTATGGCTTGTATTGAAAATGAAGGCTAGCTTCCCTTACCTGGACTTGCGCAAACACCTAGAGTTCCGAAACCCAACAAAGCTTGAAGAACGCCTTGGCTCTGTTTTTTGCGTCTGGTTGAAGGACTTGCAGAGGACTGCCCAGGTGCTCTAATGGTGGCTGTCGCTCGTCGTACTCTCGTGTGAAGGTGCTAGAATCGCAGCGCGAAGGAGGCAACTGGAGGAGAAGGGAGGTAACTCACTCTTTCTCTCTTTGAAGGCTGCAACGTTTCTTTTTCTCAGCAGTGGGTTTTCTGCATCTTAAACCAACTTATCCACCAAAAGCAGCTGCCACCACCCACTCTGCAGAGAAGTCTGAGAACCACTGCTCTGAACAGTACTGCCACTGTTGTCGCTTGTGCATGCCAGCCACTGCTCTGAACAGTACGACCGCGAGTGTCTCCCGCGCATGCCAACATTCTGATGTCACTATTCTGAACCACCCTTTTTGTCTACGTGGCGTGCGTGCACTACGCTTCATGCTGGGAGTCTGGGTCTTACCTTCTCTGTGTGAAACTCGACGTCGTGCGATAACTTTCCACTGCTGACTCATCCTGGCGAACGACCGATGTCTCCTTCGCCCTGGAAGACGACCGATGTCTTCCTCTGGGAGACAACCGATGTCTTCCCTGGCGACGCCCTCATAACTCTCGCGCCTTGGTCACGTCCACATGCCTCGCGCCCTGGCAATGCCCGCATGCCTCGCGCCCGCGCGATGCCCGCATGCCTCTCGCGCCCGCGTGATGCCTGCATGCCTCTCGCGCCCGCGCGATGCCTGCATGCCTCTCACGCCCGCGCGATGCCTGCATGCCTCTCGCGCCCTGGCGACGTCCACCTGGCGCTCATGTGTAGCAGGCGACCGGCGACCTCGTAGCCTTCTAAACTTAACTTTTTCCTCCCTTTCTATTCTAAATAAAAACATACTTAGAATTCATTTAAAATATAACTCTTTTATTCCAATTTAATTTTTTAGGTCCTTACAAACTGGATGTAGCTCTTGATGAGTGAACCAGTATAAAAACTTGTGTGCAATCTTCTCTCCTTTCTTGCATTTATTTCTGGAATTTGAATTGATAACTGTCCAAAATAAATCTGTTCATTTGAAATTGAATCTGTTAATTCTGGGTTTAATAAGAACTGTTCTTCTCTTGGTTGAAACCTTTTTGCAAATATCTGAACAAGTGTATTCTGCTGTTCCTTCTAATTGTATAAAATCTTGTTTGATTAAGTTCTGATTGTAAGAAGGTGACTTGGAAAAATAAATCTGTTTTATTTGAAATCAATCTGTTCTTTTAATCTCTGTTATACAGAAGTCAGTTCCTGTTGCAAAAATTTTTAAAAGATCAATTCACCCCTCCCCTCTTGATCTTCAGACCCTGCTTAACTCTAACAATTGGTATCAAGAGCAAGGGCTTGTAGGTTACTCAAGTTGTGCAGAAATGTCTGAATTCAAGATGCCTTTTGCTGAGGGAGCATCCATCAATGGGCCTCCTATGTTCGGTGGAGTTAACTATGCTTTCTGGAAAATCAGGATGAAGATTTTCATGGAGTCCATTGATATGGGCATTTGGGATGCTGTGGTGAGCAGACCTTTCATACCTATGCAGACTGTGAAAGATGAAACTGTGAAGAAACCATGGTCTGAATGGAGTGAAGCTGAAAGGAAGAAGGCTCAATATGATTCTCTGGCCAAGAACATCATCACCTCTGCACTGAATATGGATGAGTTCTTTAGGGTGTCTCAATGTCAATCAGCTAAGGAAATGTGGGAGATACTGGAGGTAACTCATGAAGGCACAGAAGATGTTAAACGGGCTAGGAAGCACTCATTGATCCAGGAATATGAGTTGTTCAGAATGCAATCTGGTGAGAGCATTGCAGATGTACAGAAACGATTTACACATATTGTAAATCATCTCACGGGTCTTGGCAAGGTTTTTGATAAGGAAGAGCTTAACATAAAGGTATTGAAATGCCTTGATAGGAGTTGGCAGCCAAAGGTAACAGCAATTTCAGAATCAAGGGATCTTTCCAAGATGTCCACTGCAGCACTCTTTGGAAAGCTGATGGAACATGAATTGGAGCTGAAAAGATTGAAAGACCAAGAAACTGTGGAGAAGAAAGTCAAAGGAATTGCCTTAAAGACCACCATGGAGCATGACACAAGTGAAGAAGAAGAAGAGAATCCTGAACAAGATGAAACCTTAAGCTTGCTCACTAGAAAATTCAGCAAATTCCTTAAAAGGAAGACTAGAGACAGAACACAACAAAGAAAAAGGTATTCAAAACAGAATGATTCTAATTCTTCTACTTACACCTGTTTTGGATGTGGCAAACCAGGTCATATAAAAGCTGATTGTCCAAACAATCCACATAAAGAAAAATCAGCAAGCAAGAAGAATGAAAAAGGCAAGGGAAAAAGGGCTTACATATCTTGGGAGGATAATGATGTATCTTCAACAAGTGAATCCTCAAATGAGAGTGAAGAAGCAAATCTGTGCTTCATGGCAAATGATGAAGGTTCAACTTCAGACTCAGTAAGTAATTACTCAACTGATTCTGAAAATTATGATCAGCTTTTAATTGCGTTTAAGGAAACTCATGATGAAGCCAATAGGCTTGCTGTCATGTGTAATAAGCTGACCAGAATTAATAAAGTTCTTGAACCTAAGGTAAAGGCTCTTGAGGAAGAACTAAACAAAGCTAAAACTGAGTTAATTAGTCTTGAATTAACCTGCCTGCATGCATCCATCAAAACATGTGAAAATTGTAAGAAATTGGAAAAACAGGTTGAATATCTTCTAAAGACTTTATCAAATTTCACAAAAGGAAGAGAAAATCTTGAAACATTGCTGGGTTCACAAAATGCTGTCTTTAATAAAAATGGTTTAGGATATAATCCTGGAATAAAGCAAAATGTTAAAAAGCTGTCCAGTTTTTTTTGTTCCTGCCAAAACAGGTTTTTCTTCTTTTAACAGATTAAATACAGTATATACTGCATCCTGTTTCTACTACATGAAATCTGGTCATACATCAAGAACATGTAGGGCTAGAAAATATCTTGTTCCTAAAGGCTTAGCCAAATGGCTTCCTAAGGAAAGGTATTAATCATGCTGGACCCTATACTAAGAGGGGTACCATATATGTAATCTGTTTTGCAGAAAAACAGCAGGAAAAATAAGTGGTACCTTGATAGCGGCTGCTCAAAACATATGACAGGTGATTTGGCCCAGTTCATAAGTTTGAAACTCAAAGCTGAAGGTTATGTCACATATGGGGACAACAATAGAGGAAAAATTCTTGGAAGAGGAGATGTTGGCACTAAAGACTCAACTATAATTGAGAATGTCCTATATGTTGAAGGCTTAAAGCATAATCTTCTCAGTATTAGTCAGCTTTGTGATAAGGGATACTTGGTTAATTTTGAAGCCAACACATGTACAATTTCAAATCAGAACTCTGGTAAGGTGCTGTTCACAGGGAAAAGGGTAAACAACATCTATCTCCTAGACATTGTTAATAACAATTCTAAAAATGAATGCTTGTTGTCAAAAAATGATGAGTCTTGGCTATGGCACAGGAGGTTGGCTCATATTCATACAGATCACTTGAATAAATTGTTGTCTAAGGACCTTGTTTCTGGTCTACCAAAAATATGTTTTAAAAATAACAGGTTGTGTGATGCATGTGTAAAAGGAAAACAGATTAGAACCTCTTTTAAATCTAAAGATATAGTTTCTACAAATAAAATTCTGGATGTATTGCATATGGATTTATTTGGACCATCTAGGACTGCTAGCCTTGCTGGAAATTATTATGCTTTGGTGATTGTTGATGACTTTTCTAGATATACTTGGACTCTATTCATTGCTTCTAAAAATGATACATACAAAGCTTTCAAGAAATTGGCAAAGGTTTTGAACAATGAAAATGAGAACTGCATAAAACAGATTCGTAGTGATCATGGGGGAGAATTTCAAAATGCAAAATTTGATAAGTTTTGTGAAAAGCATGGCATAACACATAGCTATTCTGCTCCTAGGACACCTCAACAAAACGGTGTGGTTGAAAGAAAGAATAGATCTTTGGAAGAATTAGCAAGAACTATGTTAAATGAATCAAATTTACCAAAGTATTTCTGGGCTGATGCTGTTTATACTGCTTGCTATGTGCTTAACAGAACATTGATAAGATCTATTCTTAAGAAAACCCCTTATGAACTGTACAAAGGAAGAAAACCTAGCATTAGCCATCTTAGAGTATTTGGGTGCAAATGTTTTATTCTAAATAATGGTAAAGATAATCTTGGGAAATTTGACCCTAAATCTGATGAAGGTATACACCTTGGTTATGCTATAAATGGACATGCTTATAGAGTCTATAACAAAAGATTGCTTGCTGTAGAAGAGTCTATGCATGTGGTGTTTGATGAAACAGATTGTTCTATACCGAAATCTGTTTTGGATGAATCTGGTGTGGATGATTTAAGAATAATTCTGCAGAAAAATCAATCCACTGAATTTGATACAACTAATCCAAATGCTGTCAAAGAGTCTGTTGTGAATGCAGGGTTGCCTAAGGAATGGAAGACTCCCAAGGATCTTACTCTTGACAATGTAATTGGAAAACTAGAGAAAGGAGTCTCAACCAGAAATTCTCTCAACAATTTCTGCAGAACAGTAGCTTTTGTGTCACAGATTGAGCCTAAAAGCCTGGAAGAAGCACTGCAAGACAGCAATTGGATAACAGCAATGCAGGAAGAACTGAACCAGTTTGAATACAATGAAGTGTGGACCTTAGTTCCAAGAAAGCATGAGATGAATATCATAGGAACCAAGTGGGTGTACAGGAACAAGCTGGATGAACATGGAGCTATCACTAGAAACAAAGCAAGGCTGGTTGCTAAAGGATACAACCAAGAAGAAGGTATTGATTTTGGTGAAACCTATGCACCAGTAGCACGCCTTGAAGCTGTCAGATTACTTTTAGCATTTTCCAGCATCAAAGGCTTCAAATTGTTTCAAATGGATGTTAAAAGTGCATTCCTAAATGGGTACATAAATGAGGAGGTGTTTGTTTCCCAGCCCCCAGGCTTTGAAGATTACAAAAATCCAGAACATGTGTACAAGCTTAAGAAGGCCTTGTATGGACTAAAACAAGCACCAAGGCAATGGTATGAAAGGTTAAGTGAATTTTTGCTTTCTCAAGGCTATAACCGTGGTAATTCTGACAAGACTCTATTCATTAAGAAGAAAAGGGAAGATATTATCCTGGTACAAGTGTATGTAGATGATATAATCTTTGGGTCAACCAATGAGGAAATGTGTGAAGCTTTTGTCAATACAATGATGAGAGAGTTTGAGATGTCAATGTTGGGAGAAATGAACTTCTTCCTTGGCCTGCAAGTGAAACAGCTCAAGGATGGAATCTTCATTAGTCAAGAAAAATACTGCAAAGAGCTGCTAAAAAAATTTGATATGGATCAATGTAAGGCAATTAGCACTCCTATTTCAACAAGCTGTCAACTAGACCAAGACTGTGCAGGAAAACCTGTTGACCAATCCAAGTTCAGAAGCTTAATTGGATCCCTGCTGTACTTAACTGCCAGCAGACCTGATATTATGTTTGCTGTATGCCTATGTGCCAGATATCAATCTGATCCAAGGGAATCTCACTACAATGCAGTCAAGAGAATTCTGAAATACTTGCAAGGGACAAAATCTGTTGGACTATGGTATCCTAACCATGTTTCCTTATACTTAAACTGTTTTTCAGATTCTGATTTTGCAGGGTGCAAGGTTGACAGAAAGAGCACTAGTGGAACATGTCACATGCTAGGATCAAGCCTGATTTCTTGGCATTGCAAGAAACAAGCTTGTGTTGCCCTCTCTACAGCAGAAGCAGAATACATTGCTGCTGGAAGCTGCTGTGCTCAAACATTATGGCTAAGGCAACAGCTAAGTGACTATGGAATACTGTTAAACAAGATACCTATTAATTGTGATAATACCAGTGCCATAAACCTGTCTAAAAATCCTGTGTTACATTCAAGAACAAAGCACATAGAGATTAGACATCATTTCTTAAGAGAAAATATAGCTAATGGTATTTGTGATATTAAATTCATTAGTACTGAGTTTCAATTGGCTGATCTGTTTACAAAACCTCTGGCTAAAGATAGGTTTTATTTCTTGTTAAACGAATTGGGCATTATCAGCTTAAACTGTTCACTGCAGTGATATTTTAAATCTATAACATGTTATTTCTCTGGTTAATCTGTTTATTTCTGTGCCTAAAATATACATAACTAGGAAAGAGAAATTATACATGCACCTTAACTGCTTTATTGCTTTGACCAGCAGGTTTATGGCTGTTCTGTCTGGATATTCAAACTGGTTTGACTAACTGTATGGAAAGCTATTTCTCACTAAAAGCTAAAACACTTTTTCAAAATGATTTTGCCTCTTTCCAAAAACTGAAACTGCTGTAGGAATAAAATCTGTACTGACTCTGTGTTTTTGATTTGTTTCTTCTTCACACTCCAACTCTGCTAAGCATTAATACAATATGTTTGATTCTATAAATAATGGTATTCAAAACCTGTAGTTCACACATTCAACTTCTGCTTGCAATCTCTCAGTTTTCTTTTGATAAAGAGGAACAGGTTTCAGAAATGGCATCATTGGTATACAAAAGGAAGAAATCCCGTGAGCAGAAGAATAACACTCAAGGTATTTTAGAGAAATGGTTCGATGGTGATGCTGAAGCCATGACCACTTACTTACATGAGATAAGTAGAAAACAGGTAAATGTGCCAAAGATCCTCGAGTTTTCATGGATGAAGAGTGAAAAGCTGACTGAACCCAAAGCACTTCTCAAGCATCAGAGATTGAAGCCATTTCTTGAAATGACTGGCAACATCTATCCAGATCTAGTGAAGGTATTCTATACCAATCTGACCCTTGATGGGAAAAATTTAATTTCCCACGTAAAAGGTGTCCAAATAAAAATAACAAGTGAAGTTTGGAGCAACATCGCTGGAATCAAGTATTCAGGCCTCAAGGTGGGAAAGGGGAACACAACCATGATTCAAGAATTCAATAAAATTCAGTTCTACACAAGCTGCATGAGAGATAAGAATCAACACATAAACAGGTTTCATGCAGGTAATCTGAACCTAACTCCTAGGTTTCTAGCCTATGTTATTGCATGGCAACTGACACCTAGGGGAAGTAATCATGCTACATTACATGAGGAAGACCTCATTTTACTCTACTGTCTCATGCATCGCATAAAAATAAATTGGGTTTGTGTAATGACAGAGCATATGCTCAAATCCAAGAGGCTATCTGATTACAGATTTCCCTATGCAATTTTCATTTCAAAATTAATCGATTGTTTTGAGATTGACACTACTAATGAGAGAAACGAGCCAATCAAAGCAATTAGTGAAATCGACAACTCTACGCTCATGAAGATGGGATTCCTCAAGGAAGGTGAAGAGTGGGTTTTTAAAAGGACAACAGGTCCTAGAATGGAACATGGTACGTCCAACCACAACAACAATGATGATGAAGAAGCTGCTGCTCCTATGGAAGATGACAATGTTCATGCTGATCATCAACCGAATCATGATGACTTGGATGCTACAGCACACAATGCACTGGTTGCATATCATTCTCCCGAATTCAGAGGTGAACCTTTGTCTAGTTTTGAAAGGCAAGTACTGCATCGACTTGACAATCTTTCAGAAGACCAGAAAGCCTACTTTGAGATGACTCAAGCCAGGTTCCAGCATCTAGATTATCAACTCGAGGGAGTACAGGAACAACTGGCTGAGCTTTACTACAGGGAATAGTTTTCTTTCTTCCCAATATTGTCTTCTTATGTCTGTTGAACATTATCCTTTTATTTCTGTGTTTTGGTGCCTGTTTCTGGACATTATATTTTCATCTCTATTCTGGAATGTATTCCCCTCTTAAGGACTTTATGAACTATCATGTATGGCTATTATATGCTTCTGTTTTTATTTGCTTCCATGCTGTTTGATGAATCCAAAGGGGGAGAAAAATAGCTGATCTTATAAGCGGCAGTGGTATAGGGAGGTATAAGCTGCAGTGGTATAGGGAGGTATATATATTCTCTACTCTTCTCTTATTCAATATTCACTTTAAATCTGTGTATTGTGGAATCAAGCTTTGTACAGGTATTGATCTTTCTTCAAAGCAATCGAGCTATGGGGATTTGTCTCCATCAAACAGGGGGAGATTGTTGAAGCTGAAGGAAGCTTCTTCCCAACCTTGGCTTAAAGTGTGTTTGATGAAGAAAATTGCTTCGGTACTTTATAGTTTTGTAAAAGGATTTAAGTGAATTTTGGTTTAGGCTTAGGAGGTGAGGAAGTGATAAGGCACCGATCTGTAATCGGTCATTGCGGGAAGTAATGAGGAATCAATCGGTCGTCGGTCATTGGGGAAGTATGAGGAACCAATCGGTCGTCGGTCATTGAAGGAAGTAATGAGGAACCAATCGGTCGTCGGTCATTGGGGAAGTATGAGGAACCAATCGGTCGTCGATCATTGAAGGAAGCAATGAGGAACCAATCGGTCGTCGGTCATTGGGGAAGTATGAGGAACCAATCGGTCGTCGGTCATTGGAGGAAGTAATGAGGCACGATCGGTCATCGGTCTTTGAGAAAGTAATGTTGTACGATTGGTCATCGGTCATTTGGAATGTAATGTGGCACCGGTCGGTCATCGGTCATTCTGTTCTTGTTGCCTAAAGCAAGCTTAAACCAAACACAAGGAGTGTTTAAAGTTTTCAAAAATGCTGTTTAAAGTTTTCTCAAAAAGTCTGAATACTGGACAAAAATAAATCTGTTTCCTGGATAATAAATAGATTTATTTTGGTTCTGTTATTCTTAACTGTTTTTCAAACTGTTTTTTGAAAAGTGGTTAGAAACTGGTTTCTTTAAATATAGAAGACTTCTCTCACACAAAACACACAGTGCAATCACGTTTCAATCAGTTTCTGAGTGAGAAGAAGAATTCAAAGGCTTTTGTGAAAGGTTTTCAAAAGGAATTTCAAGTGTGCTTGTTCTAGGAAAACCTTGTGCTTTGTGAAGGTGCTGGTGCAGTTTTTGCAGCAGATTGAACTACTGGTTTGAGTTCTTGCATCTTCTTTTCAGGTGTATGTTTTCCTTTCTCATTTGTTGTAAAGGTGGAAGTGTTAGTCACTTCTTGATAGGGTTTCTTGGAGTGCAAGGTGTGCTGAAATAGGTGTTTTTCAGCCTTGTATGTGAGTGTTCTTGTAGGTTTCAAGAACTGCTGTATATGCTGTAATTGTTGTATGTGTTTAGTGAATTCCACCTTGGTGTAAGGTGAACTAGATGTAGCTCTTGATGAGTGAACCAGTATAAAAACTTGTGTGCAATCTTCTCTCCTTTCTTGCATTTATTTCTGGAATTTGAATTGATAACTGTCCAAAATAAATCTGTTCATTTGAAATTGAATCTGTTAATTCTGGGTTTAATAAGAACTATTCTTCTCTTGGTTGAAACCTTTTTGCAAATATCTGAACAAGTGTATTCTGCTGTTCCTTCTAATTGTATAAAATCTTGTTTGATTAAGTTCTGATTGTAAGAAGGTGACTTGGAAAAATAAATCTGTTTTATTTGAAATCAATCTGTTCTTTTAATCTCTGTTATACAGAAGTCAGTTCCTGTTGCAAAAATTTTTAAAAGATCAATTCACCCCTCCCCTCTTGATCTTCAGACCCTGCTTAACTCTAACACATAGCACCTATGTGCATAAGAGAATTTCACGCCTTAGTGGAGAAGGCGAAGATGGTGGAGACTCTAGAAAAGGGTGAGTCTCGGGTGATCAGGTCACGCCTAGGGGATTCTTCTAGTAGGAAGGCCAGGGTGCAGCAACAATAGAATAAGTCTTATGCGAGACCTCCACAGCATAGGGCAAGAGCAGCACCGCCCCAGTCTCAGCAGCAACAACCCTGGAAACTTAAATGTTTCCATTGTGGTGGACCACACACAGCCAATGTGTGCCCCAAGAGAGATTCAGAGAGAAGATGTTTTACCTGTCAGAAGACGGGACACGTTGCTAGAGATTGTCTAGAGTGGCAGCTACTGATTAATTTGGGTATGCGATGTTCAGACCGCTTAACGGTCAAGCCATGCTCTCCTGAACGCCATTCAAGTCGCCCTCTTGAGTTGAATCAGCAGTGTATGCCTGGTGGTATGATGGGTGGTGGGAAGGTGTTGTAACTGCAGCTAATGACAGTGGTAGAGGGATCTTCGTCGGATGGCTCTGCCTTAGAAAGTGAATCATCATCCATCCCCAAAGTTGAAGTTGCTAAGAAGGTGAGCAGGAATAATTTGGTTGGGAAACCCCTGTGGATCTGGAAAATATGAAGAGAATAACTTGAGGGAGCCACTCTATGTCGCTCATGAGGACAAGGGTAACAACTCTAGTGGTGGCTATGAGGACGAAGCTGACAAGGCTGTGAAGACACTTCTAGCCTTAAATGAAAACAAGGATAATAACTCCTGTAGAGGCAGTGATGATGTTGACAATGAGGAGAAGACCTTTGGAGTTGTAGTTGGAGATCATGCATTTATGAAAGTGACACCGACCAAGGGTGTAGGACGAGCTATCAGATCAGAGGAGCTGTCTCCTAAGTTAGTCGGGCCATATCAGATCTTAAGGAGGATCGGTCCAGTGGCTTATGAAATCGCCCTACCTCCCCAATTATCAAATCTGCATAATGTCTTTCATGTGTCACAGTTAAGGAAGTATCTTACAAACCCTAGTCACGTGTTGGAAGTAGACGATGTGCAGATCAGGGATGACTTGTTGTTTGGAGTGAAACCAGTCAGGGTTGACGTTCAGCAGAGTAAACAGCTCAGAGGCAAGACCATCAACATGGTGAATGTGGTGTGGGATGAGAGATCGGGTGATTCAACTTGGGAGTTAGAAGAACCCATGAGAGCAGCCTATCCATACCTTTTTTCCTTGTAATTCAATTTTCAAGGACGAAAATTTTTCTTGTTGGGGAGAATGTAAGGACCTAGAAACTTTAATTGGAATAAAAGTGTTAGATTTAAATAATTTCAGAGGATGTTATTATTTCAAAATACAAAGAGTTGGTAATAGAAGTTTCGTTGTAGTCGGACATCGGACGTCGCCCAAGGTCTGGGGTCAGCTGGTACAGGTCGGTCGGATTACATGTGGATCAAGAAGAATAAAGGAAGAAAAGTGTAGCTAAGAAGTCTTCTACGAGATCGCCGTTATTGAAGACGGAGGCGATCTCCGACTTCTCTGGGACATAATCGCCTGTCGCCTAGCGGAGACATGACCGCCAATCGCCTATGGTGTACGTGATCGACGGGAGTGCACGTAGTATGTGGTCAAGATGCTGGATTAACCATAGTGGGTTCCAAAAACCACGCGTATCAAGGTGTGGGTTAAGCCTTAGATACGCTGTGCATACGAAGCTCTATGCTTGAGCATAAGAAATCGTCCTTAGTGTTGCATGCATGGGCGCACGAGGTGTAGTGCTGATCTATTATTGGAAATGTGAAGCTACCGACGTCACCAAGCCATGTGGAGGTGATACCTTGGACGTAACATAGTGGGATGAAGAACCTTCAGCAAGACGTGGCGATGTGTCGTCGGTCATCGCCAGGGAGCGAGGCATGCGAGCATCGCAGGGCGCGAGGCATGCGGTCATTAACCAGGATGGGAGACACATCGGTGGTCTGCCAGGGTGAGACATCGGTTGTCTGCCAGGGTGAGACATCGGTGGTCCTCCAGGGTGAGACATCAGTCGTCCGTCAGGAAGAGGAATCAGTCATCACCGGGATGAGGCACATCAGTCATCGCCGGTATGAGAGACAGACGGTCATCGCCAGGATGAGGGAGACATCGGTCGTTTTCCAGGGAGAGACATCGGTCGTCCGCCAGGATAAGTCATCGGTGGATAGTCATCGCGCGAGAGGTCATCGGTGGAAGGGTATCGCGCGATGTCGAGTTTCACGCAGATAAGGTGGGACCCAGGCTCCCAGCATGAGACGTCCTGCACGCGCGACACGTAGACAAAAAGGGTGGTTCAGAATAGTGACATCAGAGTGTTGGCCTGCGCAGAGGCACGCGTAGTCGTACTGTTCAGGGAAGCGTACACGCAAGCTCCCCTGCAGAGTGGGTGGTGGCAGCGGCTTTTGTGGACAAGTTGGTTTAAGATTCAAAAACCCACTTCTGAGAGGCAAAGGACGTTGCAGTGGTTCAAGAGTGAAAGAGTGAGCTCACCTTCATCCTTCTCTTTTCTCTCCTTCGCGCTGTGATTCAGGCATCCTCAAGCACCAGTGCGACGAGCGACGACTGCCCTTGGAGCACCTGGGAGGTTCTCTGCAAGTTCTACAAACCAGACGCTAAAACAGAGCTAAGGCATCCTTTAAGCTCGGTGGGTTTTGGAGCTCTTGGTGTTTTGCGCAAGTCCAGGTAAGGGAAGCTAGCCTTATTTCCAACGAAAACCTTATATTAGATGATTGAGATGATGGGGCGACGTGGTCGCCGGTTTTCAACTGTTATTGAATAATCGCCTGCTTTTGGACCAGATCGCCGGTTTTGGCGTTGTTTTTCGAACTCCCCTGTTTTAGTGTTGTTTGAAAATGTTTGAGATTTAAATGTGAAATGCATGTGATATTCGAAAATCTGAACCGCGGAATGAATGTTGCTGTGACTGGAATCGTTCATTAAGTGTTGTATGATGTGTTGAATATTGTGAATGTGGGATCAAGGCATAGTATTTTCAGGAAAGAAAATACCGTGTAAGATCGTGTAGAGTGTGCATTGACCGGTGATTCATTTTTATGAGATATCCTGACTCTTCTGATATAATGGAATCATATAGATGAAGTTATTCAGGCGTTGAGAGTCGAAGGAGGTTCATATGTATGGGTGAGTTGTTTGAAAGAGAACGAGCTCGACCCGTTGTATGGATTAACCCTGTCATGCTAGGATGGTGATGATATTGAGATTCATTTATACGCTTGTGAATGTGTGTGATTTCACAGCGACCCTGTGAATGTGTGTGATTTCACAGTGGTGCAGTATGACAGGTGCAGATCTCTGAGTCTAGTCAACGCACGAGTCTTCCGGAAGTAGTGTCAAGTGTCCTATGTGGACTTTACTTGCTGTCCTGTGTGGAATTTACTTGGTGTCCTGTGTGGACTTTACTAGCTGTCCTGTGTGGACTTCACAGTGGTGTGGTATGTGTCTATGTGTGTTGAATCGGTGGAAGTCTGACGTGAGAAATGAGAAACATGAAATTGATAGACACTTGATGAATTATGTGAATTGAAAGACTCTTGAGGAACTGTGAAATGTGTGATTTCTTGATGGTCATGTGAAGGGAATGAGAAAATTGATGGTTTTTACGTGGGTGTCTTAAATTTGTTTTATCTTGATTTTAAAGTTTCATATCTAAATTCTCTTTCAAATATCTAGCTTACCCTGTGATTTTGGTGTTGTGTTTGGCTTTTTCTTAAACCTGTGATGATCGTGTATAATTTACACGGGAGCAGATGATGTTGCAGGAAGTAGAGCTCCTCAGTGAGTGGTCGTCGGAAGGAGATCGCCTGTTTCTGTTTCTGTTAGGCGATCACCCTTTTTCTGTTGTCTGATAGCAGATCGCCCTTTTCTGATAGGAGATCGCCTTTTTCTGTTAGGAGATCGCCTGTTTCTTTTATTTTGCTGTATTTTGTTTAAGTTTTGGAAAATTGACCGATTATGTATTAAACTCCCTGTGAGGAGAAACTTCACGTCAGAAGCAGATGACCACGTGGGCCAATCACAGAGTGACGCGTGGCACGTAAAGGCAGATGAACCAGGGTGGAGATCGTTCAAGAACGGCGATCAGTGGTCAGCTACCGAGCGACCGCCACCAGCAGATCAGTTCCTACTTGAGCGCCTGGAAGAAGAGCGCGAGAAGGGACGAAGCACCGATCAGTCATCGGTGCGTTCAGAGTGATCTGTCATCGGTACATGCATTATGATCAGTCATCGGTGCATGGAGAATGATCAGTCGTCGGGGGTTCCTTGTCAACACGTGTTAAACTGGGACCCAGGCTCCCAGCAAGAACGTTGCTCAAGGACCTCGCCTGATTCCATAAGCAGAGCACGAGGATGTGAAGAAGCACATCGGTCATCGGTGTGTGTTGAGGTGACATCGGCCGCGCGATGTGAACAACGCAATCGATGATCAGCAAAGCGCCCAGAGACAGTGAATGGCCTTAGTCGCGAGACGACCACGCATGAAGATGAGAAGACGCAGTTAAGTACAGAATCCCGCTGGGACGATTAGATTCTCCCAGTGGGGTTGCATGTCTGCCACGTGGATGGTGAAGATGTTCCCAGAGAATAGGTAAGGCAGGTAGGCACAGAAGTCGAGGGGTTCAGAGGTACCCACGCGGCCTCCCCTGTCAGACCTGGCACTCAAGTGAAGAAGGCTGGCACGCAAAGTACCCTGGGAAGTGGAAACGGCACTGCAGAGTAATTAAGTGAACCTAGAGGTAGCCTGTAGGGGCTACGCAGGGTTTATATGAGGAAGAAGAACACCAAACCAGGTATGCAATCTTTACCTCAGACACACAACACAAATCCAAGAGCACTCAGTCTTCGAATCAAAGAGGACTGAGGGCACACACACACGGTCTCACACAGAGAAACCTAAGAGAGACCTTTTGGTGTTCCCGTTGCCTGACTTGAGCGTCGGAGCTACAACGGCCGCTAGAGGCGCCGTCTGTGTGTTTTGCAGGCACCATTCGGAGTTCCGGTGAAGGTTCCTGGAGCCTCCTTGCAGAGCGCGCAGCAGATAGAAAGTCAAACGAAGGAGTGACGAGGCAATCTCTCCACGCGCGAGTCAGCGGCGAGATCAGGGATCAAGGCATAGTATTTTCAGGAAAGAAAATACCGTGTAAGATCGTGTAGAGTGTGCATTGACCGGTGATTCATTTTTATGAGATATCCTGACTCTCCTGATATAATGGAATCATATAGATGAAGTTATTCAGGCGTTGAGAGTCGAAGGAGGTTCATATGTATGGGTGAGTTGTTTGAAAGAGAACGAGCTCGACCCGTTGTATGGATTAACCCTGTCATGCTAGGATGGTGATGATATTGAGATTCATTTATACGCTTGTGAATGTGTGTGATTTCACAGCGACCCTGTGAATGTGTGTGATTTCACAGTGGTGCAGTATGACAGGTGCAGATCTCTGAGTCTAGTCAACGCACGAGTCTTCCGGAAGTAGTGTCAAGTGTCCTATGTGGACTTTACTTGCTGTCCTGTGTGGAATTTACTTGGTGTCCTGTGTGGACTTTACTAGCTGTCCTGTGTGGACTTCACAGTGGTGTGGTATGTGTCTATGTGTGTTGAATCGGTGGAAGTCTGACGTGAGAAATGAGAAACATGAAATTGATAGACACTTGATGAATTATGTGAATTGAAAGACTCTTGAGGAACTGTGAAATGTGTGATTTCTTGATGGTCATGTGAAGGGAATGAGAAAATTGATGGTTTTTACGTGGGTGTCTTAAATTTGTTTTATCTTGATTTTAAAGTTTCATATCTAAATTCTCTTTCAAATATCTAGCTTACCCTGTGATTTTGGTGTTGTGTTTGGCTTTTTCTTAAACCTGTGATGATCGTGTATAATTTACACGGGAGCAGATGATGTTGCAGGAAGTAGAGCTCCTCAGTGAGTGGTCGCCGGAAGGAGATCGCCTGTTTCTGTTTCTGTTAGGCGATCACCCTTTTTCTGTTGTCTGATAGCAAATCGCCCTTTTCTGATAGGAGATCGCCTTTTTCTGTTAGGAGATCGCCTGTTTCTTTTATTTTGCTGTATTTTGTTTAAGTTTTGGAAAATTGACCGATTATGTATTAAACTCCCTTTGAGGAGAAACTTCATTACATATATATAATTATGTTCACTTTGATATATTTGTTTCACCTTTATTTTATTACATAAATATGAAAAGGAATTTGGCGGGATGTTACACTGTGTGTAGCCGAGTTGGGCCTTCTAGTGAAGGAGTTACCGTTTGAACTGTTGGTCTCTACACCTGCGTCAGGACAGGTGTTGACCTCTACAGTTTGCCCTGAATGTCCAGTGATAGTAGAGGGACGCAGGTTCAAAGTAAACTTGATCTGCCTACCTCTTCAGGACCTGGATGTTATCCTGGGAATGGATTGGCTATCTGCCAATCACGTTCTCATAGACTGCGGTAGTCAGAAAATAGCGTTTCCAGACCTCCAAGAGTCAGATGTGATATCTGCTCAGCATGGGTGGTCGGAGTTTGAAAAAGGGGCGAGGTGCTTCGTGATCCTAGCTCGGTTGGAAGTGAAGAATGAAGAGGACGTAAGCAGGATACATGTGGTGAAAGATTTCATGGATGTATTTCCAGAAGAAATACCTGGATTACCTCCTAAGAGAGAAGTGGAATTCTCTATTGATTTGGTACCTGGAGCTGGACCAGTGTCAATGGAACCTTATAGGATGGCTCCAGCCGAGTTGGTAGAATTAAAGAAGCAAGTGGAAGAGTTGTTGGAGAAACAATTCATCAGACCCAGTGTATCTCCATGGGGGGCTCCAGTGCTTCTAGTTAAGAAAAAGGATGGAGGGTCTCGGCTGTGTATAGATTACAGGCAGTTGAACAAGTTGACCATCAAGAACAAGTATCCTCTCCCTAGAATTGATGATTTGATGGATCAATTACATGGGGCCTCGGTGTTCTCAAAGATTGATCTGAGATCGGGGCACCACCAAATTTTGGTAAAAGCTGAAGATGTTCAAAAGACAGCATTTAGGTCTCGTTATGGGCACTATGAATATGTGGTGATGCCGTTTGGAGTGACAAATGCTCCAGCTCTGTTCATGGACTACATGAATAGGATTTTTCGTCCTTTCTTGGATAAGTTTGTTGTAGTCTTTATAGACGACATACTTATTTATTCAAGGACTGAGGAAGAACATGAGCAACATCTGAGGACGGTGCTGGGGATCCTGAGGGAGAAGCAACTCTATGCCAAGTTCTCTAAGTGTGAGTTCTGGCTGAAGGAAGTTAACTTCTTAGGACATGTGATATCTGCTCGGGGGATCTCAGTGGATCCAGCCAAGGTGGAGGCAGTGCTTCAGTGGGAACGTCCTAAGACAGACACAGAAATAAGGAGTTTTGTGGGTCTAGCTGGCTACTATCGGCGGTTTATTGAGAACTTTTCCAAGGTAGTGGCTCCTTTAACACATTTGACCCGCAAGGATCAACCTTTTACTTGGACCGACCGATGTGAGCAGAGCTTCATGGAACTAAAGGAAAGGTTGACTAGTGCTCCAGTGCTGGTGATCCCAGATGTAGGAAGACCTTTTGATGTCTACTGTGATGCTTCACATCAGGGTTTGGGATGTGTTTTGATGCAAGAGAAAAGAGTGGTTGCATATGCTTCAAGGCAACTCAAGGTTCATGAGAGAAACTATCTTACTCATGATTTGGAGTTGGCGGCTGTGGTGTTTGCCTTGAAGATTTGGAGACACTATTGAGTTCCAGGTGTTCCAGGTGTTCAGTGACCATAAGAGCCTGAAATACCTGTTTGATCAGAAGGAACTAAACATGAGACAAAGAAGGTGGATGGAGTTTCTAAAGGACTATGATTTTCAACTCATGTATCATCCAGGGAAGGCCAATGTAGTGGCGGATGCTTTGAGTAGAAAATCAATACAAGTAGCCACCATGATGATGGAAGAGCAGAAACTGATCGAGCAATTCAGAGACTTAAACCTTGGGGTAGAATTTCATGTTAATCACATTAGTTGTAGTAAGCTGGCTATAACTAATGACTTCTTTGGAATGATAAAGGATAAGCAATTAAAGGACCCTGACCTGAGACGTACTGTGGAGTTGCTAGGAACCGATCAGGCTAAAGACTTTGTGATGGGAGATGATGGGATCTTGAGATTTAATGGCAGAATTTGCATACCTGCAAATGAAGAGTTGAAGAAGATGATCCTAGAGAAAGGTCACAAGAGTCGCCTTAGCCTACATCCAGGCATGAACAAGATGTACCATGACTTGAAGGAGTCATTTTGGTGGTCGGGCATGAAGAAAGACATCGCCCAGTATGTTACAACCTGCTTGACATGTCAGAAGGCGAAGATAGAGCATCAAAGACCTGGCAGGTTGTTACAGTAACTGGATATCCCTGAGTAGAAATGGGACAGCATTGCAATGGATTTTGTTACCCATTTACCTAGATCGGTAAGGGGCCATGACGCAATCTGGGTCATAGTAGATCGGCTGACGAAGAGTGCCCACTTTCTTCCAGTGAATTTGAAAATGCCCATGGCCAAGTTGGCACAGTTGTACATCAAAGAAATAGTGAGGTTGCATGGAGTGCCTTCCAGCATTGTTTCGGATAGAGATCCCAGGTTCACTTCACGGTTTTGGCAGACCTTACAAGATTGCTTGGGAACTAAGTTGAGAATGAGCTCGGCATATCATCCTCAAACAGATGGACAGTCAGAGAGAACGATCCAGTCCTTGGAAGATCTGCTGAGGACGTGTGTCTTGGATCAATTGGGAAGTTGGGATGAGGTGTTGCCGCTGGTGGAGTTTACTTATAATAACAGTTATCACACCAGCATAGGGATGGCGCCATACGAAGCCTTGTATGGGAGGAAATGCAGAACTCCATCGTGCTGGTACCAGGAGGGTGAAACAGTATTGGTTGGACCAGAGTTGATTCAGCAGACGACCGAGAAGGTGCAACAGATAAAAGACAGAATGAGAGCATCTCAAAGTAGGCAGAAATCCTATGCAGATCAGAGGAGAAAACCTTTGGAGTTTGCTGCTGGAGACCATGTGTTCATGAGAGTGACACCAACCAAGGGTGTAGGACGGGCGATCAGATCCAAGAAGTTGTCCCCTAAGTTCGTGGGACCATATCAGATCTTAAGGAGGATTGGTCTAGTGGCTTATGAGATCGCCCTACCTCCCCATTTAGCGAATCTGCATAATGTCTTTCACGTATCACAGCTGAGGAAGTACATGGCAGACCCTAGTCATGTGCTGGAAGTGGACGATGTGCAGATCAAGGATGACTTGTCCTTTGAAGCAAAACCAGTTAGGATTGACGATCGGCAAAGTAAACAGCTCAGAGGCAAGACCATCAACATGGTGAAAGTGGTGTGGGATGAGAGATCGGGTGATTCAACTTGGGAGTTAGAAGAACCCATGAGAGAAGCCTACCCCTACCTCTTTTCTTTGTAATTTAATTTTCGAGGACGAAAATTTTTCTTGTTGGGGAGAATGTAAGGACCTGTAAAATTAAATTGGAATAAAAGGAATATATTTTAAATGAATTCTAAGTATGTTTTTATTTAAAATAAAAAGGAAGGAAAGTGTAGCTTAGAAGTCTACGAGATCGCCGTTGTTGAAGACGGAGGCGACCTTCGACTTCTCTGGTACATAATCGCCTGTCTCCTAGAGTACATATGATTGCCAATCGCCTATGGTGTACATGATCGCCGAAAGTGCACTTAGTATGTGGTCAAGATGCTGGATCAACCATAGTGGGTTCCAAAAAACCACGCGTGTCAAGGCGTGGGTTAAGCCTTAGATACGCTGTGCATGCAAAGCTCTATGCTTGAGCATAAGAAATCGTCCTTAGTGTTGCATGCATGGGCGCGCGAGGAGTAGTGCTGATCTATTCTTGGAAATGTGAAGCTACCGACGTCACCAAGTCAGGTGGAGGTGATACCTTGGACGTAACATAGCGGGATGAAGAACCTTCAGCAAGGCGTGGCGATGTGTCATCAGTCATCGCCAGGGCGAGAGACATGCGGGCATCGCTACGGCGAGAGACATGCGGGCATCGCCAGGGCGCGAGACATGCTGTAAGGACCTGTAAAATTAAATTGGAATAAAAGGAATATATTTTAAATGAATTCTAAGTATGTTTTTATTTAAAATAAAAAGGAAGGAAAGTGTAGCTTAGAAGACTATGAGATCGCCTGGTTAGTACATAATCGCCTGTCGCCTAGATTACACATGATCGCCAATCGCCTATGGTGCACATGATCGCCGAAAGTGCACTCAGTATGTGGTCAGGATACTGGATCAACCATAGTGGGTTCCAAAAACCACGCGTATCAAGGTGTGGGTTAAGCCTTAGATATGCTGTGCATGCGAAGCTCTATGCTTGAGCATAAGAAATCGTCCTTAGTGTTGTATGCATGGGCGCACGAGGAGTAGTGCTGATCTACTCTTGGAAATGTGAAGCTACCGACGTCACCAAGTCATGTGGAGATGATACCTTGGACGTAACATAGTGGGATGAAGAACCTTCAACAAGGCGTGGCGATGTGTTGTCGGACATCGCCAGGGCGCGAGGCATGCGGGCATCGCCAGGGCGAGACATCGGTCGTCTCCCAGGGAGAGACATCGGTCGTCCGCCAGGATGAGACATTGGTGGATAGTCATCGCGCGAGCGGTCATCGGTGGAAGGTTATCGCGCGATGTCGAGTTTCACACAGATAAGGTGGGACCCAGGCTCCCAGCATGAGACGTCCTGCACGCGCGACACGTAGACAAAAAGGGTGGTTCAGAATAGTGACATCAGAGAGTTGGCATGCGCAGAGACACACGTGGCCGTACTGTTCAGGGAAGCGTGCACACAAGCTTTCGTGCAGAGTGGGTGGTGGCAGCGGTAATTGTGGACAAGTTGGTTTAGATTCAAAAACTCACTTCTGAGAGGAAAAGAATGTTGCAGTGGTTCAAGAGTGACAGAGTGAGTTTACCTTCATCCTTCTCTTTTCTCTCCTTCGCGCTGCGATTCAAGCATCCTCAAGCACCAGTACGACGAGCGACGACTGCCCTTGGACACCTGGGGAGTTCTCTGCGAGTTTTCCGTCAGGACGCTAGAACAGAGTTAAGGCATCTTTAAGCTTCGGTGGGTTTTAGAGCTCTTGGTGTTTTGCGCAAGTTCAATTAAGGGAAGCAAGCATTTTCGTTTATAAAAACGTTAGGCGAGTAGGTTCTGAAGTGAGGGCGACGTGGTCACCGATTTTCATATTCCTTTTCACAATGCTCTGTTTTTATGTGTGGGGCGACGTGATCGCCGATTTTAATGTTGATTTCGAACTCCCCTGTTTTAGTGTCGTTTGAAACTGTTTGAGATTGAAATGTGAGATGCATGTGATATTCGAAAATCTGAACCTTGGAATGATTGTTTCTGTGATTGGGATTGTTTAAGAAAAGATTCAAAATATTATATGATGGAATTGTGCTTTTACGTGTTGTATGATGCATTGAATGTTGTGAATGTGGGATCAAGGCATAGTATTTTCAGGAAAGAAAATACCGTGTAAGATCGTGTGTAATGTGCATTGACTAGGGACTTGTCTAGAAGGAGATATCCTGACTCTGCTGATATAATGGAATCACATAGATGAAGTTATTCAGTTGTGGATAGTCGAAGGAGGTTCATATGTATGGGTAAGTTGTTTGAAAGATAACTGACTTGACCTGTTATATGAATTAACCCTGTCATACCGGGAGAGTGATGATATTGAGATTATGTATGCGCATGGCTGTGTGGATTTCACAGCGACCCTGTGTGGATTTCACAGTGGTGTGGTATGACGGGTGCAGATCTCTGAGTCTGAGTCAACGCACGAGTCTTTCGGAAGTAGAGTCATGTGTCTATATGTTATGAGTCAGTGGAAAGTCTGACGTGTGAACCATGAATATTGAATGTAGTGAATAGACACTTGACGAGTTTGTGGAATATGGGGATGTTGATGGTTGAAATTGATATAGATTATGAATGGTGTGAAGATTTATGTTTTCTATTGATATAAAGTTTCATATTTAAAGTTTTTAAAAATATCTAGCTTACCCTTTTATCTTGTATCGTGGTTGTTTTTCTTAAACCTGTGATGATCGTGTATATTTGCACGGGAGCAGACGAGGTTGCAGGTAGTAGAGCTCCTCTGTGAGTGGTGGCCGGAAGGAGATCGCCTGTTTCTGTTTCTGTTAGGCGATCGCCCGTTTTCTGGTTTTTGTTAGGAGATCGCCGGTTTTGAATGCTGTGGTTTTATTTTATTTTGAAAGCTCCTGTATGGAGATGTATTAAAACTTCCTCAAAAAGGGATATTATTTTGAGGCCCAATTGTACTAATGGATGAATTATATTATGTATATATCTATGTTCAATTTTGATATTATTGTTTCACCTTTATTTTATTATATAAATATGACCAATATTTTGAGGGGCGTTACACATGCGGGCGTCGCCAGGGATAGACATCGGTCGTCTTCCAGAGAGAGACATCGGTCGTCTTCCAGAGAGACATCGGTCGTCTTCCAAAGAGAGACATCGGTCGTCCGCCAGGATGAGTCATTGGTGGAAGGTTCTCGCGCGATGTCGTGTTTCACACAGATAAGGTGGGACCCAGGCTCCCAGCATGAGACGTCCTGCACGCGCGACACGTAGACAGAAAAGGGTGTTTCAAAATAGTTGGCATCAGAGAGTTGGTATGCGTAGAGACACACGTGGCCATACTGTTCAAGGAAGTGTGCACGCAAGCTTTCCTGCAGAGTGGGTAGTGGCAGCGGCAATTGTGGACAAGTTGGTTTAGATTCAAAAACTCACTTCTGAGAGGCAAAAGAACGTTGCAGTGGTTTAAGAGTGACAGAGTGAGTTTACCTTCATCCTTCTCTTTTCTCTCCTTCGCGTTGCGATTCAGGCATCCTCAAGCACCAGTACGACAAGCGACGACTGCCCTTGGACTCCTGGGAAGTTCTCTGCGAGTTTTTCGATCAGGACGCTAAAACAGAGTTCGGGTATCTTTAAGTTCGGTGGGTTAGAGCTCGTAGTGAGATTTTACGCAAGTCCAGGTAAGGGAAGCTAGCCTTATTTCCAACGAAAACCTTAGGTTAGATGATTTTGATGATGGGGCGACATGGTCGCCGGTTTTAGACTGTTATTGCATAATCCCCTGTTTTTGGATGTGATCGCCGGTTTTAATGTTGTTTTCAAACTCCCCTGTTTTAGTGTCGCTTTGAACTTGTTGAGATTGAAATGAAAAATGTATATGCTATTCGAAAACCTGAACGGTGGTATGCTTGTTTTTGTGAGTGGGGTTGTTTAAGAAAAGATTCAAAGTATTCTATGATGGAATTGTTCTTTATGTGTGGTATGATGTATGGAATGTGGTGAATGTGGGATCAAGGCATATCGTGTAGAGTGTGCATTGACCGGTGATTCGTTTATTATGAGATATCCTGACTCTCCTGATATAATGGAATCATATAGATGAAGTTATTCAGGCGTTGAGAGTCGAAGGAGGTTCATATGTATGGGTGAGTTGTTTGAAAGAGAACGAGCTTGACCCGTTGTATGGATTAACCCTGTCATGCTAGGATAGTGCTGATATTGAGATTCATTTATACGTTTGTGAATGTGTGTGATTTCACAGCGACCCTGTGAATGTGTGTGATTTCACAGTGGTGCAGTATGACAGGTGCAGATCTCTGAGTCTAGTCAATGCACGTGTCTTTCGGAAGTAGTGTCAAGTGTCTCTGTGTGATGAGTCAGTGGAAGTCTGACGTGAGAAATGAGAAACATTGAAATTGATAGACACTTGATGGCATTATGTGAATTGAACGACTCTTGAGGAAATTGTGAAATATGTGATTACTTGATGGTCATGTGAAGGGAATGAGAAAGTTGATGGTTTTTACGTGGGTGTCTTAAATTTGTTTTATCTTGATTTTAAAGTTTCATATCTAAATTCTCTTTAAAATATCTAGCTTACCCTGCGTTTTTGTTTTGTGGATGTTTTCTTAAACCTGTGATGATCGTGTATAATTTACACGGGAGCAGATGATGTTGCAAGAAGTAGAGCTCCTCAGTGAGTAGTCGCCGGAAAGAGATCGCCTGTTTCTGTTTCTGTTAGGCGATCGCCCGTTTCCTGTTTCTGATAGGAGATCACCTATTTTCGGTTTTCTGTTAGGAGATCGCCTGTTTTTTCTATTTTGCTGTATTTTGTTAAGTTTGGAAAACTGACTGGATATGTATTAAACTCCCTGTGAGGAGAAATTTCATTATATATATATATATATATATATATGTTCACTTCGATATTATTGTTTTACCTTTATTTCATTATATAAATATGAAAAGGATTTGGCGGGATGTTACATGCGATGACTTTATCGTGAGGTAATCACGTGGGTGTGCTCGAGGAAGACATGTGGATCAAGAAGAGTAAAGGAAGAAAAGTGTAGCTTAGAAGTCTACGAGATCGCCGTTGTTGAAGATGCAGGCGATCTCCGACTTCTCTGGGACATAATCGCCTGTCGCCTAGAGTACACATGATCGCCAATCGCCTATGGTGTACGTGATCGACGGGAGTGCACTTAGTATGTGGTCAAGATGCTGGATCAACCATAGTGGGTTCCAAAAACCACGCGTATCAAGGTGTGGGTTAAGCCTTAGATACGCTGTGCATGCGAAGCTCTATGCTTGAGCATAAGAAATCGTCCTTAGTGTTGCATGCATGGGCACACGAGGAGTAGTGCTGATCTATTCTTGGAAATGTGAAGCTACCGACGTCACCAAGCCATGTGGAGGTGATACCTTGGACGTAACATAGTGGGATGAAAAATCTTCAGCAAGGCGTGGCGATGTGTCATAAGTCATCGCCGGGATGAGAGGCATGCGGGCATCGCCAGGGCGAGAGACACGCGGGCATCGCCAGGGTGAGAGACATGCGGGCATCGCCAGGGCGAGAGACACGCGGGGATCGCCAGGGCGAGAGACATGCGGGCATCGCCAGGGCGGGAGACACGCGGGGATCGCCAGGGCGAGAGACATGCGGGCATCGCTAGGACGAGAGACATGCGGGCATCGCCAGGACGAGAGACACGTGGGCATCGCTAGGGCGAGAGACATGCGGGCATCGCCAGGGCGTGAGACACGCGGGGATCGCTAGGGCGAGAGACATCGGTCGTCTTCCAGGGAGAGACATCGGTCGTCTTCCAGGAAGAGACATCGGTGGAAGGTTATCGCGCGATATCGTGTTTCACACAGATAAGGTAGGACCCAGGCTCCCAGCATGAACGTTCTGCGTGCGCGACACGTAGACAAAAAGGGTGTTTCAGAATAGTTAGCATCAGAGAGTTGGTATGGAAAGTGACCCAGAGTTAGTGCGCAGAGACCCACGTGGTCATACTGTTCAAGGAAGTGTGCACGCAAGCTTTCCTGCAGAGTGGGTGGTGGCAGCGGCATGCCTGGGAAGGATGGCTTAAGTTCAAACTTCAGTTTGGATAGGCAGGGTTCGAACGCTGCTTGAGTAGAGAGAAACTGAGTGAGTTGGTTTTAGCTCCCTGTTTCTTCTTCTCCTTCTCCCTGCGTCCATACGTCCTAGCGAACCAGTTGAAGATCGGCGACTACCCTGGATTCCTGACGTTGTGCTCTGCAAGTTTTCTGCTCAAAGCCTTAAAATAGAGTAAGTCGTTTTGCTCTGTTCTTTGAGTCGAGTCTGAATTTGAGAGGGTCATCTCTACATAGGTTGTGCATACGACTCTTTTAACTTCAGAAATCATCTCTGTTAACGCAGAAAATGGGTAATCTCGTTAGTTTTGTGATCGGGACTCTATGGTGCAGGTTAAGGCATCTTTGAGCTTCGGTGGGTTTTGGAGCTCTTGGTGATTTTGCGCAAGTTCAGGTAAGGGAAGCTAGCATTTTGGTTTATAAAAACTTTAGGCGAGTAGGTTCTGAAGTGAGGGCGACGTGGTCGCGGGTTTCATATTCTATTTCACGATGCTTTGTTTTTATGTGTGGGGCGACGTGATCGCCGGTTTTAATGCAAATTTCGAAATCCCCTGTTTGAGTGTCGTTTTGAAATTGTTTGAGATTGAAAGGTGAAATGCATATGATATTCGGAAATCTGAACTTTGGTATGATTGTTTCTGCGATTGGGATTGTTTAAGAAAAGATTCAAAATATTATATGATGGAATTGTGCTTTTACGTGTGGTATGATGTACTGGATGAATGTGAAATTGTGATCAAGACATAGTATTTTCAGGAAAGGAAATACCGTGTTGAGATTGGTATTAGAGTGTATTGATCAGTGAGTATCCTGTGAATGAGACGATCCTGACTCTGCTGATATAATGGAATCACATAGATGAAGTTATTCAGTTGTTGAGAGTCGAAGGAGGTTCATATGTATGGGTAAGTTGTTTGAAAGATAACTAACTTGACCTGTTATATGAATTAACCCTATCATACCGGGAGAGTGATGATATTGAGATTATGTTTATGCGCATGGCTGTGTGGATTTCACAGTGACCCTGTGTGGATTTCACAGTGGTGTGGTATGACAGGTGCAGGTCTCTGGATGCTAAGTTCAACGCACGAGTCTTCCGGAAGTAGAGTCATGTGTCTATGTGTTATGAGTCAGTGGAAAGTCTGACATGTAAACCATGAGTATTGAATGTATTGAATAGACACTTGACGAGTTTGTGGAATATGGGGATGTTGATGGTTGAAATTGATATAGATTATGAATGGTGTGAAGATTTATGCTTTCTATTGATATAAACTTTCATATTTAAAGTTTTAAAAAATATCTAGCTTACCCTTTGTTTTGTATCGTGGTTGTTTTTCTTAAACCTGTGATGATCGTGTATATTTGCACGGGAGCAGATGAGGTTGCAGGTAGTAGAGCTCCTCAGTGAGCACTTTCTGAAGGAGGAGATCGCCGGTTGTGAATGCTGTGGTTTTTGTTTTATTTTGAAAACTCCTGTATGGAGATGTATTAAAACTTCCTCGAAAAGGGATATTATTTTGAGGCACATTTGTATTAATGGATGAATTATATTATGTATATATCTATGTTAAATTTTGATATTATTGTTTCACCTTTATTTTATCATATGAAAATGACCAATATTTTGAGGGGCGTTACAGGAACGGAGCATACAGGCTAGAGACCTTGGAAGGTGGGGCAATCCCCCGCACATGGAACGGTGCCAACCTCAAATTCTATTTCAGTTAATTACATTGTATTCAGTTAAATTGTATTTCAATTGTATTCAGTTAAGAAAGATATATTTGTACTGAGCAATAAGTGAACCTCTCCCTTACCTTTATACGACAAGGTCGAGAATAGTATGGTTCCACATTGAAGCCCTCCTCCTTGTCTTTATACAGCAAGGTCGAGGCAAGTGAAAGTCCTCTTCCTTGTCTTTGTACAACAAGGTTGAGGCTAGTAAGAGGTGTTCCTTGACTTGTTAGCCAAGGTCAACACAAGTGAAAGTCCTCTTCCTTGTCTTTGTATAGCAAGGTTGAGCCTAGTGAGAGGTCTTCCTTGACTTGTTAGCCAAGGTCAACACAAGTGAAAGTCCTCTTCCGTGTCTTTGTACATCAAGGTTGAGCCTAGTAAGAGGTCTTCCTTGACTTGTTAGCCAAGGTCGACACCAGTAAAAGTCCTCACCCTTGTCTTTGTATAGCAAGCCAGTAAGAGGTCCTCCTTGACTTATCAGCCAAGGTCGATGCCAGTAAAGTCCTCTTCCTTGTCTTTGTACAGCGAGGTCGAGGCAAGCCAGTAAAAGTCCTCTTCCTTGTCTTTGTACAACAAGGTTGAGGCCAGTGAGAAGTCTTCCTTAACTTATCAGCCAAGGTCGACACAAGTGAAAGTCCTCTTCCTTGTCTTTGTACAGCAAGGTTGAGGGTAGTAAGAGGTCTTCCTTGACTTGTCAGCCAAGTTCAAAACCAGTAAAAGTCCTCGCTCTTGTCTTTCTACAGCAAGGTCGAGGCCAGTAAGAGGTCTTCCTTGACGTATCAGCCAAGGTCGATGCCAGTGAAGTTCTCTTCCACAAATTATACGCCAAGGAAGAGGCCAGTGCATGAGATTGAGGGAACAAGTTAAGCAAGTATTGCGATGTTTGGGTAAAAGCGGTCATTGGATACTTTTGAATTGACAAAATTGCCTCAGAAACAGATACAAAGACAAAACAGAAGAGTATAGACAGGACATCACAGGTTCATGAGTTCATCAGATGGGGGCCACGCAAGTTCATTAAGAGGAAAATGCCATGCAGATACAGGTCAAGAGAGAACAACAACAATATTGAAAGAGGAAGCATTGCATAATCATATTCAGTTACACGCAGAAAAATTAAGTTATCAAGAGAAAGCTAAGGCATTGAAGAATAAATTCATTAAGAAGAAATGTGCAGATAATTACAATGTGCATGTTGGATTTCAAAAGGTTTTATAAAGAAGAAGAAGGTGAAGGCTCGGAAGGGGCCTCCACCAACTTCCCATTGACGATGACCTTTGTTAGACCAGTATGGGAAAGATCCACCCCAGGATGCATGTAGACAACCTGGGTGATGGCATCCCCAAAGCCAGCACCGTAGGCTTCAGCTGCCTTGTTGGTGAGATCATCCTTGGTCTGCTGGTAGAGCTCCTCCCTGCAGGCCATTTCCATCTTCATCTCAACTTTGGTTTGGACCATTTCTTTTCGGAGTTGGCCCATCTCCTCCCTCAACTTGGACAGCTCCACATCCCGCTGGGCCAAGTCCTCACTTCGCCTAGCCAATTCTTCAGTAACTTGGGCCATGGCCTCATCCTTGCCATCCAGTTCCTTCTTCAGATCCTCCACGGCGAGGCGGAGGTCGTTGTTTTTTGCATATAACTGAAAGGCCTTTTGAGATTTCCCAAACAAAAGGTCCTTGGTTTCTTTGTCGAACTTGCAAAGCTCTGCCACCTCCAAAGTAAGCCTGGTCAAGCGGCGCTCCGCCGCAGCTGCAGCAAGGGCCCTTCGCTCAGCCTCTTCCTGGGTCCTCCGTATTTTTGTAAGGAGAAGGTTGGACCCAGCAAGAGCTTTCCCAAAGTCCGTGACCACTTGCTCCGTTAGAAAACCACCTCCAGGCTCTCCAAATCACCCTGTGCTTGGGTGGACTTTAGCACCCTTTGGAGGAGAGGAGCGAAAGCTACAAAAGGACTCAGCTGCTCGCCTTCAGGGGCACTCTCCCGTCGGCCCTCCTGCTCTTCATCATTAAGGGGAGAGGAGGCACTTCGTGGGCACTCCCTGAAGGAAGGGGTCGCTCCATCCTCTAAGTCTAATGCGACAGGGATGACAGCCTCAACCTTGCGCTTCCTCTTGAAGACCAGGCCAGAGTGGGTGCCCTCGTTGTCAGAAGAAGTGACCTCGGTAGCCACTGCCACACCTTCAGACTGGGTGGCATGGGAATGGCTTGGAGTAGTGGTAGAGGGAGCACCAGCAGAGGAAGCAGCAACAGAGGGAACAGCAGTAGAGGGGTCAGATTGAGTAGTAGTGGAGGGGCCAGCACCACCCTTCTTTGCAACTAGGGCAGCCAGTCGCCTCCTTCTATCAACACCGATCACCATGCCTACAACAAAACAAAAACTCGTGAGAAAGTGTGTGAGAGACTCAATCAGCAATAGGTAATGTAAGGACCTAGAAACTTTAATTGGAATAAAAGTGTTAGATTTAAATAATTTCAGAGGACGTTATTATTTAAAATACAAAGAGCTAGTAAATGAAGTTTCGTAGTAGTCGGACCTCGGACATCACCCAAGGTCTGGGGTCAGCTGTAGAGGTCGATCGGCTGACGTGTGGATCAAGAAGAGTAAAGGAAGAAAAGTGTAGCTAAGAAGTCTTCTACGAGATCGCCGTTATTGAATACGAAGGCGATCTCCGACTTCTCTGGCACATAATCGCCTGTCGCCTAGAGGAGACATGATCGCCAATCGCCTAGGGTGTACATGATCGACGGGAGTGCACGTAGTATGTGGTCAAGATGCTGGATTAACCATAGTGGGTTCCAAAAACCACGCGTATCAAGGTGTGGGTTAAGCTTTAGATACGCTGGGCATCCGAAGCTCTATGCTTGAGCATAAGAAATCGTCCCTAGTGTTGCATGCATGGGCGCACGAGGAGTAGTGCTGATCTATTCTTGGAAATGTGAAGCTACTGACGTCACCAAGCCATGTGGAGGTGATACCTTGGACGTAACATAGTGGGATGAAGAACCTTCAGCAAGGGCTGACGATGTGACATCGGTGAGCAGAGTAAGGCAATGTGTTCTCGACACACACAAGGGCGATAAGAGATTGCCAACAGGATGAGAGGAACATAGGTCATCAACCAGGATGGGAGACACATCGGTGGTCTGCCAGGGTGAGACATCGGTGGTCCTCTAGGGTGAGACATCGGTTGTCTGCCAGGATGAGGAATCAGTCATCACCAGGATGAGGCACATCAGTCATCGCCGGTATGAGAGACAGAGGTCATCGCCAGGATGAGGGATACATCGGTCGTTTTCCAGGGAGAGACATCGGTCGTCCGCCAGGATGAGACATCGGTGGATAGTCATCGCGCGAGTGGTCATCGGTGGAAGGTGATCGCGCGGTGTCGAGTTTCACACAGATAAGGTGGGACCCAGACTCCCAGCATGAGACGTCCTGCACGCGCGACACGTAGACAAAAAGGGTGGTTCAGAATAGTGACATCAGAGTGTTGGCCTGCGCAGAGGCACGCGTAGTCGTACTGTTCAGGGAAGCGTACACGCAAACTTCCCTGCAAAGTGGGTGGTGGCAGCGGATTTTGTGGACAAGTTGGTTTAAGATTCAAAAACCCACTTCTGAGAGGCAAAGAACGTGGCAGTGGTTCAAGAGTGGGTTCACCTTCATCTTTCTCTTTTCGCTCCTTCGCGCTGCAACTCAGGCACCCTCAAGCACCAGTACGACGAACGACGACTACCCTTGGAGCACCTGGGAGGTTCTCTGCAAGTTCTACAAACCAGACGCTAAAACAGAGCTAAGGCATCCTTTAAGCTCGGTGGGTTTTGGAGCTCTTGGTGTTTTGCGCAAGTCCAGGTAAGGGAAGCTAGCTTTATTTTCAATAAAAGCCGTAGATTAGCTGTTTCTGAAGTGAGGGCGACGTGGTCGCCGGTTTCATATTCTTTTTCGTGATGCTCTGTTCTATGTGTTTGGGCGACGTGGTCGCCGGTTTTAAACCCCTTTTTCATGATGTTCTGTTCTTATGTGTTTGGTCGACGTGATCGCCGATTTTAAATACAGATTTCGAAATTCCCTGTTTTGGACATGATCGCCGGTTTTGGCGTTGTTTTTCGAACTCCCCTGTTTAGTGTCGCTTTGAACTTGTTTGAGATTGATATGTGAAATGCATGTGTTATTGGAAAAATCTGAACCTTGATACGTTTGTTGCTGTGGTTGAGATCGTTCATTTAAGTGTTGTATGGTGCATTGGGTGAATTGATGATCTTTAGCTGTCCTGTGTGGACTTTACTTGCTGTCTTGTGTGGACTTTACTTGCTGTCCTGTGTGGACTTTCCTTGCTATCCTGTGTGGACTTTCCTTGCTGTCCTGTGTGGACTTTACTTGCTGTCCTGTGTGGACTTTGCTTGCTGTCCTGTGTGGACTTTACTTGCTGTCCTGTGTGGACTTTACAGTGGTGTGGTATGTGTCTATGTGTGTTGAATCAGTGGAAGTCTGACGTAAGAAAAGAGAAACTTTGAAATTGATAGCCACTTGATGAATTATGTGAATTGAAAGACTCTTGAAGAAATTGTGAAATGTGTGATTTCTTGATGGTCATGTGAAGGGAACGAGAAAATTGATAGTTTTTACATGGGTGTCTTAAATTTGTTTTATCTTGATTTTAAAGTTTCATATCTAAATTCTCTTTCAAATATCTAGCTTACCCTGTGTTTTTGGTGTTGTGTTTGGCTTTTTCTTAAACCTGTGATGATCGTGTATAATTTACACGGGAGCAGATGATGTTGCAGGAAGTAGAGCTCCTCTGTGAGTGGTCGCCGGAAGGAGATCGCCTGTTTCTGTTTCTGTCGGGCGATCACCCCTTTTTCTATTTTCTGATAGGAGATCGCCGTTTTATGATAGGAGATCGCCTTGTTCTGTTAGGAGATCGCCTGTCTTTCTATTTTACTGTATTTTGTTTAAGTTTTTGGAAAACTGACCGATTATGTATTAAACTCCCTGTGAGGAGAAACTTCATTACATATATATAATTATGTTCACTTTGATATATTTGTTTCACCTTTATTTTATTACATAAATATGAAAAGAATTTTGGCGGGATGTTACAGGTAACACATACAAAATCAGTAAAACACAAGTAATAATAGTCAAAGCAAGGAGACAAGTACCAATGTAGCCCTTCAAAGTTTTAGGGCTATAATCACGCTTAATGAGTTCAGCAAAGCTGAATACTGATTGGAGACCAGAAAGGAACTCGCACACCTCTCGATCCTTTGGATGCAAGTCCATGAGACTCCTGGGCTTCGCCAGTGTGGGCCTCTCTACCCAGTAAAGGGGAAACCCATCGAGGAGGGTGGGGTCGCGATCATTGCAATGAACTTTGAAGAACTTCCCCTTGAAGCCCTTACATGATTGCTGGAAGAGAGTCAACAATGCTTTTCCAGCAACCCCGTTGATGCTCCCCCATAGGTTCTTCCCCGGAATCTTGGCTTCGAAGAAGTAGAGGAAGGCATCCGCTGAGGGAAGATGACTAAAATAGTCGCACAGGATGGCGAAGGCCCTGATGAAGGCTTAGCCGTTGGGGTGAAGCTGAGCGGGGGCGATGTTCATCTCCGTCAGGAGTGCCCGCTCGAAGCCGGTGAAGGGAAGGCGGAGGAGGACTTTCTTGAAGATTGTGCAGTAAATGAAATAGAATGGGCTCTCCTGTCCAGATGCCTCATTGTAACAAACGAGCTCGCCTGCCTTATAGGGAACCTGATGGAGATCAAGCTCAAGAGGACATGGAGGCCAATCATCACGAAGAAGAAGAGGTTGAGGACGTTCATGGAGATCAAAGTCAACCTTAAAGGCTCACAAGAAGCATGTTCAAAGCTTTAGGAGCAAGGGGACGTTTATTTTCCCTTTTTGTAATTTCATTGTGTGAGGGTGCTTAGAGGAAAACATGAGAAACCTCTTGTGTTAAAGCATCTTTAGGTCTTTAGTTAGGAGCATTAGGAGGGGGGTGCGTTAGTAGATAGGTGTAGGAGTTAAAATAGGAGGTGCCAAAGTGAGAGAAGAAGTCACACCTTCCTCATGACTTGTTTAGGCGCCATTTTCATTTGAATTTGGGGGGAATTTTTGAATTCATTTAGCTTGCATTTCAGCACCTTCGCATTATAAATTAAGGTGCTGCCCTTGTATTTTTCAGATTTGAATTTTGAATTAGAGAAACTTTACTCAATTTTTGAGTGAGCATTGGAGAGCTTTGCATCTTCTTCACTAGTCTTATCTTGAAGGTTCAATGGTTACCTCAAGCGGTGGCTTGCACACTCATCTAGGAGCCTTCATTCTCTTAGTGGCGTGATCATCCAACCATACCTCCATCTTCATGAGCATTCTCTTCTCCTTCCTTCCTTCTCTTTTAATTTTCATGTCTTAGCTTGTGTTCTTGTGTGTTGGTTCGGTTGTTCTGTGTTTCCAGCACTTATATTCAGTTTCCTTGCCTTTTAATTTCAGTTTTGTTCGGTTCAATTCTCTTCTATGCCAATTCTTTTCGGTGCTATGGTTTTTCCTATCACTTTAATCGGTTCAATTTGACAATAATTGGAACTTCCATATGAGTTTGTGTTTTGGCATTAGTTTTGGTGAGTTCTTGACTTAGAACATTGATCCAATTCTAAGAAAAAGTGCCTCTCTAATGACCAACTCAAGATGTTTCCTAAGAATGTCAAGAACCTTTCATCTTATGTTCTTGAATTTACATCATGTGGTATCTAGAGTTTAGGTGTGTTCTTGTTTAATTTTTGAGTTGTGTTGCACTTTAATTCAAGAGCTCTATATTCTTGTGTGTACATTTTTGTTTTTAGGCTTATTTTGAGTTTTATTGTTGTTTTCTTATTTGTGCCTATCATATGTTTGAGTATTTTCCTTTTTGAATCTATAATAGTTTTGTCATTGTCTTATTTTTCCATAATATGTCATCACTTCTTGTAGTACTTTTATTGCAATTTTTTGTTTCTTGCTTTGGTTTACATTCTTTTTTTTGAGTTTATTGCTTGATCCTTTGTGCATTTTCTGTTTTAGATTGAGTCCATACTTGTATTTTAGACCTATACAAGTTCTATTACACAATTTCCATTATGTCTTTGCTAGTTCATAATTCTGTTTTTCATTCCTCTTAGGATTCCTCTATTTTTGAAAACAAGTGCTTACTGTTTTTGCTTATTGAAATTGATTTACTCACTGGAAATTTCTGAAATTCTGGATTTGTGATCTTCAAAGTGTTAGAAAATAATAGAAAAAAGAAGTACAAAAAAATTCAATGTACATTCCTGCAGAAAAAAATACAGTAATCTGGTAGCGATTTTGAAAAATTTATCTCATTTTATTGGCTTGCTGTTTTTACATAATTCCAGTGCCATTTTTTATTTAACATCTTGAAGTTTGTGTGGTTAAAATTTCTTAGTCCAGTTCGCTCTATATCATTCCAGATAAATCAGTGAATATCAAGCACAATTTGCATAATTTTTTTTTTCCAGTAGCTCATTTTTTTTGTTTTCTTCATCTACTCTAGTGCTTTTCTTTAAGTATTCTTTTGTGTGCCTACTTTCTCATTGAGTTCCTTATTTTTTTTCTTGCTTGTCTAATTGTTCATTACTCTTTGAGCTTGTCTACATCTAGTATTCCTTTTGAAATTACCTTTTTTAGCTTATACCTTTTCTTGTTTGTCTTTATTGTTTCTTTGGTTTTGTGGTGTTGGCTTTGAGATTGGTGTGCCTTGCTTTGACATATTTCATTTGAGGTTTCCAAGACCTCAAGATCAGATTGGTGCAAGGAATTTATTCTTTGAGAGTGATATATTTTCTGCCTCAATTCACTTCGGCAGTTTCATTGCCAACTCATTGTTTTGCCTATTTTAATTCTTGACTTGTTTGTTGTTTTGTGTCTTTGCTGTTTTTGTTCTTTTTAATTACAAATGGCAGGATTTTCAAGTGATGCATCCTACAAGCAGAATTCTCCTTCCAAAGCTTCAATCCTTGGTGAATTACATGAAGCACAAAGAACCATTAGACACTTGGAAGAAAAATTGCAAGAGATGGAGTTGCAACATGCTAGGCCATCTCCCTCTATTCATGATGGACATCATTCACAAAGACATTCCACAAGAGCTTCCTCAAATGACATAGGCCGTGAAGAGGACCATAGGAGAAGAAGGACTCCACCCCAATTTCATGGCCAAAGACATCACCATCACGGAGAGAGACCTCACTGTGGCAATGGATACTATTAAGATGCAAAGTCAGGCTTCCTTCGGTCAAGCTTCCTTCGGTCAAGCTTCCTACTTTTAGTGGCTCTAGTGATCCAAATGTATATTTAGATTGGGAGGCCAAGTGTGAACAAATATTTGAGATGCATGAGATCCAAGACGAGCACAAACTTAAGCTAGCTACCTTAGAATTTAGTGATTATGCTATGAAATGGTGGCATGGAGTTGTAAAGGACATTATATATCACAAGGGTCCTCCCGTGGACTCTTGCAACTCTTTAAGATATCAAATGCGCGCTAGGTTTGTGCCTCCACATTTTAGGAAAGACCTTATGTTGAAACTCCAACGGTTTCAACAAGGCACGCTAAATGTGGATGAATATTTCAAGGAGCTTGAAACGCTTGTGCTTAAAATTGACTTAGAAGAAAGTGAGGAGGCCATGATTGCTAGGTTTGTTAGTGGACTTAGGAAGGATATCCAAGACATTGTGGAATTGCAAGAGTACTCATCATTGGGATCTTTAGTTCACTTAGCAATGAAGGTGGAAGCCCAACTTGCTAAGAAAAATTCTTTTAAAAATTCTTCCAATGATGGCTACTATAACAAGTCTTGGAGAAATAAAAAATCTTTTTCAAAATTTCCTTCCCAAGATTCCTCTTTCAAACCCAAGGAATCTAAGCCATCTACTTCTAGGCCTAAGTCACCAATCAAAACGTCTAGTAAGAAATGCTTTAAGTGTTTGGGTTATGGTCATATTGCTTCAAATTGTCCTTCTAAAAGGAACATGTACATGCATGATGGCATTATTATGAGTGAGCATGATTTGGATACACCTAGGCATTCTTCACATTCAAGTGCATCTAGTGGGAATGAGAGTGAGAGTCCCTTACAAGGAGACTTGTTGGTTGTGAGAAGATATCTTGGTCAAGTTTCACAACCCTTTGATGAAAGTCAAAGGGCAAATATTTTTCATACAAGATGTCTTATTCAAAACAGCATATGCTCCTTGATAGTGGATGGGGGTAGTTGTGCAAACGTAGCTAGTACCAGAGTTGTAGATAAGCTTGGCTTGCCTACCATCTCTCATAGCAAACCCTATAAGTTGCAATGGCTTAGTGAAGTAGGGGAAATAGTTGTGAATAGGCAAGTCCTCATCCATTTCTCTATTGGAAAATACAAAGATGAGGTCTTGTGTGATGTTGTGCCCATGGAAGCCACACATGTGCTTTTTGGAAGGCCTTGGCAATTTGATAGAAAAATTTTACATGATGGCTTTTCCAACAAAATTTCTTTTGATTTCCATGGTCACAAGATTACTCTAAAATCTCTCTCTCCTAGAGAAGTCCATGAGGACCAAATCTTAATGAAGAAAAAGAGGGAGAGTGAAAAAGAGGGAAATGATAAAAAGATAAAAAGGATAAGAGTTCCAAGCCTACACTCCTTGTGTCTAGGCATGAGCTTCATAGGGAATTAGTGGCACACCATCCTCTTTTCTTAGCCATTCCTAGAACTCTTAAGATTGAACCACTTGTTGATAGTCCTCATAGTTTGGAAAAGTTGGTAGAAGAGTTTCAAGATGTGTTTCAAGATCCTCCAAAAGGACTTCCACCTTTGCGAGGGATTGAGCACCAAATTGATTTGATACCGGGCTCTTCTTTACCAAATCGTCCAGCCTATAGGACCAATCCAAGTGAAACCATGGAAATTCGCCAACAAGTAGAAGCCTTAATAGAGAAAGGGTGGGTCCAAGATAGTATGAACCTGTGTGCTATGCCTGTCATCCTAGTGCCTAAGAAAGATGGATCATGGAGGATGTGTTCGGATTGTAGGGTCATAAACAACATAACAATTAAGTATAGGCATCCCATACCTAGGCTTGATGACTTGTTGGATGTGTTGCATGGTTCTAAAATATTTTCAAAGATTGATCTTAAAAGCAGCTATAATCAAATCCGTATCAAACCGGGTGATGAATGGAAGATGGCTTTTAAGACCAACTTTGGTCTCTATGAGTGGTTGGTTATGCCTTTTAGCTTGACCAATGCACCAAGTACTTTCATGCGCCTCATGCATCATGTGTTGAGACCTTCCATTGGTCTCCAGAATTCGTGGTCGAATTCTCTCCAACTCGGGGAGTATGATGGAGATCAAGCTCAAGAGGACATGGAGGCCAATCATCACGAAGAAGAAGAGGTTGAGGACATTCATGGAGATCAAAGTCAACCTCAAAGGCTCACAAGAAGCATGTTCAAAGCTTTAGGAGCAAGGGGACGTTTATTTTCCCTTTTTGTAATTTCATTGTGTGAGGGTGCTTAGAGGAAAACATGAGAAACCTCTTGTGTTAAAGCATCTTTAGGTCTTTAGTTAGAAGCATTAGGAGGGGGTGCGTTAGTAGATAGGTGTAGGAGTTAAAATAGGAGGTGCCAAAGTGAGAGAAGAAGTCACACCTTCCTCATGACTTGTTTAGGCGCCATTTTCATTTGAATTTGGGGGGAATTTTTGAATTCATTTAGCTTGCATTTCAGCACCTTCGCATTATAAATTAAGGTGCTGCCCTTGTATTTTTCAGATTTGAATTTTGAATTAGAGAAACTTCACTCAATTTTTGAGTGAGCATTGGAGAGCTTTGCATCTTCTTCACTAGTCTTATCTTGAAGGTTCAATGGTTACCTCAAGCGGCGGCTTGCACACTCATCTAGGAGCCTTCATTCTCTTAGTGGCGTGATCATCCAACCATACCTCCATCTTCATGAGCATTCTCTTCTCCTTCCTTCCTTCTCTTTTAATTTTCATGTCTTAGCTTGTGTTCTTGTGTGTTGGTTCGGTTGTTCTGTGTTTCCAGCACTTATATTCAGTTTCCTTGCCTTTTAATTTCAGTTTTGCTCGGTTCAATTCTCTTCTATGCCAATTCTTTTCGGTGCTATGGTTTTTCCTATCACTTTAATTGGTTCAATTTGACAATAATTGGAACTTCCATATGAGTTTGTGTTTTGGCATTAGTTTTGGTGAGTTCTTGACTTAGAACATTGATCCAATTCTAAGAAAAAGTGCCTCTCTAATGACCAACTCAAGATGTTTCCTAAGAATGTCAAGAACCTTTCATCTTATGGTCTTGAATTTACATCAGAACCATCCCCACGAACTTGTCGTGCTCCTTCGCAAAGATGCAAGATAGGTTGTAGGACTCACTTTTCCTATAGTCCACTATGCTTTTGGAGGTAGTGAACTCAGAGACTTCCTTCAAAAGTCCACTGGAAGCCCTGGGATATAGAGTTTGGTATTGAGTAGAAGGAAGAGCTAGGGTTGTTGGTGGAGCCAAGGGTTGGGGTGAGTTCGATTCATCCATGGGCTGGGGTGAGTTGGATTGATCCATCATGTGATGAAATGGCTAAAACAGAGAAAAAGAAAAGAAAGGTGAGGCTCAGAAAAGGAAGAACGCGTGCGTTTCAGAGAGCATAGTGAAAGAGGAAAACAGGGGACGACAAAACGTAAAGTGCTAGAATCATAAATAGTCCCAGGAAGTTATAACAAATTAAAGAGCATCACAAATAGCAAAAACAAAGACAGAAAAGGCGAAAAAACATACCTTTAAGTGATTATAAGTGGAGATGATGAGGTATCAAGAAAGGGAATAGAGGGCTCGAGAAGCAGAGATATTTGAAAAGGTGAACAAGAAAGGGAATGAAACAGTGAAGGGTGTATGGGGCAAAGGGTTTAACGTATAGGGGAAGGGCAAAGGGGCAACGCTCCCCAGCCATTAAAATTGCCACGTGTACGCTCCAGAAAAAGTGTGGTGGGACGTCACCTCAAGGCACTGCGCACGTCCAATCACTCAAAGTGACCTCATTGCCACGTAGGTCGCCAGGTCGAGTAGTTAGGGTTTTTGCTTAAACAAGCTCCAGCTCGAGCCTGGGAGGCTTGTGTAGTGGCCAGACCTCGGACGTCGGCACATGAGGAAGAGGTCGACACAGTAGAGGTCGGCATAGTATGACCCACAAAGGGGTCCCCAGAAATTACACGTGTTAAGTATTATGTTAGTAAAAGCCCAATTCACAGTATACCTTGCATGCAGAACATGTATAAGACATTTGGGTCTGGCACCAGTGGATTACCCCTAGGTGTGCCAATGCCCAAGAGCGCTAGGATTTTCAGAGAAAGCTGCATGCAAGGCATGTGAGAAATTAGGGCACTTACAGAACGGATTGGTCTCGCAGTGCTGGTACACACGTTGTAACCCTAGCAGCCATATCGTTAGATATGCACTCCAAAAGAAAGGAATCTTGCCACGGGATTTGCGCTAAGAATGTGCGATAGTATCCCAAAAAGGTAACCCTAAATTCGCTAGAGGCAAGGCTGTGGTAAGAGAATGTCAGCAGCAAGTTAACCTAGAAACAATTATATAAGGTGTAAGACCCAAGGTAAAGGTACGTTGTCTTCTACGCAAGACATAGTTCTTACACACACATTATAAGCTTAAGCACTTTTTCTTATTTGATGTTTCTTGCCCTGTATTGACTTGAGCGTCGGAGTACAGTTACAGGTGGGGCCCCCCTCTGTCTCAACAGAGCCATCCTTTGGGAAACACAAAACCACCATGAAGATAGGAGGAGCCACCATTTGCCTCAGAGTCAACGGCGGCTAGAAGAAATGTCAAAGTAATCAAAACTACAAGTAAATCAAAATGATGATATTAAATTGTCAAAATATCAATTGTTTCATATTTGAACATATTACAAGTCACATCCTAATTTGTCTTGCTACCTCCACTTGATCATATGATATTTTGGTTTGGTGATGGACATCGCTTCCAACATCTGGTACCTGGAATAAATAAATGTTTAAAGTTAATTTTCAGTTTTTAAAAAAATAAATGAAAACAATACTATAATAAAAGCAGATATGCAAGGAATTATATAGGAATTATACATATGGATGAACTATATCAAATCTGAAAAATTTATGCACCATGATTGCTAGAAATGTAGCACTGTAAATACAAGGGAAACACAAATGGAACTATTGAAGTGATTTTACTGAACCACTTAGTTAAGACACATTTGAGAGGCAACAAAACTTACTGGGTTCATGCCATAAATTCCAAGGTAAGGATTTCCAGCATATTTAGCATCAGCATTGCCACAATTTGCATTATACCCTGGAGCTACAAAAGATTATTGGGAATGGAAGAAGAAACACCCGGAACTAAGTTAAATAAAGATTGTTTTTACGATAAAAAAATGCTAAAATCAATCTAACAGAAATAATAATAAAATATAAGTTTGAAAATTTGTCCACTTTCACAATTATAATAATAAAACATGTGTACAGTGATATCACAAGGAAAAATATATATACTTAAATTATGGAGCTAAAAAGAAAGTAGAAAGAGGTTATGAGAATGATATATAAAATTGATGTATGCTGCACATAATCTTGTAAGATATACAAATTTTCCATATTGTATTTGATCCAGTCGGTCATCGGTAGTCGATGACGTCAGCAGCAGATGACCACGTGGACCATTCACAGGGTGACACGTGAAATAAGATAGCAAGTGAATCAGGGAGGAGATCACTCAGAACGGTGATCGGTGGTCAGTTACCGAGTGACCACCACCCACAGATCAGTACCTAGATGAGCGCCTGGAAGCGGAGCGTGAGATGTAATGAAGCACTGATCAGTCATCGGTGCATGGTCATTGGGGTTTCTTGCTACACGTAGTTAAACTGGGACCCAGGCTCCCAGCGAGAGTGTTGCGCATGCACCTCGCATGATTCCAAACCAGAAGAAGAAGAGTTGATCGCCAGTAGGGTCGTGCAAGAGGGTGGTATAAGGGAGCTAGTAAACTGGTCAGTGATCAGTGACTCTCTTAACCCATTACGTGCATGGCATTGTGCGGTGAGGTCATGCATGCAGGATGCAGCGCCTGGTGAGTGTGTTTAGACCAGCCACACTCGGTGCTCTCTTGGGAGCATGCGACTCACTCAGAGGGAAGAAACGCACTAAGTTACTCTGCAAGGGAATAACTTAGGCGCACAGAGAAAAGCACAAAGGCCCTTCAGGTGTGACACATGTACGGTTAGATGCAAGTTGCATGCCTCCATGTGTCACCATCTGAGAGAGAGGCGCGGCCCAGGTATAAAAGCACTCCACGTCATGTAAGTTACACGGTTTTTGACAGTTTTTACAATTACACACATTTTTGGGTCATTGTGAGCACTTTTTACACACATTGCATAGTGATAACAAAATTCAGTTAGAGAGAGAGAAAGTGGATCTGAGAGGACACACGAGTCTCACAGAGAGATTTAGAGAGAGTTTTTTGGTGGTTCTGTTACCTGACTTGAGCGTCGGAGTGCACACGGCCGCTAGAGGCGCCGTCTGTGTTGTTTTGCAGGCATTGTTTGGAGTTCCAGAGAAGGTTCTTGGAGCGTTCTTGTAGGACACACAGTTGCAGAAGGCTAGGCGAAGGAGTGACAAGGCACATCCTCCACATTCGAGTCAGCGGCAGGATCATTTGGCGCCCACCGTGGGGCCTGTGTGAATCTTGTTCCCATCCACATCACAGTTCTTGAAGTTTCTTGAAGTTTTCATCGAAGGTTTTGCTGAAAGGATGAGTAGAAGAACCAGACAAACCACACCTGCGCCATCTGCTGAAGAAGGAGCTGTTACCATGGCGCAGGTCATGGAGATGATGCGCGCGCTGCAGGATAATGTCGCGGCATCGAGGGCTGAGCAGGAGAAGATGCATGCAGAGCTGACTGCATCGCAGAGCAGAAATGAAGAGTTGAACCGTATAAACGAAGAATTGCATAGGGAATGTAGGCGCAGAAGGAGCGCGCAGTCGAAGATAGGACGTCGATGCCGCCATCGCCTCCTAGGGCATTCCCTATGCCTTTCTCCCCCGAGATCATGAACACAGTGGTGCCTCCCAATCTGGTGGGAGTGAAGGCGTCGTTCACGGGGGTGGAAGATCCAAAAGCACATCTGATAGCCTTCCACACTCAGATGATGTTGTCTGGAGGCTCAGACACTGTGTACTGCAAAATGTTTACGAGTACACTGAGCGGAATAGCTATGGAGTGGTTCGTGAGCCTGCAGAGGGCCACATCACCTCCTTCCATTAGTTTTCGAAGCTGTTCACGAAGCAGTATATCGTCAACAGAGCGCCATCGGTGGTGTCCTACGATCTATTCGGTGTGCGCCAGTACCAGGGGGAGTCGCTGAAGGACTACCTCAACCGTTTTGGTGCGCAGGTGGTGAGATTGCCCAGCAAGGACGAGAACATGCTGGTGCATGCATTCAAGAAAGGCATACTACCTGGTCCTTTCAGTGAATCGCTCATCAGGAGCCACCCTGCCACCTTCGTTGAGATTCGGCGACGCGCGGTGGCACACATAGTGTAAGGACCTGTAAAATTGAATTGGAATAAAAAAGGGTTATATTTTAAAAGAATTCTATGTATGTTTTATTTAAAATAAAAAGGGAGGAAAAGTTAATTTTAGAAGGCTATGAGATCGCCGGTCGCCTGCTACACATGAGCGCCAGGTGGACGTCGCCAGGGCGCGAGGCATGCAGGCATCGTGCGGGCGCGAGAGGCATGCGGGCATCGCGCGGGCGCGAGAGGCATGCGGGCATCGCGCGGGCGCGAGGCATGCGGGCATTGCCAGGGCGCGAGGCATGTGGACGTGGCCAAGGCGCGAGAGGCATGCGGGCTTTGCCAGGGCGCGAGGCATGTGGACGTGGCCAAGGCGCGAGAGGCATGCGGGCATCGCCAGGGCGCGATGCATGTGGACGTGGCCAGGGCGCGAGAGTTATGAGGGCGTCGCCAGGGAAGACATCGGTCGTCTCCCAGAGGAAGACATCGGTCGTCTTCCAGGGCGAAGGAGACATCGGTCGTTCGCCAGGATGAGTCAGCAGTGGAAAGTTATCGCACGACGTCGAGTTTCACACAGAGTAAAGTGGGACCCAGACTCCCAGCATGAAACGTCCTACACACGTGCCACGTAGACAGAAGGGTGGTTCAGAGTGGTGACATCAGAATGTTGGCATGCGCAGGAGACACTCGCGGTCGTACTGTTCAGAGCAGTGGTTGGCATGCACAAACGACAATAGTGGTCGTACTGTTCAGAGCAGTGGTTGGCATGCATAAGCGACAGCAGTGGTCGTACTGTTCAGGGCAGTGGTTCTCAGGCTTTCCTGCAGAAGGGGTGGCAGCGGCAGCATACGTGGACAGGTAAGCTGGGATTCAAAAGCCACTGCAGGAAGGCAAAGAGCGTTACAGACTCAAGAGTGTTAGAGTGAGTGCAAACTTCCTCCCTCCCTTCTTCCCTTCCTTGCGTTGAGACTCAGGCAACCTCCAGCATCAGTGCGACAAGCGACGTTGCCCTTAGAGCACCTAAGAGGTTCTCTGCTAGTTCTACAGACCAGGCGCTGAAAACAGAGACAAGGCGTGGTTCAAGCTTCGTTGGGTTTCGGAGCTCCTGGTGTTTTGCGCAAGTCCAGGTAAGGGAAGCTAGACTTCATTTTCAATACAAGCCATAGATTAGCTGTTTCTGAAGTGAGGGCGACGTGGTCGCCGGTTTTCGTTTTCATCTTCGTGAATGCTCTGTCTCTATGTGTTTGGGCGACGTGGTCGCCGGTTTTAAATGCAGACTTCGAAATACCCCGTTTTGAACTAGATCGCCGGTTTTGGCGCTGTTTTACGAACTCCCCTGTTTTTGGTGTTGTTTTGAAACTGTTTGAGGTGTAAATGTGATATTCGAAAACATGAACCTTGGAGTGAGTTTTGCTGTGATTGAAATCATTCAGTTAAGTGTGGCATGATGTGTTGAATGTTGTGAATGTGGGATCGAGGCATAGTATTTTCAGGAAAGAAAATACCGTGTAAGATCGTGTAGGATGTGCATTGACCGGTGATTCGTTATGATATCCTGACTCTCCTGATATAATGGAATCATATAGATGAAGTTATTCGGGCGTTGAGAGTCGAAGGAGGTTCATACGTATGGGTGAGTTGTTCAAAAGGGAACGAGCTCGACCTGTTGTGTGGATTAACCCTGTCATGCTTGGATGGTGATGATATTGAGATTCATTATACGCTTGTGAATGTGTGTGATTTCACGGCGACCCTGTGAATGTGTGTGATTTCACAGTGGGCAGTATGACAGGTGCGAATCTATGAGTCTAGTCAATGCATGAGTCTTCCGGAAGTAGTGTCAAGTGTCTTGTGTGATGAGTCAGTGGAAGTCTGACGTGAGAAATGAGAAACATTGAATTGATAGACACTTGGTGCATTATGTGAATAGAACGACTCTTGAAAATATTGTGAAACATGTGATTTCTTGATGGCTGTGTAATATGAATGAGGAAGTGATGGACTCTGGTGAATGTTTAAAAAGGCTGATCTACGTTGGTTGTCCAGTTTAAAATTTAAAGTTTAAAAATATCTAGCTTACCCTTTGTATTGTTCTCTGGCTGTTTCCTCTTAAAACTGTGATGATCGTGTATTTTACACGGGAGCAGATGATTTTCCAGGAAGTAGAGCTCCTTAGTGAGTGGTCGCCGGAAGGAGATCGCCCGATTTCTGTTCTGGCAGCAGATCGGCTGTTTTGGGTCCTCTAATAGGAGATCGGCCTCTTCCGATAGGAGATCGGTCTCTTCCGATAGGAGATCGCCTGCTTTGTTTTTTTTACTGTATTTTGTTTATGTTTCTGGAAAATTTGACCGAATCTGTATTAAACTCCCTGTGAGGAGAAACTACATTTCATATATATATAATATTTTGTTCACTTCAATCTATTTGTTACCTTTACTTTCATTATATACTTTTGTATAGTATTTTGGCGGGATGTTACACATAGTAGCAGAGACAGAGGTCTCTGAGAAGAAGGGCAGTACTGCACCGTCGAAGCCGCGCAGAGGTCAGGAGAAGCTGTAAGGACCTAGAAAATTTTATTGGAATGAAAGTGATATATTTTAAGTGAATTCTAAGTATGTTTTTATTTAAAATATAAAGGAAGGAAAGTGTAGCTTAGAATTCTACGAGATCGCCGTTGTTGAAGACGGAGGCGACCTCCGACTTCTCTGGTACATAATCGCCAATCGCCTATGGTGCACATGATCGCCGAAAGTGCACTCAGTATGTGGTCAAGATACTGGATCAACCATAGTGGGTTCCAAAAACCACGCGTATCAAGGTGTGGGTTAAGCCTTAGCTCCGCTGTGCATGCGAAGCTCTATGCTTGAGCATAAGAAATCGTTCTTAGTGTTGCATGCATGGGCGCACGAGGAGTAGTGCTGATCTACTCTTGGAAATGTGAAGCTACTGACGTCACCAAGTCATGTGGAGATGATACCTTGGACGTAACATAGTGGGATGAAGAACCTTCAGCAAGGCGTGGCGATGTGTCGTCGGGCATCGCCAAGGCGCGAGGCATGCGGACATCGCCAGGGCGCGAGACCTGCGGGCATCGCCAGGGCGCGAGGCATGCGGGCATCGCCAGGGCGAGACATCGGTCGTCCGCCAGGATGAGTCATCGGTGGAAGGTTATCGCGCGATGTCGAGTTTCACACAGATAAGGTGGGACTCAGGCTCCCAGCATGAGACGTCCTGCACGCGCGACACGTAGACAAAAAGGGTGGTTCAGAATAGTGACATCAGAGAGTTGGCATGCACAGAGGCACACGTGGCCATACTATTCAGGGAAACGTGCATGCAAGCTTTCCTGCAGAGTGGGTGATGGCAGCGGCAATTGTGGACAAGTTGGTTTAGATTCAAAAACTCACTTCTGAAGCATCTTTAAGGCATCTTTAAGCTTCGGTGGGTTTTGGAGCTCTTGGTGTTTTGCGCAAGTTCAGGTAAGGGAAGCTAGCATTTTCATTTATAAAAAACGTTAGGCGAGTAGGTTCTGAAGTGAGGGCGACGTGGTCGCCGGTTTTCATATTCCCTTTCACAATGCTCTATTTTTATGTGTGGGGCGACGTGATCGCCGGTTTTAAATGTTGATTTCGAACTCCCCTGTTTCAGTGTCGTTTGAAACTGTTTGAGATTGAAATGTGATATTCGAAAATCTGAACCTTGGAATGATTGTTGCTGTGATTAGAATCGTTCATTTGAGTGTTATATGATGTGTTGAATGTTGTGAATGTGGGATCAAGGCATAGTATTTTCAGGAAAGAAAATACCGTGTAAGATCGTGTAGGATGTGCATTGATCGGTGATTTCTATAATGAGATATCCTGACTCTCCTGATATAATGGAATCATATAGATGAAGTTATTCAGGCGTTGAGAGTCGATGGAGGTTCATACGTATGGGTAAGTTGTTTGAAAGATAACTACTTGACCTGTTGTGTGGATTCACCCTGTTATACTAGGAGAGTGATGAGATTAAGATTGAGATTATGTTGATGCGCATAGCTGTGGGAACTTTACAGCAGTGTAGTATGATAGGTGCAGATCTCTGAGTCTAGTCAATGCACGTGTCTTCCGGAAGTAGTGTCAAGTGCCTGTGTGTGATGAGTCAGTGGAAGTCTGACGTGAGAAATGAGAAACATTGAAATTGATAGACACTTGATGGATTATGTGAATTGAACGACTCTTGAGGAAATTGTGAAATATGTGATTACTTGATGGTCATGTGAAGGGAATGAGAAAGTTGATGGTTTTTACGTGGGTGTCTTAAATTTGTTTTATCTTGATTTTAAAGTTTCATATCTAAATTCTCTTTAAAATATCTAGCTTACCCTGCGTTTTTGTTTTGTGGATGTTTTCTTAAACCTGTGATGATCGTGTATAATTTACACGGAGCAGATGATGTTGCAGGAAGTAGAGCTCCTCAGTGAGTGGTCGCCGGAAGGAGATCGCCTGTTTCTGTTTCTGTTAGGCGATTGCCTGTTTTCTGTTTCTGATAGGATGATCGCCTGATTTTTTGTTTTCTGTTAGGAGATCGCCTGTTTTTCTATTTTGCTGTATTTTGGTTAAGTTTGGAAAACTGACTGGATATGTATTAAACTCCCTGTGAGGAGAAATTTCATTATATATATATATATATATATATATATATATATATGTTCACTTTGATATTATTGTTTTACCTTTATTTCATTATATAAATATGGAAAGAATTTGGCGGGATGTTACATTAATGGTATCAGAGCAGTTCGTCCTTAGGATGACCTGAGGAGAGTGGGTTCCTTGTGTTTCTTCTGCTAGTGGAGTCTTAATCAAAGCTATAGTGAAAGGTTTTCAAATGTTTTCTAATTGAAATCTTGTTTGTGCTTTAGTAGATATAGGCTCTGAATGAAAATTTTGGTATTAAGAGTGAAAGGATCTTGATAAAGTAGTGAGGGTGCACACTCATAACTGAATCGAGATGTTCTCAATCTTAATTCCAAAAGTTTGATGTTGAGCATATATCCACTTCTGGTGTGTTTTATCCCAATTATTAAGTGTGGTGATATTTGATTGGTAGTTTGTACCCATGACTGTTCAGTGTTATGCTTTCTATTTTTGAGCATTATGATTCTGTTGATGAACTCAAATTCTTAATGACTTTGAGATGCTGACCTTTGTAAGGTCTAGATGTTACCTCCTGAATGAATTGATTTCTTATCGATCTCATTCTTGTAGTTGTAGGGAATATAAAACCCTATAGTTTCAAAATCTGAAACGAAGAAAGATGGCACCTAGACCTCCTACCCCTCCCCAACCTTCTTCGGAAATGAGCCAGATTGCCAAGGCTATTGAGATGATGGCAACTGCCATCCAACAACAGAATGCAGCAATGGCTCAGAATCATCAAGCTGCAATGCACCATTGGGAAACTGCTCGGTTGGCTGAAACAGCTTCCCACGTCGGACAACCTTAGGAACAGATGGGACTGACCGAGTTCATGAGGCACAACCCACCCAAGTTCAGTGGGAATGCTACCCCTGATCAAGCAAATCAGTGGGTCTGAGAGTTGGAGAAAATCTTTAGGGCGACCTCCTGCCCTGAAGAGAAGAAATTGGTATTCGCCACCTATCTGCTATCTGGAGAAGCCGAGTTCTGATGGATGGGAGCTCAGCAGATGATGGAAGCCAGAGCTGATGTTTTAGACTGGGAGAGCTTCAGGGTGAGATTTCTAGAAAAATACTTCCCAGATAGTGCAAAGTTTGCGAAGGAAGCAGAATTCCTCAGATTGGAGCAGGGGGAGATGTCAGTGAATGCTTATGCTGCTCGGTTTGAGTACCTCACCCGATTCTATACCCAGGCGACCTCTGAGGCTTGGAGGTGTAGGAAGTTTGAAGAGGGACTGAAGCATGGGCTAAAGAGGACAATAGCCCCTATGTGCATCAGGGAATTTCACGCCTTAGTAGAGAAGGCGAAGATGGTGGAGACTCTGGAAAAGGGTGATTCTCGGGTGATCAGGTCATACCCAGGGGGTTCTTCCAGTGGGAAGGCCAAGGTGCAGCACCCACAAAGCAAGCCCTATGCGAGACCTCCACCACATCGGGCAGGAGCAGCGTCATCCCAGTTTCAGCAGCAACAACCTTGGAAACCCAAATGTTTCCATTGTGGTGGACCACACATGCCCAATGTGTGCCCCAAGAAGGCTTCGAAGAGAAGGTGTTTTGCATGTCAAAAGACGAGACACATCGCTAGAGATTGTCCTACCCAGAATAGGATGACTCAACCCGTTGGTCCTCAGCAGTTGAGGAATGGAAGCAGTAGACCTCAAGCAGTAGGGAGGGTGTTTGCCATGACAGGAGCAGAGGCGTCTCAGTCAGGTAACCTAGTGCAAGGTGTTTGTTTTATAGCTGGTAGAGGTGTAAAAGCCTTGTTTGATTCTGGAGCGACACACTCCTTTGTGTCAAGCCTGTGTGCAGCCGAGTTGGGCCTTCTAGTGAAGGAGTTACCGTTTGAACTGTTGGTCTCTACACCTGCGTCAGGACAGGTGTTGACCTCTACAGTTTGCCCTGAATGTCCAGTGATAGTAGAGGGATGCAGGTTCAAAGTAAACTTGATCTGCCTACCTCTTCAGGACCTGGATGTTATCCTGGGAATGGATTGGCTATCTGCCAATCACGTTCTCATAGACTACGGTAGTCAGAAAATAGTGTTTCCAGACCTCCAAGAGTCAAATGTGATATCTGCTCAGCATGGGTGGTCGGAGTTGGAAAAAGGGGCGAGGTGCTTTGTGATCCTAGCTCGGTTGGAAGTGGAGAATGAAGAGGACGTAAGCAGGATACATGTGGTGAAAGATTTCATGGATGTATTTCTAGAAGAAATACCTGGATTACCTCCTAAGAGAGAAGTGGAATTCTCTATTGATTTGGTACCTGGAGCTGGACCAGTGTCAATGGCACCTTACAGGATGGCTCCAGCTGAGTTGGTAGAATTAAAGAAGCAAGTGGAAGAGATGTTGGAGAAACAATTCATCAGACCCAGTGTATCTCCATGGTGGGCTCCAGTGCTTCTAGTTAAGAAAAAGGATGGAAGGTCTCGGCTGTGTATAGATTACAGGCAGTTGAACAAGTTGACCATCAAAAACAAGTATCCTCTACCTAGAATTGATGATTTGATGGATCAATTACATGGGGCCTCGGTGTTCTCAAAGATTGATCTGAGATCGGGGTACCACCAAATTTTGGTAAAAGCTGAAGATGTTCAAAAGACAGCATTTAGGTCTCGTTATGGGCACTATGAGTATGTGGTGATGCCGTTTGGAGTAACAAATGCTCCAGCTCTGTTCATGGATTTCATGAATAGAATTTTTCGTCCTTTCTTGGATAAGTTTGTGGTAGTCTTCATAGACGACATACTCATTTATTCAAGGACCAAGGAAGAACATGAAGAACATCTGAAGACAGTATTGGAGATCCTGAGGGAGAAGCAATTATATGCCAAATTCTCTAAGTGTGAGTTCTGGTTGAAGGAAGTCAACTTCTTAGGACATGTAATATCTGCCCAGGGGATCTCGGTGGATCCAGCCAAAGTGGAGGCAGTGCTTCAGTGGGAATGTCCTAAGACAGTTACTGAGATAAGGAGTTTTGTGGGTTTAGCAGGCTACTATCGGAGGTTCATTGAGGACTTTTCCAAGGTAGTGGCTCCTTTAACACAATTGACCCGCAAGGATCAACCTTTTGCTTGGACCGACCGATGTGAGCAGAGCTTCATGGAACTAAAGGAAAGGTTGACTAGTGCTCCAGTGCTGGTGATCCCCGATGTAGGAAGACCTTTTGATGTCTACTGTGATGCTTCACATCAGGGTTTGGGATGTGTTTTGATGCAAGAGAAAAGAGTGGTTGCATATGCTTCAAGGCAACTCAAGGTTCATGAGAGAAACTATCCTACTCATGATTTGGAGTTAGCGGTTGTGGTGTTTGCCTTGAAGATTTGGAGGCACTATTTGTATGGAGCTCGGTTTCAGGTGTTTAGTGACCATAAAAGCCTGAAATATCTGTTTGATTAGAAGGAGTTAAATATGAGACAAAGAAGATGGATGGAGTTCCTAAAAGATTATGACTTCCAACTGATATATCATCCAGGGAAGGCCAATGTAGTGGCAGATGCCTTGAGTAGGAAATCAATACAAGTATCAACCATGATGATTGAAGAGCAGAAATTGATTGAGCAGTTTAGAGATTTAAACTTTGGAGTGGAATTTCATGTAAATCACATTAGTTGTAGTAAGCTGGCTATAACTAATGACTTCCTTAGAGCGATAAAGGATAAGCAGTTGGAGGACCCTAGTCTGAAGCGTACTGTGGGGTCACTAGGGATCGACCAGGCTAAAGACTTTGTGATGGGCGATGATGGGATCTTGAGATTTAATGGCAGAATTTGCATACCTGCAAATGAAGAGTTGAAGAAGATGATCCTAGAGGAAGGTCACCGGAGTCGCCTTAGCCTACATCCAGGCATGAACAAGATGTACCATGACTTGAAGGAGTCATTTTGGTGGTCGGGCATGAAGAGGGACATCACCCAGTATGTGACTACCTGCTTGACGTGTCAGAAGGCAAAGGTAGAGCATCAAAGACCTGGCGGTTTGTTACAGCAATTGGATATCCCTGAATGGAAATGGGACAGCATCGCCATGGATTTTGTTACCCATTTACACAGATCGGTAAAGGGTCATGATGCAATCTGGGTCATCATTGATCGGCTAACGAAGAGTGCTCACTTTCTTCCGGTGAATATGAGGATGCCTATGGCCAAATTGGCACAGCTGTACATCAGAGAAATTGTGAGGTTGCATGGAGTGCCTTCCAGCATTGTTTCGGATAGAGATCCCAGGTTCACTTCACGGTTTTGGCAGACCTTACAAGATTGCTTGGGAACCAAGTTGAGAATGAGCTCGGCATATCATCCTCAAATAGATGGACAGTCAGAGAGAACGATCCAGTCCTTGGAAGATCTGCTGAGGACGTGTGTCTTAGATCAATTGGGAAGTTGGGATGAGGTGTTGCCACTGGTGGAGTTTACTTATAATAACAGTTACCACGCCAGTATTGGGATGGCACCATATGAAGCCCTGTATGGGAGGAAATGCAGAACTCCCTTATGTTGGTACCAGGAGGGCGAAGCAGTCTTGGTTGGGCCAGAGTTGATTCAGCAGACAACCGAGAAGGTGAAACAGATACAAGACAGAATGAAAGCTTCTCAAAGCCGGCAGAAATCCTATGCAGATCAGAGGAGAAGACCTCTGGAGTTTGCTGCTGAGGATCATGTGTTTATGAGAGTGATGCCAACCAAGGGTGTAGGACGAGCTATCAGATCAAGGAAGCTGTCTCCTAAGTTCGTTGGACCATATCAGATCTTAAGGAAGATAGGTCCTGTAGCTTACGAGATTGCTCTACCTCCCCAATTAGCAAATCTGCATAATGTCTTTCACGTGTCACAGCTAAGGAAGTATCTTGCAGACCCTAGTCACGTGTTGGAAGTGGACGATATGCAGATCAGGGATGACTTGTCGTTTGAAGCGAAACCAGTCAGGATTGACGATCAGTAGAGTAAGTAGCTCAGAGGCAAGACCATCAACATGGTAAAGGTGGTGTGGGATGACAAATCGGGTGATTCAACTTGGGAATTAGAGGAAACCATGAGAAAAGCTTATCCATACCTCTTTTCCTTATAATTCAATTTTCGAGGACGAAAATTTTTCTTGTTGGGGAGAATGTAAGGACCTAGAAAATTTTATTGGAATGAAAGTGATATATTTTAAGTGAATTCTAAGTATGTTTTTATTTAAAATATAAAGGAAGGAAAGTGTAGCTTAGAAGTCTACGAGATCGCCGTTGTTGAAGACGGAGGCGACCTCCGACTTCTCTGGTACATAATCGCCAATCGCCTATGGTGCACATGATCGCCGAAAGTGCACTCAGTATGTGGTCAAGATACTGGATCAACCATAGTGGGTTCCAAAAACCACGCGTATCAAGGTGTGGGTTAAGCCTTAGCTCCGCTGTGCATGCGAAGCTCTATGCTTGAGCATAAGAAATCGTTCTTAGTGTTGCATGCATGGGCGCACGAGGAGTAGTGCTGATCTACTCTTGGAAATGTGAAGCTACTGACGTCACCAAGTCATGTGGAGATGATACCTTGGACGTAACATAGTGGGATGAAGAACCTTCAGCAAGGCGTGGCGATGTGTCGTCGGGCATCGCCAGGGCGCGAGACATGCGGGCATCGCCAGGGCGCGAGACATGCGGGCATCGCCAGGGCGCGAGGCATGCGGGCATCGCCAGGGCGAGACATCAGTCGTCCGCCAGGATGAGTCATCAGTGGAAGGTTATCGCGCGATGTCGAGTTTCACATAGATAAGGTGGGACCCAGGCTCCCAGCATGAGACGTCCTGCACGCGCGACACGTAGACAAAAAGGGTGGTTCAGAATAGTGACATCAGAGAGTTGGCATGCGCAGAGGCACACGTGGCCGTACTGTTCAGGGAAACGTGCACGCAAGCTTTCCTGCAGAGTAGGTGGTGGCAGCGGCAATTGTGGACAAGTTGGTTTAGATTCAAAAACTCACTTCTGAGAGGAAAAGAAGGTTGCAGTGGTTCAAGAGTGACAGAGTGAGTTTACCTTCATCCTTCTCTTTTCTCTCCTTCGCGCTGCGATTCAGGCATCCTCAAGCACCAGTACGACGAGCGACGACTGCCCTTGGATACCTGGGGAGTTCTCTGTGAGTTTTCCGTCAGGACGCTAGAACAGAGTTAAGGCATCTTTAAGCTTCGGTGGGTTTTGGAGCTCTTGGTGTTTTGCGCAAGTTCAGGTAAGGGAAGCTAGCATTTTCATTTATAAAAAACGTTAGGCGAGTAGGTTCTGAAGTGAGGGCGACGTGGTCGCCGGTTTTCATATTCCCTTTCACAATGCTCTGTTTTTATGTGTGGGGCGACGTGATCGCCGATTTTAAATGTTGATTTCGAACTCCCCTGTTTTAGTGTCGTTTGAAACTGTTTGAGATTGAAATGTGATATTCAAAAATCTGAACCTTGGAATGATTGTTGCTGTGATTAGAATCGTTCATTTAAGTGTTATATGATGTGTTGAATGTTGTGAATGTGGGATCAAGGCATAGTATTTTCAGGAAAGAAAATACCGTGTAAGATCATGTAGGATGTGCATTGATCGGTGATTTCTATAATGAGATATCCTGACTCTCCTGATATAATGGAATCATATAGATGAAGTTATTCAGGCGTTGAGAGTCGATGGAGGTTCATACGTATGGGTAAGTTGTTTGAAAGATAACTACTTGACCTGTTGTGTGGATTCACCCTGTCATACTAGGAGAGTGATGAGATTAAGATTGAGATTATGTTGATGCGCATAGCTGTGGGAACTTTACAGCAGTGTAGTATGACAGGTGCAGATCTCTGAGTCTAATCAATGCACGTGTCTTCCGGAAGTAGTGTCAAGTGTCTGTGTGTGATGAGTCAGTGGAAGTCTGACGTCAGAAATGAGAAACATTGAAATTGATAGACACTTGATGGATTATGTGAATTGAACGACTCTTGAGGAAATTGTGAAATATGTGATTACTTGATGGTCATGTGAAGGGAATGAGAAAGTTGATGGTTTTTACGTGGGTGTCTTAAATTTGTTTTATCTTGATTTTAAAGTTTCATATCTAAATTCTCTTTAAAATATCTAGCTTACCCTGCGTTTTTGTTTTGTGGATGTTTTCTTAAACCTGTGATGATCGTGTATAATTTACACGGGAGCAGATGATGTTGCAGGAAGTAGAGCTCCTTAGTGAGTGGTCGCCGGAAGGAGATCGCCTGTTTCTGTTTCTGTTTGGCGATCGCCTGTTTTCTGTTTCTGATAGGATGTTCGCCTGATTTTCTGTTTTTTGTTCTCTGTTAGGAGATCGCCTGTTTTTCTATTTTGCTGTATTTTGGTTAAGTTTGGAAAACTGACTGGATATGTATTAAACTCCCTGTGAGGAGAAATTTCATTATATATATATATATATATATATATATATATATATGTTCACTTCGATATTATTGTTTTACCTTTATTTCATTATATAAATATGGAAAGAATTTGGCGGGATGTTACAGAAGCAGCAGCAACAGGCGCGGGTGCATGAGGCCAAGGAAGGGAAGAAGGCGCAGGGAAGGCCTCGTCCCTATGCGCCCAAGAAGGACCAGATCAGGGGGCGTGCAAGGGAGAACAACGCACCCCCTAGGTATGATTTCATGGTAGAGTTGGCGGAGCTGATTACCATCCCTGCCGTGGCTGCAAGACTCCGAGTACCAGAGAAAACTGACAAGGTACTTGGAAGGAAGAAGGATGAGTGGTGTGAATTCCATTAGGCTTATGGACACACACTCCACACCTGCCTGGCATTGGGGCATCAACTTGCTGAGTTGGTGAAGACAGGATTCCTGACCGATTACCTGCGGGAGGCGCAAGGTGATCGCGCTTCAGGGTCCCAGGCAGGTGATCAGCAGCATTAAATCCCTGTGCACGGGGAAGTGAGGACGATCGCGGGGGGCTTCTCTGGCGGAGGGTGCTCCGTGTCACAAAGAAGAAGGTATGCACGCTCAGTGATGGCTGTAGACTCAGTGAATGAAAGCCATTTTCCCGAGCTGGATATCACGTTCACGAGGGCTGATCTGCAGGACGTTGTACTCCACGACAACGATCCTGTGGTCATCTCCCTCGTGACAGCAGGAAGAAGAGTGCACAGGGTGCTTGTAGACCGAAGAAGCTCAGCGGACGTCATGTTCTGGCCGACGTTCAACAAGCTGCAACTGTCCCCTGATCAGCTGAGGCCATACGTTGGGTGTCTTTATGGTTTCGCGGGGGACCAGGTCGACGTGCGGGGCTACATAGAGTTGAGAACGACGTTCACCGATGGAGTGGCGTCCCGCACAGAGAAGATAAATTACTTGGTGGTGAATGCCCCATCTGCATACAATATCTTGCTGGGAAGACCCACGCTCAACAGGTTGGGTGCAGTGCTATCGACGAGGCACATGAAGTTGAAGCTGCCGTCGATGGAAAGGGTTGTCATTACCATCAAGTCAGATTAGTCTGAGGCTAGGCGTTGTTATTAGAATAGCCTCAAGCTGAAGAGAAACATTTGCCATGTCACTACGACACCACCGTCAGGCGTGCTCGAGGAGCGATCGGTGGTTCGTGGTACACAGGCAGATCAGGTGATGGAAGATGCTACGCTGGGGGGCTCCCAGATAGCTCAGGTGGAAGCTGAAGCAGAGGGCATGATCACTCCTCGTCAGTCAGGCATCGCCAGGGCGGTCATTGCCAATGAAAGGAGACCCCATCCAGCAGAAGGATGGGTGGAGGTGGAAATAAGGGGGAAGAAGTTTAACTTGGGGGGATCGCTCGCTGCAGAAGAACGAGCACGGATCACCGGTGTGATCGAAAGGCACATGGGTGCCTTTGCATGGTTAGCTTCTGACATGCCAGGGATCGACCCCGATTTCCTTTGCCACCACCTGTCGATGGATCCAAGGTGCGACCGGTGCACTAGAGGTGAAGGAAGTTCAATGAAGAGAGGAGGAAGTTGATCCACGATGAGACGCAGAAGCTCCTTGCTGCGGGACATATCAGAGAAATCCAGTACCCCGAGTGGTTGGCGAACATGGTGCTGGTGCAGAAGTCAAACGACAAGTGGAGGATGTGCGTGGACTTCACTGACCTCAATAAAGCCTGCCCCCAAGACTCCTACCCTCTCCCTAGTATAGACGCATTGGTGGACAGCGTGTCAGGGGGGAAGCTCCTCAGCTTTCTCGACGCGTTCTCAGGCTACAACCAGATCAGGATGCACCCCATGGACGAGTGCAAGACCGCTTTCATGATGGAACGATCTTGCTACTGCTACAAGGTAATGCCGTTCGGGCTGAAGAACGCGGGAGCTACCTATCAGAGACTTATGGATAGGGTGCTCTCGCCCATGCTTGGAAGGAACGTGCATGCATACGTAGATGACATGGTGGTCACGTCGCGAGAGAAGGCACATCATGTAGCTGATTTGGAGGAATTTTTCACCACCATCGCCAAGTACAAGTTGAAGCTCAACCCTGAAAAGTGTATCTTCGGCGTGGAGGCTGGGAAGTTCTTGGGCTTCCTTCTAACAGAGCGAGGGATCGAGGTGAATCCAAAGAAATGCGTAGCAATCGTGGCGATGAGGAGACCAACGACGGTGAAGGAGGTGCAGCAGCTCACCGGACGGTTGGCCGCATTGTCACGGTTTATGTCTGCTGGAGGAGAGAAGGGTCATCCGTATTTCCAGTGTCTCAAGCGCAACAGCAGATTCCTTTGGACACAGGAGTGCGAAGATGCCTTCCTAAAGTTGAAGGAGTATCTGGCGAGCCCACCAGTGTTGTGTAAACCACAGGTGGGCACCCCTCTTCGTCTGTACTTTGCTGTGAAGGAGAGGGCAGTCAGCTCAGTCCTGGTATAAGAGCAAGATCAGGTCCAGAAGCCTGTGTATTTTGTGAGTAAGGTGCTGCAGGGCCCTGAAACAAGGTATCAGGCTCTGGAGAAGGCCGCTCTGGCGGTAGTTTTTTTCAGCTAGAAGGCTCATACACTACTTCCACAGCTTCACCGTAGTGGTTATGACCGACTTGCCCATCCAGAAGGTGTTGAAGAAGCCAGACGTAGCAGGAAGGATGGTCAAGTGGGCTGTGGAACTTTCAGAATTCGACATCCAGTACAAGCCCCGAGGACCGATCAAAGGGCAGGTGTTCGCCGATTTCGTGGTCGAGCCGTCGTCGGTCGCGACACCTGCAGAAAGCGTAGATTTTCGATGGGTCTTATCGGTGGATGGCTCCTCCAATCAGTAAGGGAGCGGTGCTGGAGTCATTCTGGAAGGCCCGAACAGGGTACTGATCGAGCAGTCCCTTCGCTTTGCCTTCAAGGCCAGCAACAATCAGGCGGAGTACGAAACCCTCATCGCAAGAATGTTGCTGGCAAGAGAAATAGGAGCAAGAAGTCTGGTGGCTAAGAGTGTAAGGACCTGAAAAATTTATTGGAATGAAAGTGTATGTTTTAAATAAATTCTAAGTATGTTTTTATTTAGAATAGAAAGGGGGGAAAAAGTTAAGTTTAGAAGGCTACGAGGTCGCCGGTCGCCTGCTACACATGAGCGCCAGGCAGGCATCGCGCGGGCGTGAGAGGCATGCAGGCATCGCGCGGGCGTGAGAGGCATGCAGGCATCGCGCGGGCGTGAGAGGCATGCAGGCATCGCGCGGGCGTGAGAGGCATGCAAGCATCGCGTGGGCGTGAGAGGCATGCAGGCATCGCGCGGGCGTGAGAGGCATGCAGGCATCGCGCGGGCGCGAGAGGCATGCAGGCATCGCGCGGGCGCGAGGGGCATGCGGGCATCGCGCGGGCGCGAGGCACGCGGGCATTGCCAGGGCGCGAGGCATGTGGACGTGGCCAAGGCGCGAGAGTTATGAGGGCGTCGCCAGGGAAGACATCGGTTGTCTCCCAGAGGAAGACATCGGTCGTCTTCCAGGGCGAAGGAGACATCGGTCGTTCGCCAGGAAGATGTCATCGGTGGTTGTCTTCGCGCGAGGTCATCGGTAGTTGTCTTCGCGCGAGGTCATCGGTGGATCGTCTTCGCGCGAGAGGTCATCAGTGGTTTCTCTTCGAGCTGGTAGTCATCGGCGAAAGGTCATCGCGCGACGTTGAGTTACACCCAGAGAACGTGGGCCCCAGACTCCCAGCAAGAGATGTTCTGCACGCGCGCCACGTAGACAAAAGAGTGGTTCAGAATAGTGACCTCAGAGCGTAGCCTGCGCAGAGGCACGCTTAGTAGTACTGTTCAGGGAAGCGTGCACGCAAACTTCCCTGCAGAGTAGGTGGTGGCAGCTGCTTTTGGAGGGATAAGTTGGTTTAAGTTACAAAAAAAAAAGCCACGGCTGAGAGAAAAGAAAACATTGTTGTATTCGACGAGAGAAAGAGTGAGTTCCCTCCCTTCTCCTCCATTCTCTCCTTCGCGCTGCGATTCTAGCACCTTCACACGAGAGTACGACGAGCGACGGCCACCATTAGAGCACCTGGGAGGTTCTCTGCAAGTCCTTCAACCAGACGCAAAAACAGAGCCAAGGCGTCGTTCAAGCTTCGTTGGGTTTCGGAGCTCCTGGTGTTTGGCGCAAGTCCAGGTAAGGGAAGCTAGACCTCTTTTTCCATACAAGCCATAGTGTAGCTATCTCGGAAGTGAGGGCGACGTGGTCGCCATTTTTGTTTTCATCTGCGTAAAATGCTCTGTTTGTGTGCTTGGGCGACGTGGTCGCCGGTTTTATATACAGTCTTCGAAACACCCTATTTTTGAACTAGATCGCCGGTTTTGGCGTTGTTTGTGAACTCTCTATTTTTGGGTGTTGTTTTGAAACTACTTGAGATTTAAATGAAATATTCGAAGATCTGAACCTTGAAATGATTCGTTGCTGTGACTTGAATCAATTACTCGAGTGGTATGATGTTTTTGAATGCTGTGAATGTGGGATCGAGGCATAGTATTTTCAGGAAAGAAAATACCGTGTAAGATCTTGTAGTAGGTGCATTGATCGGTGATTCCTAAGGGGATATCCTGACTCTGCTGAGGTAATGGAATCACGTAGAGGAAGTTACTCAGTTGTTGAGAGTCGAAGGAGGTCTATATGATGGGCGTCTCGTGTGAAAAAGAACGAGCTCCGCCTGTCCTATGGATTAACCCTGTCATACCAGGAGAACTATTGACATTGAGATGATATATGCGCATGCTGTGTGGATTCACAGCGACCCTGTGTGGATTTCACAGTGGTGTGGTATGACAGGTGCAGATCTCTGAGTCTAATCAACGCACGAGTCAATCCGGAAGTAGTGTCAAGTGTCTTGTGTGGTGAGTCAGTGGAAAGTCTGACGTGAGAAATGAGAAACATTGATAGTTTATAGACACTTGATGCAGTATTGTGAAATGGAATGACTATGGGTGAATGTTGTAAAATGTGTGATTTTGGGCGATCAGGTGAATGATATGAGCAACTCTACGTTTTATATGGATATTTTGAAACTTGTTTTACTTTGAATTTCATGTTCATGATTTAAACTTCCTTTAAATTATATAGCTTACCCTGCGTGTTTTGGTTCTGTGGCTGTTCTTTTAAAACTGTGATGATCGTGTATAACTTACACGGGAGCAGATGATCTTCCAGGAAGTAGAGCTCCTTAGGGAGTGGTCGCCGGAAGCAGATCGGCTGTTTTGGGTCCTCCGATGGGAGATCGGCCTCGTTCGATAGGAGATCGGTCTCTTCCGATAGGAGATCGCCTGCTTCGTTTTTTTTACTGCATTTTGTTTATGTTTCTAGAAAAATTTGACCGAATTTGTATTCAACTCCCTAAGAGGAGCAACTTCATTTCATATATATAATATTTTGTTCATAGAATCTATTTGTCACCTTTACTTTCATTTTATATTTATTTCAAAGTAATTTGGAGGGATGTTACAAAGAGCGACTCGTTGCTAGTCACTGGACAAGTTACAGGAGAGTTCCAGGCGAAAGATCCTCAGATGGCAGCTTACCTAGAGTACGTACATCTCCTGAAGACGTCCTTGGATGAGTTTGAATTGGTTCATGTGCCCCGAGAGCAAAATGCCAGAGCAGACCTGCTTGCCAAGCTGGCCAGCTCAGGCAAGGGGGGAAGGCAGAGGATCGTCATTCAGGAGACTCTGAAGGTGCCACGAGCGTTCACGTCACAAACCAAGTGCTTCAAGTGTCCAAGTCGATGGAGCTTCTGGCGATCAGTCATTGGTCCCTGACTCAAGAAACGCTGAAAGCGCCGAGGGTGAGGGCGTGATCGGCAAGGACCGATGAGGCGATGGAAGTCTACACTGTCAAGGGGCCCGATACGTGGATAACACCGTACTAGTTGTACCTAGAAGATGGTGTGCTTCCACTGGACCCGGCAGAGGCAAAGAAGATAAAGAAGAGCTCGAGTAAGTTTACTCTAATTGATGGGAATTTGTTTAGATTTGGCTTTTCCCATCCTGTACAAATTTGCGTGCATAGGGAGCAATGCACCAGACTCATGTCAGAGTTGCACGAGAGGGTGTGCGGAAGCCACGTCGGTGGTCGCACTTTGGCAAGTAGGATCCTCCGCGCGGGGTACTGCTGGCCAACGCTGAAGGAAGACTGCGTGAAGTATGCTCAGCGGTGCAAACAGTGCCAACTTCATGCAGACTGGCATAAGGCACTTCCCGAGGAGTTGAAGTCCATCCATAGCCCGTGGCCATTTCACACGTGGGGAATCAACATCCTGGGACCTTTTCCTCTGGCGATCAGGCAGATGAATTTCCTCATAGTGGCCATCGAGTATTTCACCAAGTGGATGGAGGCAGAACCAGTGGCGCACATCACTGCTTAGAAGGTTGAGCATTTTGTCTGGAGGAACATCGTCTGTCATTTTGGAGTACCCAAGAGCCTGGTATCCGACAATGGCACTCAGTTCACCAGTCATCAGTTGAGAAAGATGTGCGAAGAGTTGAAGATACAACAAGTGTTCGCCTTGGTAGAACACCCGCAGACCAACGGGCAGGTGGAGTCAGCCAACCAAGTGCTACTCAGGGGACTGAAGCGAAGACTAGAGAAAGCTAAGGGGAACTGGGCAGAAGAAGTTCCCAGAGTTGTATGGTCTTACCATACCACTCCACAGTCTAGCACCCATGAGACACCCTTTAGTCTTGTCTATGGGACAGATGCTATGATTCCCGTGGAGATACAGGAGAGCTCCCCTAGATTTCTGAACTTCATCACCAAAGAGTCCAATCAAGAGCGAAAGGTGAATCTCGATCTCTTGGATGAAGTGCGAGAAGAAGCCAGAGTTAGTGCCGAAGTTGTCAAGAGAAGAGTAGAACGCAGGCACAACTCCAAGGTGAGGATCAGGCGCTTCCAGGAGGGCGATCTGGTGATGAGGAAAGCACATCAGAATGAGATGGAGAACAAGTTATCTCCAAAGTGGACGGGTCCATACAGAGTAGTTGAGGCGTTGGAGAATGGAGCTTATCGGCTGGAGACTCTGGATGGAGCAGTTATCCCCAATACATGGAACGCCACACACTTGAAATTCTACTTTAGTTAAGGTGTAAAGAAGATGCGTTCTCGCGTTGTACACACACTCAATATATATACTGTAAACAGTTGAGCAGATCAGGGGGCACTCTTTTCCCTAAGGAGGGGTTTTAACGAGGCCACCTAATAAAAAAGATTTCAGTACATCAAGTGTGCAAGTGTTTCCCAGTTTAAAATTCTCCTTGCCCCAGGTGCAAGTGCAGGTGATCAGTTGGAGCCTACTCGCCCCAGGCGCGAGTACGGACAACCGACCTAGATCCTCCTCAAACCAAGCGTGAGTGCAGGCAGCCAAGGTTTGAAAAGCCAGGGGTACTAGTAAGACCAAGAGAGGGAAAGGGAGGATTTCGAGAAACGTCCTTACCCACTTGGCGTATACCAATATTGTCTTAGTAAAGCCCTTAGTTAAGGCTCTTCTCACCCCAGGAGTGAGAAAGGGATAGAATAACCCGATTCGTGTGAGGTCGATGACCTTGAGGCAAGCAAGAGGGGTCATCGAGAAACATTCTTCCTCCCCAGAACGAGGTGTCATCGACGGTGATCGGCGTTTAGATCTTAAGGTCGATGACCTTGGGGTAAGCAAGAGGGGTCAACGAGAAACACTCTTCTCCCCCAAAACAAGGCATCATCTTTAGCGTTCAGGCCCTCCATGCACTTAGCGCTGGAGTGACAGCAAAGTAAAGCGAAGCCTGAAGCGCGATGAGGCAAGAGGGGTCATCGAGAAACACTCTTCCTGTAACAGCCCGGAATTTTCTACTCATACATATATAATAAAATAGTAGTAGAACAATAATATCAAATTAACATATGTATATATAATAAAATACATCCATCCCATACATTGTATCTCAAAAGAACATCCCTCTTCTAGGGGTTTTAATACATATCCATCAAAAAGTTTTAAAACAACCAAAGGAAAACATTTAAAACTAAATCTATCCCATCCTCCAACACGCTCACTGAGGAGCTCTGCCACCTGCAACCTTATCTGCTTCCGTGTAAATTAACACGATCATCACAGATTAAAAAAACAAGTACAAAACAAACCACAGGGTAAGCTAGATATTTTAAAAACTTTAAATATGAAACTTAATATCATCATAAACCATCATTTTTCTTTTTCACACACTTCACAATTTTCTCAAGTGTCTATAATATTCAATTTCCACATTACTCTTGTCAGATTTCTACTGACTCACAAATATAGACACTTGACTCTACTTTCGGAAAACTCGTGCTTTGAACTTAGCATCCAGAGACGTGCACCTGTCATATTACCCGCTGTGAAATCCACACAGCCATGCGCATACTCATCTCAATGTCTCCTCATTTCATATGACAGGGTAAATCCATTTGATCTGCTCTGATCAGTTCCTTCGAACCTCAGACTCAGCCAAATGGACCTCCTTCAACTCTCACCAACTGAATAACTTCATCTATGTGATTCCACTATATCAATAGAGTCAGGATCGTCTCATTCACATGATACTCACAGATCATGTAAGGACCTATAAATTATTTGGAATAGAAGTGATAGATTTTAAATAATTTCTGAGTATGTTATTATTTAGAATAAAAAGGACATAAAAATAGAAAATATCATAGTGGTCAGACCTCGGACGTCGCCCAAGGTCTGGGGTCAGCTAGAGGAGGGCGGTCGGTTGACCATTGTACTAACCATGTAGTCAGGTGCGATGACTTTATCGTGAGGTAATCACGTGGGCGTGCTTGAAGGGGGGGGCACGTGAATCAAGAAGGGTAAGAGAAAGGAAGGTGTAGCTTAGAAGTCGATGAGATCGCCGTTTGTTGAAGAAGGCGGCGGCCTCCGACTTCACCCGTATGAAATCAGTAATCGCCTATATTGCGCATGATCGCCGATCGCCTAGATTTCACATGATCGTCGATCGCCTATGGTGTACATGATCGCCGGAAAGGGCACATCGCCGAGTATTCGAGAAGACTTGGTAAGCACTTAGTATGTGGTCTAAATACAGAAGATGAGTGATATAGAAGATAGGTGGCATATCTGCCACCATGAGTAGTGTGAGTCGTGATACCCAGAGTTGACCAGCACACCATGTTAATGTTGTGCCCAGAGTAGCCTATGCATTAAGCAACTCCCTGTGTGGATAACTTAGTCGCAGGAGCTACACCGGCCGCAGAGGCGCCATGCTGTTCTTTCAGGTCTCTTTGAGGAATTGAAGGTGGAAGTCTTTGGTGTCCTTGGACGTAGCATAGTGGGTTAATGAACCTTCAGCAAGGTGTGGCGATGTGACATCAGTCATCGCCGAGATGAGAGGCACATCAATCATCGCCGGAATGAGAGGCACATCAGTCGTCTGCCAGGGTAAGAGACACATCGTTCATCGGCGGATAATCATCGCGCGGTTAGTCATCAGTGGATGGTCATCGCGCGAGGTAGTGTTTCACACAGATAAGGTGGGACCCAGGCTCCCAGCATGAACGTTCTGCATGTGCGACACGTAGACATTAGGAGTGCTTCAGAACAGTTGACGCCAGAGAGTTGGTAAGGCAGGTAACCCAAAGTTGGTACGCGCAGAGACATCACGTGGCAGTTCTGTCAGAGGAAACGTGCACGCAAGCTTTCCACAGAGTGGGTAATGGCAGTTGCATGGCGGGTCTACGTTTCTTAGTCTCAGAACACACCTCCTCTTAGTTGGAGTTCGAACACTGTTGGAGTAGCGAGAGATAAAGTGAGTTTAGTCTTCATCCTTTTTTTTTCCTTCCTCTCCTTCACTCTGCGATTCAGGCCTTCTCACGTCCCAGCTTGGCTATCGACGACTGCCATAGAGCACCTGGGAAGGTTCTCTGCAAGTTTCCAATCAAGCCTTAAAACAGAGTTCGGGTATCCTTAAGTTCGGTGGGTTAGAGCTTGTAGTGAGATTTTACGCAAGTCCAGGTAAGGGAAGCTAGCTTTAATTTCAATAAAAACCTTAGGCTAGAAGATTCTGAGGTTGGGGTGACGTGGTCACCAGTTTTAACGTTTATTTCACAATCCCCTGTTTTAGTGACGAATTGAAATTGTCTGATATTGAAATGTGAACTGTATATGATTTTCGAAATTCTGAACTTGGTTTTGATTGTTGCTGTGATTTGGAACCGTCCATTACGTGTTGTATGATGCATTGTATGTTGTGAATGTGGGATCAAGGCATAGTATTTTCAGGAAAGAAAATACCGTGTAAGATCGTGTGTAATGTGCATTGACTAGGGACTTGTCTAGAAGGAGATATCCTGACTCTCCTGAGATAATGGAATCACATAGATGAAGTTATTCAGGTGTTGAGAGTCGAAGGAGGTTCATATGAATGGGTAAGTTGTTTGAAAGATAACTAACTTGACCTGTTCTATGAATTAACCCTGTCATACTGGGAGAGTGATGATATTGAGATTTATTTATGCGCATGGTTGTGTGGATTCACAGTGACCCTGTGTGGATTTACAGTGGTGTAGTATGACAGGTGCAGATCTCTGGGTCTGAGTCAACGCACGAGTCTTCCGGAAGTAGAGTCAAGTGTCTGTGTTGTGAGTCAGTGGGAATTCTGACGTGAGAAAGATGAATATTGAAAATTGTTGATAGACACTTTATGGTTGTGTGATATGAATGAGAAAGTGATGGATTTTATGTGGGTGTTTAAAAGCTGATTTATGTTGATTTTAAAGTTTCGTATTTCAAGTTTTTTTTGAATAGCTAGCTTACCCTGTGTTTTGTGTTGTGTTTCGTGTTCTTAAAACTGTGATGATCGTGTGTAATTTACACGGGAGCACATGATGTTGCAGGTAGTAGAGCTCCTCAGTGAGTGGTTGGACAAGGAGATCGCCTGTTCTTATGCTGTATTTTGTTTTATTTTGAAACACTGGATGGTTATGTATTAAAATTCCCTAGAGAAGGGATATTATTTTGAAATACAATGTAAGGGATGGATGTATTTTATTATATATACATATGCTAATTTTGATATTATTGTTTTATGTTTATTTTATGATAAAAATATGAATAAGATTTTAGGGGCGTTACAGATCAAAACACCCTAATAACCATCTCAACACGGTATTTCCTTTCCTGAAAATACTATGCTTTGATCACACTTTAACATCATTCAGCATATCATACAAGACGTAAATGAACCAGTCAATCATAACATATTTTAAACCTTTTCTAAACAATCCAAATCACAAAAATCCAATCGCACCAAAGTCTAGAATTTCGAAAATCATATACATTTCACATTTCAATCTCAAACAGATTCCGATATTCACAAAACAGAGTATCGTGCAAAACAATTTGAAACTGGTGACCACGTCACCCTAACTTCAGAATCTTCTAGCCTAAGGTTTTTATTGAAAATAAAACTAGCTTCCCTTACCTGGACATGAGTAAAATCTCACTAAGCTCCAAACCCACTGAAAAGACCTAAGGATATCCTAACCTGCACCATAGAGTCTTGATCACAAATCTAACGAGATTACTCATTTCTGCGTTAACAGAGACAATTTCTGAAGCTAAAAGAGTCGCATGCAAAGCCTATGCAAAGGCAACCCTCTCAAGTTCAGAATCGACTCGAAGAACAGAGCAAAACAACTTACTCTGTTTTAAGGCTTTTATCAGAAAACTTGCAGAGTAACTTCCCCAGGAGTCCAATGGCAGGTCGTCAATTGTTAACTGGCGAGGGAGGGTGGCCGCGTCGTAGAGTGAAGGAGGAAAAGGTAGAAGGGAAACCGAAATGAACTTAATCCCTCAGAGGACCGTCCATAAATCTTCGCTGCCATCACCCACTCTCTGGGAGAACTTTTGCGTGCAAGTTTCCTCTGACAGGATGGCCACGTGGTGTCCCTGCGCGCACCAACTCTGGGTTACCTGCCCTACCAAAACTCTGATGCCAACGACTCTGGGCGCCCTTACTGTCTACATGTCGTGCATGCAGAACGCCCTCATGGGGAGCCTGGGTCCCAGCTTATCTGCGTGTAACAGGACCCCCCGATGACCAGCCACCGATGACTAATCACTTCTCAACTATCCACCGATGACCGATGTGTCTCTCATCCTAGCAGACGACCGATGTCTCATCCTGGCAGACGACCGATGCGTCCCTCATCCTGGCGATGACCGTGTGTCTCTCGTCCTGGCGATCTCTCGTCCTGGCGATCTCTCATCCTGACGATATCTCATCGCCCTTGTGTGTGGCGAGGACACATCGCCTCGCTCTGGTGACCGATGCCACATCGTCACACCCTGCTGAGGGCTCGTCCTCCCACTACTCTAAGTCTGTGGTATCACTCCCACATGACTCGGTGACGTCGGGAGCTTCTCCTGCCCGAGGACAGGTCGGTACCAACTCCAATGCATGCGACACTAAGGACAATCTCTTATGCCCAAGCATAAAGTTCCGCAGTTATTCTGCATGCATGGCGCATCTAAGGTTCAAATCACACCTTGATAGATGTGATTTCTGGAACACACTATGGTCCACCAACCGACCTCTACCATGTTGACCTCAGACCTCTTGGCGACGTCCGAGGTCTGACTACTATGAATTTTCTATTATATGACCTTTTCATTTTAGATAAGTAAGATATTCAGGGAACATTTAAATTTTTAGATCATTACATTCTCCCCAACAAGAAAAAATTTTCCTCCCCGAAAATTGACTTACCAGGAAAAGAGGTAGGGATAGGCTTCTCTCATGGGTTCTTCTAATTCCCAAGTTGAATCACCAAATCTGTCATCCCACACCATCTTTACCATATTGATGGTCTTGCCTCTGAGCTGTTTACTCTGCCGATCTTCAATTCTAACTGGTTTTACTTCAAAAGACAAGTTATCCTTGATTTGCACATCATCCATTTCCAACACGTGACTAGAGTCTGGGATATACTTTCGCAGCTGTAATACATGAAAGACATTATGTAGGTTTGCTAATTGGGGAGGTAGAGCAATCTCATAAGCTACTGGACCTATCTTCCTTAAGATCTGATATGGTCCAACGAATTTAGGAGATAGCTTCTTTGATCTGCTAGCTCGTCCTACACCCTTGGTTGGTGTCACTCTCATAAAAACATGGTCTCCAGCTGCGAACTCCAAGGGTTTTCTCCTCTTATCTGCATAGGATTTCTGCCGACTTTGAGAAGCTTTCATTCTGTCTTATATCTGTTTCACCTTCTCGGTTGTCTGTTGAATTAACTCTGGCCCAATCAAAACTGTTTCGCCCTCCTGGTACCAACATAAGGGAGTTGTGCATTTCCTCCCATACAAAGCTTCATATGGCGCCATCCCAATACTGGCATGATAACTGTTATTATAAGTAAACTCCACCAGCGGTAACATCTCATCCCAGCTTCCCAGATTATCCAAGATACATGTCCTCAACAAATCTTCTAAGGACTGGATTGTTCTCTCAGACTGTCCATCTGTTTGAGGGTGGTATGCAGAGCTCATTCTCAACTTAGTTCCCAAAGAATCTTGTAAGGTCTGTCAAAACCGTGAAGTGAACCTGGGATCTCTATCCGAAACAATACTGGAAGGCACTCCATGCAACCTCACAACTTCTCTGATGTACAATTGTGCCAACATGGCCATGGATATCCTCAAATTAACTGGAAGAAAGTGAGCACTCTTTGTTAGCCAATCAACTATTACCCAGATTGCATCATGGCCCCTTACCGATCTAGGTAAATGAGTAACAAAATCCATAGCAATGCTATCCCATTTCCACTCAGGAATATCCAATTACTGTAATAAACCACCAGGTCTTTGATGTTCTACCTTCGCCTTCTGGCATGTCAAATAGGTAGCAACATACCGAGCTATTTCTTTCTTCATGCCCGACCACCAAAATGACTCCTTTAAGTCTTGGTACATCTTATTCATACCTGGATGTAAACTAAGATAACTCTTGTGGCCTTCTTCTAGGATCATTTTCTTCAACTCTTCATTTGCAGGTATGCAAATTCTGCCCCTAAATCTCAAGATCCCATCGTCCCCCATCACAAAGTCTTTTGCCTGATCTGTACCTAGTAATTCCACAATACGCTTCAGGCTAAGATCCTCTAATTGCTTCTCCTTTATCGTTCCAATGAAATCATTAGTTATAGTTAACTTACTACAACTAATATGGTTAACATGGAATTCCACTCCTAAGTTTAAATCTCTAAACTGTTCAATCAACTTCTGCTCTTCAATCATCATGGTTGATACTTGTATTGATTTTCTACTCAAAGCATCCGCTACTACATTAGCCTTCCCTAGATGATACATCAGTTGGAATTCATAATCCTTTAGAAACTCCATCCATCTTCTTTGTCTCATATTCAACTCTTTCTGATCAAACAGATATTTTAGACTTTTATGGTTACTAAACACCTGAAACCGAGCTCCGTACAAATAATGTCTCCAAATCTTCAAGGCAAACACCACAGCTGCCAACTCTAAGTCATGAGTAGGGTAGTTTCTCTCATGAACTTTGAGTTGCCTTGAAGCATATGCAACTACTCTTTTCTCTTGCATCAAAACACATCCCAAACCCTGATGGGAAGCATCACAGTAAACATCAAAAGGTTTTCCTACATCCGGGATCACTAACACCGAAGCACTAGTCAATCTTTTCTTTAGCTCTATGAAGCTCTGCTCACATTTGTCAGTCCAAGCAAAAGGTTGATCTTTGCGAGTTAACTGAGTCAAAGGAGCTACTACCCTGGAAAATCCTCAATGAACCTCCGATAGTAGCCAGCTAGACCCACAAAACTCCTTATCTCAGTGACTGTCTTAGGACGTTCCCACTGAAGCACTGCCTCTACCTTGGCTGGATCCACTGAGATCCCCTGAGCTGATATCACATGTCCTAAGAAGTTGACTTCCTTCAACCAGAACTCACACTTAGAGAACTTAGCATATAATTGCTTCTCCCTCAAAATCTCCAACACTGTCTTTAGATGTTCTTCATGTTCTTCCTCGATTCTCGAATAAATCAGTATGTCGTCTATGAAGACTACAACAAACTTATCCAAGAAAGGACGAAAAATTCTATTCATGTAATCCATGAACAGACCTGGAGCATTTGTTACTCCAAACGGCATCACCACATACTCATAGTGTCCATAACGAGACCTAAATGCCGTCTTCTAAACATCTTCAGCCTTTACCAAAATTTGGTGGTATCCAGTTCTTAGATCAATCTTTGAGAACACTGAGGCTCCATGCAATTGATCCATCAAATCATCAATTCTAGGTACAGGATACTTGTTCTTGATGGTCAACTTATTCAATTGTCTGTAATCTACACACAACCGAGACCCTCCATCCTTTTTCTTAACTAGAAGCACTGGAGCCCCCCATGGGGATACACTAGGTCTGATGAGTCGTTTCTCTAACAAATCTTCAACTTGCTTCTTTAATTCTATTAACTCAGCTGGAGCCATTCGGTAAGGTCCCATTGACACTGGTCCAGCTCCAGGTACCAAATCAATAGAGAATTCCACTTCTCTCTTAGGAGGTAACCCAAGTATTTCCTCTGGAAATACATCCATGAAATCCTTCACCACATTTATACTGCTTACGTCTTCTTCATTCTTCACTTCCATCTGAGCTAAGATCACAAAGCATCTCGACCCTTCTTTCTGTAACATCCCACCAAAATACTATACAAATGTATATAATGAAAATAAAGGTAACAAATAGATTCTATGAACAAAATATTATATTTATGAAATGTAGTTTCTCCTCACAGGGAGTTTAATACAAGTTCGGTCAAATTTTTCCAGAAACATAAACAAAATGCAGTAAAAAAAAACGAAGCAGGCGATCTCCTATTGGAAGAGACCGATCTCCTATCGAACGAGGCCGATCTCCCATCGGAAGACCCAAAACAGCCGATCTGCTTCCGGCGACCACTCCCTAAGGAGCTCTACTTCCTGGAAGATCATCTGCTCCCGTGTAAGTTATACACGATCATCACAGTTTTAAAAGAACAGCCACAGAACCAAAACACGCAGGGTAAGCTATATAATTTAAAGGAAGTTTAAATCATGAACATGACAATCAAAGTAAAACAAGTTTCAAAATATCCATGTAAAACGTAGAGTTGCTCATATCATTCACCTGATCGCCCAAAATCACACATTTCACAACATTCACCCATAGTCATTCCATTTCACAATACTGCATCAAGTGTCTATAAACTATCAATGTTTCTCATTTCTCACGTCAGACTTTCCACTGACTCACCACACAAGACACTTGACACTACTTCCGGATTGACTCGTGCGTTGATTAGACTCAGAGATCTGCACCTGTCATACCACACCACTGTGAAATCCACACAGGGTCGCTGTGAATCCACACAGCATGCGCATATATCATCTCAATGTCAATAGTTCTCCTGGTATGACAGGGTTAATCCATAGGACAGGCGGAGCTCGTTCTTTTTCACACGAGACGCCCATCATATAGACCTCCTTCGACTCTCAACAACTGAGTAACTTCCTCTACGTGATTCCATTACCTCAGCAGAGTCAGGATATCCCCTTAGGAATCACCGATCAATGCACCTACTACAAGATCTTACACGGTATTTTCTTTCCTGAAAATACTATGCCTCGATCCCACATTCACAGCATTCAAGACGTCATGCCATACAAAGGAATATTTCAAATCACAGCAACAACCATTTCAACGTTTCAAACTTTCGAATATCACATATATATTGTATTTAAATCCCAAACAGCTTCAAACAACGTCAAACACAGGGGAGTTCGTAAAACAGCGCCAAAATCGGCGATCTAGTTCAAAAACAGGGTGTTTCGAAGACTGTATATAAAACCGGCGACCACGTCGCCCAAGCACACAAACAGAGCATTTTACGCAGATGAAAACAAAAATGGCGACCACGTCGCCCTCACTTCAGAGATAGCTACACTGTGGCTTGTATGGAAAAAGAGGTCTAGCTTCCCTTACCTGGACTTGCGCAACCACCAGGAGCTTCGAAATCCAACAGAGCTTGAAGAATGCCTTGGCTCTATTCTTGAGTCTGGTTTTGAAGGAGTTGCAGAGAACTTTTCCAGGTGCTCCAATGGTGTTGCTTCTCGTCGTACTCTTGTGTGGAGATGCTGAAATCGCAACGCGGAGGAGGTAACTGGAGGAGAGGGGAGGGAACTCACTCTTTCTCTCGTCGAATACAACAATGTTTTCTTTTCTCTCAGCAGTGGATTTTTGTAACTTAAACCAACTTATCCCTCCAAAAGCAGCTGCCACCACCTACTCTGCAGGGAAGTTTGCGTGCACGCTTCCCTGAACAGTACAACTAAGCGTGCCTCTGCGCAGGCTACGCTCTGAGGTCACTATTCTGAACCACTCTTTTGTCTACGTGGCGCGCGTGCAGAACATCTCTTGCTGGGAGTCTGGGGCCCACGTTCTCTGGGTGTAACTCAACGTCGCGCGATGACCTTTCGCCGATGACTACCAGCTCGAAGAGAAACCATTGATGACCTCTCGCGCGAAGACGATCCACCGATGACCTCGCGCGAAGACTACCACCGATGACCTCGCGGGAAGACCACCACCGATGACATCTTCCTGGCGAACGACCGATGTCTTCCTCTGGGAAACAACCGATGTCTTCCCTGGCGACGCCCTCATAACTCTCGCGCCTTGGCCACGTCCACATGCATCGCGCCCTGGCAATGCCCGCGTGCCTCGCGCCCGCGCGATGCCCGCATGCCCCTCGCGCCCTCGCGATGCCTGCGTGCCTCTCGCGCCCGCGCGATGCCTGCATGCCTCTCGCGCCCGCGCGATGCCTGCATGCCTCTCACGCCCGCGCGATGCCTGCATGCCTCTCACGCCCGCGCGATGCCTGCATGCCTCTCGCGCCCGCGCGATGTCCACCTGGCGCTCATGTGTAGCAGGCGACCGGCGACCTCGTAGCCTTCTAAACTTAACTTTTTCCTCCCTTTCTATTCTAAATAAAAACATACTTAGAATTCATTTAAAATATAACTCTTTTATTCCAATTTAATTTTTCAGGTCCTTACATTCTCCCCAACAAGAAAAATTTTCGTCCTCGAAAATTGGATTACAAGGAAAAGAGGTATGGATAAGCCTCCCTCATGGGTTCTTCTAACTCCCAAGTTGAATCCCCCGATCTCTCATCCCACACCACTTTCACCATGTCAATGGTCTTGCCTCTGAGCTGTTTACTTTGCCGATCGCCAATCCTGACTGGTTCTGCTTCAAAGGACAAGTCATCTCTGATCTGCACGTCGTCTACATCCAGCACATGACTGGGGTCTGCCATGTACTTCCTCAGCTGTGACACGTGAAAGACATTGTGCAGATTCGCCAGATGGGGAGGTAGGGCGATCTCATACGCCACTGGGCCAATCCTTCTTAAGATCTGATATGGTCCCACGAACTTAGGGGACAACTTCTTTGACCTGATCGCCCGCCCTACACCCTTGGTTGGTGTCACTTTCATGAACACGTGATCTCCAGCAGCAAACTCCAAAGGCTTTCTCCTCTGATCTGCATAGGACTTCTGCCTACTCTGAGAAGCTTTCATTCTGCTTTGTATCTGCTTTACCTTCTCGGTCGTCTGTTGAATCAACTCTGGCCCAACCAAGACTGCCTCGCCCTCTTGGTACCAACATAAGGGGGTTCTGCATTTCCTCCCATACAGGGCTTCATATGGGGCCATCCCAATACTGGCGTGGTAGCTATTGTTATAGGTAAACTCCACTAGTGGCAACACCTCCTCCCAACTTCCCAATTGATCCAAGACGCACGCCCTCAGCAGATCTTCCAGAGATTGGATCGTTCTCTCTGACTGGCCATCTGTTTGGGGATGATATGCAGAGCTCATCCTCAACTTAGTTCCCAAGCATTCTTGTAAGGTCTGCCAAAACCGTGAAGTAAACCTGGGATCTCTATCTGAAACGATGCTGGAAGGCACTCCATGCAGCCTTACTATTTCTTGGATGTATAGCTGTGCCAGCTTGACCATAGGCATCTTCATATTCACTGGAAGAAAGTGGGCACTCTTCGTCAGCCTATCAATGATGACCCAGATTGCATCATGACCTTTTGTCGATCTGGGTAAATGAGTGACAAAATCCATGGCGATGCTGTCCCACTTCCACTCAGGGATATCCAGTTGCTGCAATAGCCCGCCAGGTCTTTGATGCTCTACCTTCGCCTTCTGACATGTTAAGCAGGTTGTCACATACTGGGCGATGTCCCTCTTCATGCCCGACCACCAAAATGACTCCTTCAAGTCATGGTACATCTTGTTCATGCCTGGATGAAGGTTAAGGCGACTCTTATGACCTTCCTCTAGGATCATCTTCTTCAACTCATCATTTACAGGTATGCAAATCCTGCCATCAAACCTCAAGATCCCATCATCGCCCATCTCAAAGCCTCTCGCCTGATCTGTCCCTAGCGACTCTACAGTGCGCTTCAGGCTAGGGTCCTCCAATTGCTTATCCTTCAACATTCCCAGGAAGTCATTAGTTATAGTCAGCTTGCTACAACTAATGTGATTCACGTGAAATTCTACTCCAAGGTTTAAGTCTCTGAACTGCTCGATCAGTTTCTGCTCTTCCATCATCATGGTGGCGACTTGTATAGACTTCCTACTCAAGGCATCTGCCACTACATTGGCCTTCCCTGGGTGATACATGAGTTGAAAGTCGTAATCCTTTAGGAATTCCATCCACCTTCTTTGTCTCATGTTTAGTTCCTTCTGATCGAACAGGTACTTCAAGCTCTTGTGGTCACTGAACACCTGGAACCGAGCTCCATATAGATAGTGCCTCCAGATCTTCAAGGCAAAAACCACTGCCGCCAACTCCAAGTCATGCGTAGGGTAGTTTCTCTCATGAACCTTGAGTTGTCTTGAAGCATATGCAACCACTCTCTTCTCTTGCATTAAAACACATCCCAAGCCTTGATGTGAAGCGTCACAGAAGACATCAAAAGGTCTTCCTACCTCGGGGATCACCAGCACTGGAGCACTGGTCAACCTCTCCTTTAGTTCCATGAAGCTCTGCTCACATCGGTCGGTCCAAGCAAAAGGTTGGTCCTTGCGGGTTAGCTGTGTTAAAGGAGCCACTATCTTGGAAAAATCCTCAATAAACCTCCGATAGTAGCCCGCCAACCCCACAAAGCTCCTTATCTCAGTCACGGTCTTAGGACGTTCCCATTGCAGCACTGCCTCTACCTTGGCTGGATCTACCGAGATCCCTTGGGCAGATATCACGTGTCCTAAGAAGTTGACTTCCCTCAGCCAGAACTCACACTTGGAGAACTTGGCATAGAGCTGCTTCTCTCTCAGTATTTCCAATACTGTCCTCAGGTGTTCCTCATGCTCTTCCTCGGTCCTTGAATAAATGAGGATGTCATCTATGAAGACCACCACAAACTTATCCAAGAAAGGGCGAAAGATCCTATTCATGTAGTCCATGAATAGAGCTGGAGCATTGGTGACTCCAAATGGCATCACTACATACTCGTAGTGCCCATATCGAGACCTAAAAGTTGTCTTCTGAACATCTTCAGCTTTTACCAAGATTTGGTGATACCCCGATCTCAGGTCAATCTTGGAGAACACCGAGGCCCCATGAATTTGGTCCATCAAATCATCAATCCGAGGTAGGGGGTACTTGTTCTTGATGGTCAATTTGTTCAATTGCCTGTAGTCTATACACAACCGAGACCCTCCATCCTTCTTCTTGACTAGGAGCACTGGAGCTCCCCATGGAGATACGCTGGGTCTGATGAATTGCTTCTCCAGCAACTCTTCCACTTGCTTCTTTAACTCCACTAACTCGGCTGGTGCCATCCTGTAAGGTGCCATTGATATTGGTCCAGCTCCAGGTACCAAGTCAATAGAGAATTCCACTTCTCTCTTAGGGGGTAACCCAGGCACCTCTTCTGGGAATACATCTGTGAAATCTTTCACCACTTGTATCCTGTTTACGTCCCCTTTATTCTCCACTTCCAACCGGGCGAGCACCACGAAGCACCTCGCCCCTCCTTCCAGCTCTGATCGCCCTCGTTGAACTGATAACACATCCGATTCTTGGGGGTCTGGAAACGCTACTTTCTGCCTACCACAGTCTATGAGAACGTGATTGGCAGCTAACCAATCCATTCCCAGGATAACATCCAGGTCCTGAAGAGGTAGGCAGATCAAGTTCACCTTGAATCTGCGTCCCTCCACAATTACTGGACATTCGGGGCACACCATAGAGGTCGACACCTGTCCTGACGCAGGTGTAGAGACCAACAGTTCGAAAGGTAACTCCTTCACTAGGAGGCCCAACTCAGCTACACACAGGCTTGACACAAAGGAGTGTGTCGCTCCAGAATCAAACAAAGCCCTTACACCTCTACCAGCAATAAAACAAACACCTTGGATGAGGTTACCTGACTGAGCTGCCTCAGTTCCAGACATGGCGAACACCCTCCCTGTTGCCTGAGGTCTGTTGCCCTCGTTCCTCAACTGTTGGGAGCCACTGGGTTGGGTCGCCCCATTCCTGCTAGGGCACTCTCTAGCAACGTGCCCCATCTTTTGGCAAACAAAACATCTCCTCTCTGAAATCTTCTTGAAACAAGCATTGGAGGCGTGTGGTCCACCACAGTGAAGACACTTGGGTTTCCAAGGTTGCTGCTGTTGAAACTGGGGAGGTGCTACTCTTGCCCGATGTGGTGGAGGTCTCGCATAGGGTTTGCTTTGTGGGTGCTGTGCCTTAGCCCTCCCACTGGAGGAACCTCCTTGGTGTGACCTGATCACCCGAGAATCACCCTTTTCCAGGGTCTCCACCATCTTCGCCTTCTCCACTAAGGCGTGGAATTCCCTGATGCACATCGGGGCTAGGGTCCTCTTCAGCCCATGCTTCAGTCCTTCTTCGAATTTTCTACATCTCCAGGCCTCGGAGGTCGCCTGGGTATAAAACCGGGCGAGGTACTCAAAACGAGCAGCATAGGCGTTTACTGACATGTCCCCCTGCTCCAACTTTAAGAACTCAGCTTCCCTTGCAAACTTGGCACTGTCAGGGAAGTATTTCTCCAAGAACTTCACCCTGAAGCTCTCCCAATCCAATACATCCTCTCGTGCCTCCATCATCTGCTGAGCTCCCATCCACCAGAACTCAGCTTCTCCTGATAGCAGATAAGTGGCGAACAACAGCTTCTTCTCTTCAGGGCAGGAGGTCGCCCTAAAGATTTTCTCCAACTCCCTGACCCACTGATCTGCCTGGTCAGGGGTAGCATTCCCACTGAACTTAGGTGGGTTGTGCCTCATGAACTCGGCCAGTCCCATCTGTTCTTGGGGCTGACCGACGTGGGAGTTTGTCTCAGCAGATCGGGCAGTTTCCCAGTGTTGCATTGTGGCTTGATGGTTCTGAGCCATCGCCGCATTCTGCTGCTGAATGGCAGTCGCCATCATCTCGATGGCCTTGGCGATCTGGCTCATCTCTGAGGAAGGTTGGGGTGGGGTAGAAGGTCTACGTGCCATCTTCTTCGTTCTGGATTCTGAATCTATTGGTTTCTATATTCCCTACAACTACAAGAATGAGATCGATCAGAAATCAATTCATTCAGGAGGTACCATCTAGACCTTACAAAGGTCAGCATCTCAAAGTCATTAAGAATTTGAGTTCAACAACAGAATCATAATGCTTATAACATCAAGCATAACACCAGAACAACTACTGGTATGCAGTCATCAATCCAATCAACCATTTTCAATCCATTACAAGGACACTCAAGAAAATGAAATAGCTCACACCAGAATTCAATATATGCTAAACATCAAACCTTTGGAATTAAGGTTGAGACTCATCCCGATCCAGTTATGAGTGTGCACCCTCACTACTTTATCAGGACCTTCTCATTCTTAATACTAAGATTTTCAGTTATAACATATATTCACCAAAGCACACACAAAATCTCAATACAAAAACGTTTGAAAACTTTTCACTATAGTTGTTATTTTAAACTCAAATAAATTTCATGAGCAGAAGAAACACAATGGATCCACAGCCCTCAGGTCATCCTAAGGACGAACTGCTCTGATACCATTAATGTAACATCCCGCCAAAATACTATACAAATGTATATAATGAAAATAAAGGTAACAAATAGATTCTATGAACAAAATATTATATTTATGAAATGTAGTTTCTCCTCACAGGGAGTTTAATACAAGTTCGGTCAAATTTTTCCAGAAACATAAACAAAATGCAGTAAAAATAAACGAAGCAGGCGATCTCCTATTGGAAGAGACCGATCTCCTATCGAACGAGGCCGATCTCCCATCGGAAGACCCAAAACAGCCGATCTGCTTCCGGCGACCACTCCCTAAGGAGCTCTACTTCCTGGAAGATCATCTGCTCCCGTGTAAGTTATACACGATCATCACAGTTTTAAAAGAACAGCCACAGAACCAAAACACGCAGGGTAAGCTATATAATTTAAAGGAAGTTTAAATCATGAACATGACAATCAAAGTAAAACAAGTTTCAAAATATCCATGTAAAACGTAGAGTTGCTCATATCATTCACCTGATCGCCCAAAATCACACATTTCACAACATTCACCCATAGTCATTCCATTTCACAATACTGCATCAAGTGTCTATAAACTATCAATGTTTCTCATTTCTCACGTCAGACTTTCCACTGACTCACCACACAAGACACTTGACACTACTTCCGGATTGACTCGTGCGTTGATTAGACTCAGAGATCTGCACCTGTCATACCACACCACTGTGAAATCCACACAGGGTCGCTGTGAATCCACACAGCATGCGCATATATCATCTCAATGTCAATAGTTCTCCTGGTATGACAGGGTTAATCCATAGGACAGGCGGAGCTCGTTCTTTTTCACACGAGACGCCCATCATATAGACCTCCTTCGACTCTCAACAACTGAGTAACTTCCTCTACGTGATTCCATTACCTCAGCAGAGTCAGGATATCCCCTTAGGAATCACCGATCAATGCACCTACTACAAGATCTTACACGGTATTTTCTTTCCTGAAAATACTATGCCTCGATCCCACATTCACAGCATTCAAGACGTCATGCCATACAAAGGAATATTTCAAATCACAGCAACAACCATTTCAACGTTTCAAACTTTCGAATATCACATATATATTGTATTTAAATCCCAAACAGCTTCAAACAACGTCAAACACAGGGGAGTTCGTAAAACAGCGCCAAAACCGGCGATCTAGTTCAAAAACAGGGTGTTTCGAAGACTGTATATAAAACCGGCGACCACGTCGCCCAAGCACACAAACAGAGCATTTTACGCAGATGAAAACAAAAATGGCGACCACGTCGCCCTCACTTCAGAGATAGCTACACTGTGGCTTGTATGGAAAAAGAGGTCTAGCTTCCCTTACCTGGACTTGCGCAACCACCAGGAGCTTCGAAATCCAACAGAGCTTGAAGAATGCCTTGGCTCTATTCTTGAGTCTGGTTTTGAAGGAGTTGCAGAGAACTTTCCCAGGTGCTCCAATGGTGTTGCTTCTCGTCGTACTCTTGTGTGGAGATGCTGAAATCGCAACGCGGAGGAGGTAACTGGAGGAGAGGGGAGGGAACTCACTCTTTCTCTCGTCGAATACAACAATGTTTTCTTTTCTCTCAGCAGTGGATTTTTGTAACTTAAACCAACTTATCCCTCCAAAAGCAGCTGCCACCACCTACTCTGCAGGGAAGTTTGCGTGCACGCTTCCCTGAACAGTACTACTAAGCGTGCCTCTGCGCAGGCTACGCTCTGAGGTCACTATTCTGAACCACTCTTTTGTCTACGTGGCGCGCGTGCAGAACATCTCTTGCTGGGAGTCTGGGGCCCACGTTCTCTGGGTGTAACTCAACGTCGCGCGATGACCTTTCGCCGATGACTACCAGCTCGAAGAGAAACCACTGATGACCTCTCGCGCGAAGACGATCCACCGATGACCTCGCGCGAAGACTACCACCGATGACCTCGCGCGAAGACCACCACCGATGACATCTTCCTGGCGAACGACCGATGTCTTCCTCTGGGAAACAACCGATGTCTTCCCTGGCGATGCCCTCATAACTCTCGCACCTTGGCCACGTCCACATGCATCGCGCCCTGGCAATGCCCGCGTGCCTCGCGCCCGCGCGATGCCCGCATGCCCCTCGCGCCCTCGCGATGCCTGCGTGCCTCTCGCGCCCGCGCGATGCCTGCATGCCTCTCGCGCCCGCGCGATGCCTGCATGCCTCTCACGCCCGCGCGATGCCTGCATGCCTCTCACGCCCGCGCGATGCCTGCATGCCTCTCGCGCCCGCGCGATGTCCACCTGGCGCTCATGTGTAGCAGGCGACCGGCGACCTCGTAGCCTTCTAAACTTAACTTTTTCCTCCCTTTCTATTCTAAATAAAAACATACTTAGAATTCATTTAAAATATAACTCTTTTATTCCAATTTAATTTTTCAGGTCCTTACATTCTCCCCAACAAGAAAAATTTTCGTCCTCGAAAATTGGATTACAAGGAAAAGAGGTATGGATAAGCCTCCCTCATGGGTTCTTCTAACTCCCAAGTTGAATCCCCCGATCTCTCATCCCACACCACTTTCACCATGTCAATGGTCTTGCCTCTGAGCTGTTTACTTTGCCGATCGCCAATCCTGACTGGTTCTGCTTCAAAGGACAAGTCATCTCTGATCTGCACGCCGTCTACATCCAGCACATGACTGGGGTCTGCCATGTACTTCCTCAGCTGTGACACGTGAAAGACATTGTGCAGATTCGCCAGATGGGGAGGTAGGGCGATCTCATACGCCACTGGGCCAATCCTTCTTAAGATCTGATATGGTCCCACGAACTTAGGGGACAACTTCTTTGACCTGATCGCCCGCCCTACACCCTTGGTTGGTGTCACTTTCATGAACACGTGATCTCCAGCAGCAAACTCCAAAGGCTTTCTCCTCTGATCTTCATAGGACTTCTGCCTACTCTGAGAAGCTTTCATTCTGCTTTGTATCTGCTTTACCTTCTCGGTCGTCTGTTGAATCAACTCTGGCCCAACCAAGACTGCCTCGCCCTCTTGGTACCAACATAAGGGGGTTCTGCATTTCCTCCCATACAGGGCTTCATATGGGGCCATCCCAATACTGGCGTGGTAGCTATTGTTATAGGTAAACTCCACTAGTGGCAACACCTCCTCCCAACTTCCCAATTGATCCAAGACGCACGCCCTCAGCAGATCTTCCAGAGATTGGATCGTTCTCTCTGACTGGCCATCTGTTTGGGGATGATATGCAGAGCTCATCCTCAACTTAGTTCCCAAGCATTCTTGTAAGGTCTGCCAAAACCGTGAAGTAAACCTGGGATCTCTATCTGAAACGATGCTGGAAGGCACTCCATGCAGCCTTACTATTTCTTGGATGTATAGCTGTGCCAGCTTGACCATAGGCATCTTCATATTCACTGGAAGAAAGTGGGCACTCTTCGTCAGCCTATCAATGATGACCCAGATTGCATCATGACCTTTTGTCGATCTGGGTAAATGAGTGACAAAATCCATGGCGATGCTTCCCACTTCCACTCAGGGATATCCAGTTGCTGCAATAGCCCGCCAGGTCTTTGATGCTCTACCTTCGCCTTCTGACACGTTAAGCAGGTTGTCACATACTGGGCGATGTCCCTCTTCATGCCCGACCACCAAAATGACTCCTTCAAGTCATGGTACATCTTGTTCATGCCTGGATGAAGGTTAAGGCGACTCTTATGACCTTCCTCTAGGATCATCTTCTTCAACTCATCATTTACAGGTATGCAAATCCTGCCATCAAACCTCAAGATCCCATCATCGCCCATCTCAAAGCCTCTCGCCTGATCTGTCCCTAGCGACTCTACAGTGCGCTTCAGGCTAGGGTCCTCCAATTGCTTATCCTTCAACATTCCCAGGAAGTCATTAGTTATAGTCAGCTTGCTACAACTAATGTGATTCACGTGAAATTCTACTCCAAGGTTTAAGTCTCTGAACTGCTCGATCAGTTTCTGCTCTTCCATCATCATGGTGGCGACTTGTATAGACTTCCTACTCAAGGCATCTGCCACTACATTGGCCTTCCCTGGGTGATACATGAGTTGAAAGTCGTAATCCTTTAGGAATTCCATCCACCTTCTTTGTCTCATGTTTAGTTCCTTCTGATCGAACAGGTACTTCAAGCTCTTGTGGTCACTGAACACCTGGAACCGAGCTCCATATAGATAGTGCCTCCAGATCTTCAAGGCAAAAACCACTGCCGCCAACTCCAAGTCATGCGTAGGGTAGTTTCTCTCATGAACCTTGAGTTGTCTTGAAGCATATGCAACCACTCTCTTCTCTTGCATTAAAACACATCCCAAGCCTTGATGTGAAGCGTCACAGAAGACATCAAAAGGTCTTCCTACCTCGGGGATCACCAGCACTGGAGCACTGGTCAACCTCTCCTTTAGTTCCATGAAGCTCTGCTCACATCGGTCGGTCCAAGCAAAAGGTTGGTCCTTGCGGGTTAGCTGTGTTAAAGGAGCCACTATCTTGGAAAAATCCTCAATAAACCTCCGATAGTAGCCCGCCAACCCCACAAAGCTCCTTATCTCAGTCACGGTCTTAGGACGTTCCCATTGCAGCACTGCCTCTACCTTGGCTGGATCTACCGAGATCCCTTGGGCAGATATCACGTGTCCTAAGAAGTTGACTTCCCTCAGCCAGAACTCACACTTGGAGAACTTGGCATAGAGCTGCTTCTCTCTCAGTATTTCCAATACTGTCCTCAGGTGTTCCTCATGCTCTTCCTCGGTCCTTGAATAAATGAGGATGTCATCTATGAAGACCACCACAAACTTATCCAAGAAAGGGCGAAAGATCCTATTCATGTAGTCCATGAATAGAGCTGGAGCATTGGTGACTCCAAATGGCATCACTACATACTCGTAGTGCCCATATCGAGACCTAAAAGTTGTCTTCTGAACATCTTCAGCTTTTACCAAGATTTGGTGATACCCCGATCTCAGGTCAATCTTGGAGAACACCGAGGCCCCATGAATTTGGTCCATCAAATCATCAATCCGAGGTAAGGGGTACTTGTTCTTGATGGTCAATTTGTTCAATTGCCTGTAGTCTATACACAACCGAGACCCTCCATCCTTCTTCTTGACTAGGAGCACTGGAGCTCCCCATGGAGATACGCTGGGTCTGATGAATTGCTTCTCCAGCAACTCTTCCACTTGCTTCTTTAACTCCACTAACTCGGCTGGTGCCATCCTATAAGGTGCCATTGATATTGGTCCAGCTCCAGGTACCAAGTCAATAGAGAATTCCACTTCTCTCTTAGGGGGTAACCCAGGCACCTCTTCTGGGAATACATCTGTGAAATCTTTCACCACTTGTATCCTGTTTACGTCCCCTTTATTCTCCACTTCCAACCGGGCGAGCACCACGAAGCACCTCGCCCCTCCTTCCAGCTCTGATCGCCCTCGTTGAACTGATAACACATCCGATTCTTGGGGGTCTGGAAACGCTACTTTCTGCCTACCACAGTCTATGAGAACGTGATTGGCAGCTAACCAATCCATTCCCAGGATAACATCCAGGTCCTGAAGAGGTAGGCAGATCAAGTTCACCTTGAATCTGCGTCCCTCCACAATTACTGGACATTCGGGGCACACCATAGAGGTCGACACCTGTCCTGACGCAGGTGTAGAGACCAACAGTTCGAAAGGTAACTCCTTCACTAGGAGGCCCAACTCAGCTACACACAGGCTTGACACAAAGGAGTGTGTCGCTCCAGAATCAAACAAAGCCCTTACACCTCTACCAGCAATAAAACAAACACCTTGGATGAGGTTACCTGACTGAGCTGCCTCAGTTCCAGACATGGCGAACACCCTCCCTGTTGCCTGAGGTCTGTTGCCCTCGTTCCTCAACTGTTGGGAGCCACTGGGTTGGGTCGCCCCATTCCTGCTAGGGCACTCTCTAGCAACGTGCCCCATCTTTTGGCAAACAAAACATCTCCTCTCTGAAATCTTCTTGAAACAAGCATTGGAGGCGTGTGGTCCACCACAGTGAAGACACTTGGGTTTCCAAGGTTGCTGCTGTTGAAACTGGGGAGGTGCTACTCCTGCCCGATGTGGTGGAGGTCTCGCATAGGGTTTGCTTTGTGGGTGCTGTGCCTTAGCCCTCCCACTGGAGGAACCTCCTTGGTGTGACCTGATCACCCGAGAATCACCCTTTTCCAGGGTCTCCACCATCTTCACCTTCTCCACTAAGGCGTGGAATTCCCTGATGCACATCGGGGCTAGGGTCCTCTTCAGCCCATGCTTCAGTCCTTCTTCGAATTTTCTACATCTCCAGGCCTCGGAGGTCGCCTGGGTATAAAACCGGGCGAGGTACTCAAAACGAGCAGCATAGGCGTTTACTGACATGTCCCCCTGCTCCAACTTTAAGAACTCAGCTTCCCTTGCAAACTTGGCACTGTCAGGGAAGTATTTCTCCAAGAACTTCACCCTGAAGCTCTCCCAATCCAATACATCCTCTCGTGCCTCCATCATCTGCTGAGCTCCCATCCACCAGAACTCAGCTTCTCCTGATAGCAGATAAGTGGCGAACAGCAGCTTCTTCTCTTCAGGGCAGGAGGTCGCCCTAAAGATTTTCTCCAACTCCCTGACCCACTGATCTGCCTGGTCAGGGGTAGCATTCCCACTGAACTTAAGTGGGTTGTGCCTCATGAACTCGGCCAGTCCCATCTGTTCTTGGGGCTGACCGACGTGGGAGTTTGTCTCAGCAGATCGGGCAGTTTCCCAGTGTTGCATATTGGCTTGATGGTTCTGAGCCATCGCCGCATTCTGCTGCTGAATGGCAGTCGCCATCATCTCGATGGCCTTGGCGATCTGGCTCATCTCTAAGGAAGGTTGGGGTGGGGTAGAAGGTCTACGTGCCATCTTCTTCGTTCTGGATTCTGAATCTATTGGTTTCTATATTCCCTACAACTACAAGAATGAGATCGATCAGAAATCAATTCATTCAGGAGGTACCATCTAGACCTTACAAAGGTCAGCATCTCAAAGTCATTAAGAATTTGAGTTCAACAACAGAATCATAATGCTTATAACATCAAGCATAACACCAGAACAACTACTGGTATGCAGTCATCAATCCAATCAACCATTTTCAATCCATTACAAGGACACTCAAGAAAATGAAATAGCTCACACCAGAATTCAATATATGCTAAACATCAAACCTTTGGAATTAAGGTTGAGACTCATCCCGATCCAGTTATGAGTGTGCACCCTCACTACTTTATCAGGACCTTCTCATTCTTAATACTAAGATTTTCAGTTATAACATATATTCACCAAAGCACACACAAAATCTCAATACAAAAACGTTTGAAAACTTTTCACTATAGTTGTTATTTTAAACTCAAATAAATTTCATGAGCAGAAGAAACACAATGGATCCACAGCCCTCAGGTCATCCTAAGGACGAACTGCTCTGATACCATTAATGTAACATCCCGCCAAAATACTATACAAATGTATATAATGAAAATAAAGGTAACAAATAGATTCTATGAACAAAATATTATATTTATGAAATGTAGTTTCTCCTCACAGGGAGTTTAATACAAGTTCGGTCAAATTTTTCCAGAAACATAAACAAAATGCAGTAAAAATAAACGAAGCAGGCGATCTCCTATTGGAAGAGACCGATCTCCTATCGAACGAGGCCGATCTCCCATCGGAAGACCCAAAACAGCCGATCTGCTTCCGGCGACCACTCCCTAAGGAGCTCTACTTCCTGGAAGATCATCTGCTCCCGTGTAAGTTATACACGATCATCACAGTTTTAAAAGAACAGCCACAGAACCAAAACACGCAGGGTAAGCTATATAATTTAAAGGAAGTTTAAATCATGAACATGACAATCAAAGTAAAACAAGTTTCAAAATATCCATGTAAAACGTAGAGTTGCTCATATCATTCACCTGATCGCCCAAAATCACACATTTCACAACATTCACCCATAGTCATTCCATTTCACAATACTGCATCAAGTGTCTATAAACTATCAATGTTTCTCATTTCTCACGTCAGACTTTCCACTGACTCACCACACAAGACACTTGACACTACTTCCGGATTGACTCGTGCGTTGATTAGACTCAGAGATCTGCACCTGTCATACCACACCACTGTGAAATCCACACAGGGTCGCTGTGAATCCACACAGCATGCGCATATATCATCTCAATGTCAATAGTTCTCCTGGTATGACAGGGTTAATCCATAGGACAGGCGGAGCTCGTTCTTTTTCACACGAGACGCCCATCATATAGACCTCCTTCGACTCTCAACAACTGAGTAACTTCCTCTACGTGATTCCATTACCTCAGCAGAGTCAGGATATCCCCTTAGGAATCACCGATCAATGCACCTACTACAAGATCTTACACGGTATTTTCTTTCCTGAAAATACTATGCCTCGATCCCACATTCACAGCATTCAAGACGTCATGCCATACAAAGGAATATTTCAAATCACAGCAACAACCATTTCAACGTTTCAAACTTTCGAATATCACATATATATTGTATTTAAATCCCAAACAGCTTCAAACAACGTCAAACACAGGGGAGTTCGTAAAACAGCGCCAAAACCGGCGATCTAGTTCAAAAACAGGGTGTTTCGAAGACTGTATATAAAACCGGCGACCACGTCGCCCAAGCACACAAACAGAGCATTTTACGCAGATGAAAACAAAAATGGCGACCACGTCGCCCTCACTTCAGAGATAGCTACACTGTGGCTTGTATGGAAAAAGAGGTCTAGCTTCCCTTACCTGGACTTGCGCAACCACCAGGAGCTTCGAAATCCAACAGAGCTTGAAGAATGCCTTGGCTCTATTCTTGAGTCTGGTTTTGAAGGAGTTGCAGAGAACTTTCCCAGGTGCTCCAATGGTGTTGCTTCTCGTCGTACTCTTGTGTGGAGATGCTGAAATCGCAACGCGGAGGAGGTAACTGGAGGAGAGGGGAGGGAACTCACTCTTTCTCTCGTCGAATACAACAATGTTTTCTTTTCTCTCAGCAGTGGATTTTTGTAACTTAAACCAACTTATCCCTCCAAAAGCAGCTGCCACCACCTACTCTGCAGGGAAGTTTGCGTGCACGCTTCCCTGAACAGTACTACTAAGCGTGCCTCTGCGCAGGCTACGCTCTGAGGTCACTATTCTGAACCACTCTTTTGTCTACGTGGCGCGCGTGCAGAACATCTCTTGCTGGGAGTCTGGGGCCCACGTTCTCTGGGTGTAACTCAACGTCGCGCGATGACCTTTCGCCGATGACTACCAGCTCGAAGAGAAACCATTGATGACCTCTCGCGCGAAGACGATCCACCGATGACCTCGCGCGAAGACTACCACCGATGACCTCGCGCGAAGACCACCACCGATGACATCTTCCTGGCGAACGACCGATGTCTTCCTCTGGGAAACAACCGATGTCTTCCCTGGCGACGCCCTCATAACTCTCGCACCTTGGCCACGTCCACATGCATCGCGCCCTGGCAATGCCCGCGTGCCTCGCGCCCGCGCGATGCCCGCATGCCCCTCGCGCCCTCGCGATGCCTGCGTGCCTCTCGCGCCCGCGCGATGCCTGCATGCCTCTCGCGCCCGCGCGATGCCTGCATGCCTCTCGCGCCCGCGCGATGCCTGCATGCCTCTCGCGCCCGCGCGATGCCTGCATGCCTCTCGCGCCCGCGCGATGCCTGCATGCCTCTCACGCCCGCGCGATGCCTGCATGCCTCTCGCGCCCGCGCGATGTCCACCTGGCGCTCATGTGTAGCAGGCGACCGGCGACCTCGTAGCCTTCTAAACTTAACTTTTTCCTCCCTTTCTATTCTAAATAAAAACATACTTAGAATTCATTTAAAATATAACTCTTTTATTCCAATTTAATTTTTCAGGTCCTTACACTTTCAATTCCGACCACACATGTTGAGCGGATATCACATCTGACTCTTGGAAATCCAAAAACGCTATTTTCTGTTTACCGCAATCTATGAGAATGTGATTGGCAGATAGCCAATCCATTCCTAAGATAACATCCAGATCCAGAAGAGGTAGACAAATCAAATTTACTTTGAACCTGCGTCCCTCTACTATTACTGGACATTCAAAGCAAACTGTAGAGGTTAATACCTGTCCTGATGCAGTGTAGAGACCAACAGTTCAAACGGCAACTCCTTCACTAGAAGGCCCAACTCGGCTACACACAGACTTTAACGCATCTACCAGCTATAGAGCAAACACCTTGTACTAAGTTACCTGACTGAGATGCCTCAGCTCCTAACATAGCAAACACTCTCCCTGCTGCCTGAGGTCTACTGCCTTCATTCCTCAACTGCTGAGAACCACCTGATTGAGTCATCCTATTCTTGTTAGGACAATCTCTAGAAAAGTGTCCCGTCTTTTGGCACGTGAAGCATCTTCTCTCTGGAGTCCCCTTGGGGCACACATTGCTGTTATGTGGTCCACCACAATGGAAACATCTAGGTTTCCATGGTTGTTGCTGCTGAAACTGGGGCGGAACTGCTCTTGCTCCATTCTGTGGAGGTCTAGCATAAGGCTTGTTTTGTTGATGTTGTACCTTGGCCTTCCCACTGGAAGACCCCCCTGGGTGTGATCTGATCACCTTGGAATTACCCCTTTCCAAGGTCTCCACCATCTTTGCCTTCTCCACTAAGGCATGAAACTCCCTGATGCACATAGGTGCTATGGTCTTCTTCAGCTCATGCTTTAAACCTTCTTCAAACTTTCTACACCTCCAAGCCTCAGAGGTAGCTTGGGTATAAAATCTGGCTAGGTACTCAAACCTAGCAGCATAAGCGTTCACGGACATCTCTCCTTGCTCCAACCTGAGAAATTTCGCTTCCTTCGCAAACCTTGCACTATCTGGAAAATATTTCTCCAGCAACCTCACCCTGAAACTTTCCCAGTCTACTACTTCAGCTCTGGCTTCCATCATCTGTTGAGCTCCCATCCACCAGAACTCGGCTTCTCCCGACAACAAATACACAACAAAGACCAATTTCTTATCTTCAGGGCAGGAGGTTGCCCTAAAAATTTTCTCTAACTCCCTAATCCATTGATCGGCTTGGTCAGGAGTAGCATTCCCACTGAACTTGGGTGGGTTGTGCCTCATGAACTCGGTCAGTCCCATCTGCTCCTGAGGCTGACTGACGTGGGAAGCTGTTGCAGCCGATCTAGCAGTTTCCCAATGATGCATTGCAGCTTGATGATTCTGAGCCATTGCTGCATTCTGTTGTTGGATAGCACTTGCCATCATCTCAATAGCCCTGGCAATCTGGCTCATTTCAGCAGAAGGTTGGGGAGGGGTAGGAGGTCTAGGAGCCATTCTCTGTTTAAGATTTTGAAACTATTATTTTCTAATCATATTCCTATAAAATGAACTTGATAAAGAATCAATTCATTTAGAAGACAACATCTAGATCTTACAAAGGCCAGCATCTCAAACTCATCTAGAATTTGAGTTTATCAACAAGATCATAATACTTATAATATAAAGTATAACACCCAAAACAGTTATTGGTGTAAAACTATCCATCAAACAGATAACTTTCAATCAAATACAAAAACACTTAATAAAATGAAATAAATCACACAAGAAGTTAATATATGCTAAACATTAAACTTTTAGAATTAAGATTGAGAATCATCTCGATTCAGTTATGAGTGTGCACCCTCACTACTTTATCAAGATCCTTTCATTCTTAATACTAAAATTTTCATTTAGAACATATTTTTACGAGAGCACAAACAAGACTTCAATAAGAAAAACATTTGAAAACCTTTCACTAAAGCTGTAATTAAGACTCCAATAATTATTTATAAGCAGAAGAAACACAATGAACCCACTATCCTCAGGTCATCCTAAGGACGAACTGCTCTGATACCATTAATTGTAACAGCTCGGAATTTTCTACTCATACATATATAATAAAATAGTGGTAGAAAAATAATATCAAATTAACATATGTATATATAATAAAATACATCCATCCCATACATTGTATCTCAAAAGAACATCCCTCTTCTAGGGGTTTTAATACATATCCATCAAAAAGTTTTAAAACAACCGAAGGAAAACATTTAAAACTAAATCTATCCCATCCTCCAACACGCTCACTGAGGAGCTCTGCCACCTGCAACCTTATCTGCTCCCGTGTAAATTAACACGATCATCACAGATTAAAAAAACAACAAGCACAAAACAAACCACAGGGTAAGCTAGATATTTTAAAAACTTTAAATATGAAACTTAATATCATCATAAACCATCATTTTTATTTTTCACACACTTCACAATTTTCTCAAGTGTCTATAATATTCAATTTCCACATTACTCTTGTCAGATTTCTACTGACTCACAAATATAGACACTTGACTCTACTTCTGGAAAACTCGTGCTTTGAACTTAGCATCCAGAGACGTGCACCTGTCATATTACCCGCTGTGAAATCCACACAGCCATGCGCATACTCATCTCAATGTCTCCTCATTTCATATGACAGGGTAAATCCATTTGATCTGCTCTGATCAGTTCCTTCGAACCTCAGACTCAGCCAAATGGACCTCCTTCGACTCTCACCAACTGAATAACTTCATCTATGTGATTCCATTATATCAGTAGTGTCAGGATCATCTCATTCACATGATACTCACAGATCAAAACACCCTAATAACCATCTCAACACGGTATTTCCTTTCCTGAAAATACTATGCTTTGATCACACTTTCACATCATTCAGCATATCATACAAGACGTAAATGAACCAGTCAATCATAACATATTTTAAACCTTTTCTAAACAATCCAAATCACAAAAATCCAATCGCACCAAAGTCTAGAATTTCGAAAATCATATACATTTCACATTTCAATCTCAAACAGATTCCGATATACACAAAACAGAGTATCGTGCAAAACAATTTGAAACTGGTGACCACGTCACCCCAACTTCAGAATCTTCTAGCCTAAGGTTTTTATTGAAAATAAAACTAGCTTCCCTTACCTGGACTTTAGTAAAATCTCACTAAGCTCCAAACCCACCGAAAAGACCTAAGGATATCCTAACCTGCACCATAGAGTCTTGATCACAAATCTAACGAGATTACTCATTTCTGCGTTAACAGAGACAATTTCTGAAGCTAAAAGAGTCGCATGCAAAGCCTATGCAAAGGCAACCCTCTCAAGTTCAGAATCGACTCGAAGAACAGAGCAAAACAACTTACTCTGTTTTAAGGCTTTTATCAGAAAACTTGCAGAGTAACTTCCCCAGGAGTCCAATGGCAGGTCGTCAATTGTTAACTGGCGAGGGAGGGTGGCCGCGTCGTAGAGTGAAGGAGGAAAAGGTAGAAGGGAAACCAAAATGAACTTAATCCCTCAGAGGACCGTCCATAAATCTTCGCTGCCATCACCCACTCTCTAGGAGAACTTTTGCGTGCAAGTTTCCTCTGACAGGATGGCCACGTGGTGTCCCTGCGCGCACCAACTCTGGGTTACCTGCCCTACCAAAACTCTGACGCCAACGACTCTGGGCGCCCTTACTGTCTACGTGTCGCACATGCAGAACGCCCTCGCGGGGAGCCTGGATCCCAGGTTATCTGCGTGTAACAGGACCCCCCGATGACCAGCCACCGATGACTGATCGCTTCTCAACTATCCACCGATGACCGATGTGTCTCTTATCCTAGCAGACAATCGATGTGTCTCTTATCCTAGCAGACGACCGATGTCTCATCCTGGCAGACGACCGATGCGTCCCTCATCCTGGCGATGACCGTGTGTCTCTCATCCTGGCAATCTCTCATCCTGGCGATCTCTCATCCTGGCGATCTCTCATCGCCCTTGTGTGTGGCAAGGACACATCGCCTCGCTCTGGTGTTCGATGCCACATCGTCACACCCTGCTGAGGGCTCGTCCTCCCACTACTCTAAGTCTGTGGTATCACTACCACATGACTCGGTGACGTTGGGAGCTTGTCCTGCCCGAGGACAGGTCGGTACCAACTTCAATGCATGCAACACTAAGGACAATCTCTTATGCCTAAGCATAAAGTTCCGCAGTTATTCTGCATGCATGGTGCATCTAAGGTTCAAATCACACCTTGATACATGTGATTTCTGGAACCCACTATGGTCCACCGACCGACCTCTACCATGTTGACCTCAGACCTCTTGGCGATGTCCGAGGTCTGACTACTATGAATTTTCTATTATATGACCTTTTCATTTTAGATAAGTAAGATATTCAGGGAACATTTAAATTTTTAGATCATTACACTTCCTCCCCAGAACAAGGCGATCACCGGGCAGGCAAGAGGGGTCATCGAGAAACACTCTTCCTCCCCAGAACAAGTTGTCATCGACGGTGATCAGCGTTTAGATCTTAAGGTTGATGACCTTGGGGTAAGCAAGAGGGGTCAACGAGAAACACTCTTCTTCCCCAAAACAAGGCATCATCTTTAGCGTTCAGGCCCTCCATGCACTTAGCGCTGGAGTGACACAGAAGTAAAGTAAAGCCTGAAGCGCGAAGACTGATGAGTGGTGGACTAACATGCTAGTCGGTGGTCGGTGGTAAAAGCTTTGAGTAAGAAAGCTTTTCCAAGCAAGTTCTTGTGCGATAAGCCGAAGCATTTAGGCCCCGTTAAGTCAGCCATCCAGCATGAAGTTATGCATAAAAACTGTTAAAGACAATGCTAAGGTAACAGTTAGTCGCGATCAAGTCAGAAACCAAGTTTGAAGGGTTATAGTGAGATCGCGCTAAAGCCTAAGCTAGTTAACAGTTAGTCACATGCAGAGAGTTAAAGATGGAGAGAGACAAGCAGCTGAAGCAAATAGATTTCATTCACATTGAAGTCAATACAAAGAGCCTTTACAGTTAAAAGGTTTATACACAAGTTATGTAGCGGAAAAAGAAATTACACAAAAGAAGAAGTTGCAAGGGAAGAAGCTCAAGGAGGAGGAATGAGCTTGCCATCGACCACTGAATGGTGTAGGCTGAATTGGGTAAGGTCCAAGTCTGGTAGGACGCAATGAACTTGCTCCAAAGCCATCCTGAACCCATCTATCAAAGCCTCAGAACCAGTAGCCATGGTCTCGGTTACATCGGCTTCAAGCTCCTTCCTCTCTTTGGCAAAGGAAGACTCAGCCTCTTCCAGTTTGCCCTTGGCTCCTTTGAGCTCTTCCTGTGTCTTAGTCAACTCATTGTGCACTGTAACGCCCCTCATTTTCCACTCATACATATATAATATGAAATACATTAAAATAAGAGATATCAAATTTAACATCTGTATATATAATAAAATACATTCATCCCAGACATTGTGTCTCAAAAGAAAACATCCCTCTTATAGGGGTTTTAATACATCTCCATCAAATGTTCCAAAATACATGAAGGAAAACATTAAACTAAATCTGTCCCTTCCTCCAACACGCTCACTGAGGAGCTCTACTACCTGCAACATCATCTGCTCCCGTGTAATTACACGATCATCACAGTTTTAAGAAAAAACCAAACACAACACCAAAAACACAGGGGTAAGCTAGATATTTTTAAAAACTAACTTTAAATATGAAACTTTAAAATCAACATAACCAGCTTCTAAACATCCACATAAATCCATCACTTTCTCATTCATATCTCACAACCATCAAGTGTCTATCAAATTTCAATATTTCCCTTTCTCACGTCAGACTTCCACTGACTCATCACACATAGACACTTGACACTACTTCCGGAAGACTCGTGCATTGACTAGACTCAGAGATCTGCACCTGTCATACTACATTGCTGTAAAGTTCCCACAGCTATGCGCATAAACATAAATCTCAATCTCAATCTCATCACTCTCTTAGTATGACAGGGTTAATCCATACAACAGGTCAAGTAGTTATCTTTCAAACCACTTACCCATACATATGAACCTCCATCGACTCTCAACGCCTGAATAACTTCATCTATATGATTCCATTATATCAGGAGAGTTAGGATATCTCATTATAGAAATCACCGATCAATGCACATTCTACACAATCTTACACGGTATTTTCTTTCCTGAAAATACTATGCCTTGATCCCACATTCACAACATTCAACACATCATATAACACTTAAATGAACGATTCCAATCACAGCAACAATCATTCCAAGGTTCAGATTTTTGAATATCACATGCATTTCACATTTCAATCTCAAACAGTTTCAAACGACACTAAAACAGGGGAGTTCGAAATCAACATTAAAACCGGCGATCACGTCCAAAAACAGGGGATTATGCAATAACATTTGAAACCGGCGACCTCGTCGCCCCAACATCAAAATCTTCTAGCTTAAGGTTTTCTTGAAAAAAAAATAAAGCTAGCTTCCCTTACCTGGACTTGAGCCGATCTCACTAAGAGTTCCAAACCCACCGAGAACTCAAGGATGCCTTAACCTGCACCATAGAGTCCCGATCACAAATCTAATGAGATTACTCATTTTCTGCGTTAACAGAGACGATTTCTGAAGTTAAAAGAGTTGTATGCACAACCTATGCAGAGACGACCCTCTCAAAATCAGACTCGACTCAAAGAACAGAGCAAAATGACTTACTCTGTTTTAGGGCTTTGAGCAGAAAACTTGCAGAGTACAACGTCAGAAATCCAGGGGCAGTCGCCGATCTTCAACTGGTTCGCTAGGACGTCTGAACGCAGGGAGAAGGAGAGGAAAGAAACAGGGAACCAAAGCTAACTTACTCACTCACTCTCGAACCACAGCAACGTCCACTGCCTCTCAGGAGTGAGTTTTGAATCTAAACCAACTTGCCCAGAAATGCCGCTGCTACCTCCCACTCTGCAGGAAAGCTTGCGTGCACACTTCCTTGAACAATATGACCACGTGGGTTTCTGCGCATACCAACTCTCTGATGCTAACTATTCTGAAACACCCTTTCTGTCTATGTGTCGCGCATGCAGAACGCTCATGCTGGGAGCCTGGGTCCCACCTTATCTGTGTGAAACACGACATCGTGCGATAACCTTCCACCGATGACTGCTCGCGCGATGACTATGCCTCTCATACTGGCGATGACCGATTCCTCTTCCTGACGGACGACCGATTCCTCACCCTGGCAGACAACCGATGTCTCACCCTGGCAGACAATCGATGTCTCACCCTGGCAGACAACCGATGTCTCACCCTGGCAGACCACCGATGTCTCACCCTGGCAGACAACCGATGTGTCTCCCATCCTGGTTGATGACTGATGTTCCTCTCATCCTGTTGGTGATCTCTTATCGCCCTTGTGTGTGACGAGGACACATCGCCCCACTCTGGTCACCGATGTCACATCATCACACCTTGCTGAAGGTTCATCCTCCCATTCCTCTAAGTCTGTGTTATCACGGTTCACACTACTCATGGTGGCAGACATGCCACCTATCTTCTATATCACTCATCTTCTGTATTTAGACCACATACTAAGTGCTTACCAAGTCTTCTCGAAAACACAGTGATGTGCTCTTTTCGGCGGTCATGTACACCATAGGCGATTGGCGATTTCATACGGGGGAAGTCGAAGGCCGCCGCCTTCTTCAAAAACGGCGATCTCCTTGACTTCTAAGCTACACCTTCCTTTTTCTTGCCCTTCTTGATTCACGTGCCTCCCCCCTTCAAGCACGCCCACGTGATTACCTCACGATGAAGTCATCGCACCTGACTACTTGGTTAGTACACTGGTCAACCGACCGACCTCTACCAGCTGACCCCAGACCTTGGGCGACGTCCGAGGTCTGACCACTATGGTATTTTCTATTTTTATGTCCTTTTTATTTTAAATAATAACATACCCAAAAATTATTTAAAATCTATCACTTCTATTCCAAATAATTTATAGGTCCTTACCTTACATGCGCATCTGTCAGCTTGTTCTGAGCCTCGAGGAGTTGGACCAGGACCTCTTCGAGCTTCTTCTCCTTTAGAGCAATCTCCTCCTTAGAAGCCTTGAGATCTTTCGCCTGCTTGTCGTTCAGTTGGCGTAAGGAAGAAGTCTTAGACTCTAAGCGGATGTTCTGCCCCTTCAGCTCCATGGCTTGACCGTCTAAAGCAGTCACAGCCTCACCCATCAGGAGCTCAGTCCTGATGGTCTCCTGCACCTGCAGGAAGTAGTCCTTCTTGGCCTTCTCCACCATACCACTCAGCATGTGCACCATCCCTTGAGAAGCTTCAAGGTCGCTCATCAAGGAGTCTTTGTCGTGCTCGAGCTCTTGGATCTTCTTTTGTAAGAGCTCCTATTTGTGCTACTGGGTGAAGAATTGCAGGGAGAGTACCAGACTCTTGGCCAAATGAGCATCCACATCCTGCCCACTCCACGTGATCAATTCCTGGCTCTGAATGTAACGCCTCGCCAAGGAGATTACCTTGCTGAGGTTCTCATTGTTGGCCCCAGGAATGCTCGGTTGAGAAGAGGCCCCACCACCTTGAGAGGTTGCAGCAGTGGTTTGCGTTGGTGGTAAGGCATGAGGCCTTAGTGGACCCCCTGAGTGAGCAGGTCCACTCCCAGCAGGTAGATTGAGTGAGCTTGGTGCTTGGCCCACTGGGAGTGGTGGTGCAGGTGGAGTTGAAGGGGAAGGAAGGGTGCTTGGTGAAGGTTGTTGAGGGATTGGTGATGGAGGTGTGGGAGAAGGTAGCTGTGGGGGAGATGATGGTGGGGTAGGCGCAGGTGTAGGTTGAGAGGTAGGAGCTAAGGCTCCATCTTCTTCTTCTTCCTCAACCTGCACCACTTCGGTTTCTCCAGCCTCAATTGCTGAAGACCCCTTAATCTCCTGCCGAGTCCTCTTGCGGCGAATGAGGGGGATATCAGAACTGATGGAGGACGGCTAGTCACACCCCCTCTAGTGCCAAGACGTGAGCTTGAAAGGATAGATCAAGAGCTTCTAGACCAAGAGGAAGACCGTCTAGCACCTTGCATGGAGCGTCTAGGACCTATCACAAGGTCCATGGCCAAACAAATCCAAGAGGAGACAGCTCAAGCTAAGGATGGGAGAGAAAGATACCTATACATGTTGCAAGAAGGCCCATCATGAAATTAGCTTAGTTTATGTGGTGTAAATAGCATTTTTCTTTCAAGACTTGACCTATCTTGCTTGGCAAGTTTGTGCCCACTTTTGCATTTCATTTCAAACACATTTAGTTAGCATCTAGGGTAACATTTAAGGTACTCCTTAGCTTATAAAAGGGGTAGCCTCCTTCATGAAACTTAAGATTAATTTGAGTAAAGTTATGCTGCCAAATTTGTGCCATACGTACTCCCTTGCCTAAATCTCTTCATTTATGGTTTTAATCTTCACTCCTTCACCACCAAAGAGAGTTGGCCAAACCTCTCTCATTTTCATACACTTCATGCACCTACAAGCCACCACCACTCTTAGGAGGCTTGACCCATTTCATCCATTGAACTTCCGCTGCATTCATCACCCAAAACGCACCATGAAGAACTCAAGAATGCCACCATTTGGTATCATGAGCTATGGTTCTTCAAAGATGAATGTATCTTCATTTTATTTTTTTTGAGTTCTTCTTATATTCAAGTTGTTCATCTTGGCTCCAAGTTGTCTTGCTGTTTTTTGCTTTTTATTTTTGCATTGGATGCTATTCTTGGCATTTCAATCGGTAGAATTGTTCAATTTGTGCTTGAGCATCTCTTGTCAATTTTTTTTGTAGGTTTCTTGCTATATTTGTGTGGCTGTCTTTTATTTTTAGGTATTTGAGTCTTGCTTGTTTTTATTTTCTTTCGGGTCATATGATGCTTTGAGTCTTTTTATTTTATGAATCCATATGTTTTGTCTAAGTCATGTGTTTCCAAATTTGTCATCAAAATCTTAGTGGTACTTGTTCTTGATGATTTGGTTTCTTGCTTTATTTTGGGTCCAGTTTTTATTTTGCTGTTTTGGATGATCTTTTGGTGAAATTTTCTTTTAGTTTGAGTTCATATTTGGGTGTTAGATCCACGCAAATTCCTACATCTTCACTCCATTGTGTTCTTGAAAATTTTCTTTGCTGTTTTTGGTTCCAGCTTTAGGATCCCCCTGTTTTCACTGCAACTGGCCTGGCTGTTTTTATGTGTTAAAATTAAATACTTCACAAGAAATTTATGAGCCTCTGGATTTGAGTCATTTGAGATCTTAGCAAAAGGATACAAAAAGAATCAGTTGAAAAGGACAAATAGAAAAAAAATGATAAATCATACAAAAAAAGTGTGCAATCTGTTGTTCCAGCTGGCGGAAAATGAGCACTGGTAGTAAAAAATTTATCAAAATTAATTGGTGCATGCGTTTGGCGTGAAACCAACTCCAAAAGTTTGTTAAGATCTTGACCTAGTTGTGTCTCAAATTTCAAAAGCAAAGTCAAAATATCCAGCTCAGTACGCACGTTTTAAGTGACGCTTTTTGTGCCAGGGAAACTTTTTCAGTAGTGCTGTTTTGGTTTTTCAAATCAATTCTAGTACCATTCTAGGATTCCTTTTGTGTGCCCACTTTATTTGTGTACCTTTTATTTGCTTGTCACATTTTATTGCAACTCTTCCTAGTTGTGTCACATTATAACTCCATTTGTGTGGTCCTATTTTTTGCAATTAATTTGTTTCTTGCTTTATTTCCTTGACCTCTAAGTTTTTGTGGTGGATGAAATTTTCATTTGGTGCTTGTTGAGTGAGATTTTGACATGGGCTGTCCAGCTTGCTTAATAGGTGCTGGAATGAGGATTTTATTGACCTAATTTCAAGAGGAACAAAGGCCAAAGGTGATAGCATTCCTATGAGCTCTTCTTTGGATTTTGGAGTTCCTTGGTGATGATGGATGCAGAAGCTTATGGAGGAGGTGAGCAAGGCCTTCCTAGGAAGCATGGGTGCCTTGAAGGTGCATGAAGAGTGAGGAAATGGGGAGGTTTGGCCAGCCCCTTTGGTAGTGATAAATTGAAGACTAAAACCTAAGTGTTAGGCAAGGAGTAGTGTATGGCACAATTTGGGCAGCATAACAAAAAATACATGAGGTAGGCCTCCTCATTTATAGATTTAGGAGCCTTGGTGAGCAAGCTTAAAGGGTAGGGATGGAAATACAAAAAGTGGGGCTGCCTTGGGTATTGACTTTAGTCAAACCACACCATCATCCTAATATTCTAGAAGATAGGTCAAAAATGCAACATTTGATAGTACACCCCTCCTTCTTTTGCTAAAGGCACCTATTTGCTAGCACACCCCTCCTTCTATTGCTAAGGGCACCTTTTTGATAGCACACCCCTAAGTGAGCAAGTTTTGCTTTCTACACTACACTAATCTACTAAGCTACCCCTAATGGGCCTCCAAGTAGCATGTACAAGGTCTTCTCCCTCCCATCCGTGGCTTGACTCATTTGGGCGTGAATGTGCTTGGCCATGGACCTTGTGTTGGGCCTGAACTTGGGTTGGAGCTTGGACCTCTTCCATCATCCCCTCCTTCTTGAGAGGATCTGTCCTCAGATCTACAGGGTTGATCTCAAACAACAGCCTTATTCTTGCTTTGAAAACTATGCTTATCCTCCAGGATCAAATATTAACCTACAATAAACATCAAAGAAAAGTGAGATAAGAAAATTAAGACTAGTGTATTCAAATAAAATAGTAAGGAATTAAGCCCCTTTGCTATTTTTATAAAAGTTTTGTTGGAAAGAAATAGGGCCCTTTACAAAAATATTTTTGCTTCCTTTGTGTTGTTCATTGCCCAAGATAAGCAACAACATCAAAAAGTGTTGTTTTTGTGATTTTTGAAAATAAGAGTAAGCATCATGATTCAAAGGAAAAGGAGAGTTAAAATTATTGCAATCCCCCTTTAAGGATTCTTTTCCCACTATGCTTGTAGGAGGTGTTGTAAGATACTCTTCATTCTTTCTAGATTCCTCTTCTTCTTTTTCAAACAACCCCTCCCTTGGCTTTTCTGTGGAGGAAAGGTTTATATCTATATCTGGTTCAGCTCCAGACACAGATTTATCTTCAAGCATATTCTCACAAGGGTTTTCTGTGGAAGAAGAATTTAAGTCAATGCCTGGTTTAACTCCAAACAAAGGATTTTCCTTTAATTTTTTTTTCTTTTTCTCATTTTCTCTTTTTATTTTCATTTGTACTTGGTCCTTTACCACTTGTGAAGGTGTTAAAGGATAGAGTACAAACTTTTTCTCCCTATGGGTAAAAGTTATCTCGTTGGTAAGACCATTTTTCTTGTCAAATTGCCATGGTCTTCCCAATAAGATGTGGCAGGCTTCCATGGGTACTACATCACATAAAATCTCATCTTTATAGTTCCCCATAGAAAGACTGATTTTTACCCTCTTATCTACAGTTAATTCCCCATCTTCATTTATCCACTGAAGTTTGTAAGGTTTTGGATGAGGTATTAATTGTAGATTAAGGTTTTCAACCATCCTAGTGCTACAACAATTGCAGCAAGAGCCACTATCCACAATGAGAGAACAAATGTTTTCTGAAACTTTACATCTTGTATGAAAGATGTTCTCTCTCTGTGTTTCATGGTTCACACTAGGTTGATTGTTGAGGGTTCTTCTGATCATCATTAATTCTCCCTCACAAGGATATGCCCCCTCACTACTTTCTTTCTCTTCTTCCCCACTAGACTCTTCATCTTGGCTGCTATACTCATCCCTCCCTCTTAAGATCATGGTTCTCCTATTTGGGCACTGGGATGCTATATGGCCTCTACCAAAACACTTGAAGCACTGGGTGTCTCTACTGCGGGGTTGTGAGGTAGACACATCTTTTCCTACACTCTTGGGAGTTTCTTTGGATTTATCCTTTGAAAAAACTATCCTCCCTTTCTCTTCTATACTCTCTCTTGGGATAAGAGTTAGAGTAGATTCCCACCCTTTGACTTGAAGTTTTGCGCAAATTTTGTTGCTCAACTTTAATGCAAAGTTGGACCAAGTCATTCAAGTCTTGGTATGGCAGAAGTTCTAATCTATCCCTTATCCCAAGTGAGAGGCCACTAAGGAATCTAGCTATGGTGATATGCTCTTCTTCTCTAATGGAGGCTCTCATCATGTAGAGCTCCATTTTTTGTCTATACTCCTCAACACTCATATTATTTTGCCGGAGTCTTTGGAGCTTGCCCATCAACTCCCTATGGTAGTATGAGGATATGTGGCAACGTCTTAGGGCTCCCCTAAGGTCGTTCCAATATTCAATTGGAGGTTCCCTATGAAGACGTCTTTCTCTTTCGAGAGAGGTCCACCAATACATGGCGTTCCCTTGGAAGCTAAGGGTGGCTAGAGGTACCTTGCGTTCTTCACTCACCCTATGGCAAGCAAAGAGTTGCTCTACTTTCATCTCCCAATCTAGGTAGGTTTCTACACTATCCTTACCATGGAAATGAGGTAGGTCTACTCTAACCTCCCTTGGGGCTTCTTCCTCTCTTCTCCTATTTCTCCTAGGGGGTGGTTGGTAGTAATCATTGATTCTAAGGCTTCCCTCCCCTAGAGACTCTTGGATTTGTGATTGAGATGCATGGGTATGTGTTTTTTTTTGAATTTTGAGATTTTTCTTCCTTTGCTCTAGTTAATTCATTGATTTTAGACTCATTTTCCAATTGTCTATATGAAATGTGTTGTACGTCCTTGGAGAGTTGTTTCAAAAGAGATTTTATGGACCTTACATCACTTTCAATGGACTTGGAAGAGTGAGTAGACATGACTAGAACTTTGTGTATAGAAATGTTTTACTTTTAAGAAAGAAGAGGAAAGTTAATGAAGGTAGCTTTCCAGGTAAGAGAGGTGAGTCACAATGGACTACTTAAATACCAAGTCTTGCCTTAGCCAAAAACTATCCCTCCAAAACCTTTACACAAGTCCTTCTTTAGGTAAAACACTTAGAACACAATGAGGATGAAGAAATCAAATTTTTAATGCAAGAAAACAATGCAAGCTATCAAAGCCTTAAACAAGATTAAACAAGAAATTAACAAAGTGATTAAAGCAAGTTGGTTCAATTAAAGCAATTAATAAAAACAAAATTAAGCTAGACGGCCTTAGGTGAGGCTTCTTGGACACTTGGAGCCCTTGAAGACACACTCACCGATTAATTGCGTGATTAACAAGTAATTAACACAAGCAAGATTGCAAAGAAATTAAATGACACTCCCTTTGTTGCTTTTACTATTTTCACCCCTTTTGTTGTTCTTCTAGTTGAACCCCTTTTGTTGCTTTTCTACTTGTTGGGCCTTCCAAAGTGTGTGGTGTATTTGTAGTATGGTGTTTGTTGCTGCCCTTTGCCTTTGTTCCTCTTGGAATTAGGTCAATAAAATCTTCAATCCAGCACCTATTAAGCAAGCTAGACTCCCCTCAAGTCAAATTCTCACTCAACAAGTACCAATTGATATTTAATCCACCAACAAGCTTAGAGGCCAAAGAAAGAAAGCAAGAAACAAATTAATTTGAAAAACAGTACCACACAAATGGAATTTAAATGTGACACAACTAGAAAGAGTTCAAATGAAATTAGACAAGCAAATAAAAGGTACTCAAATAATGGATGGCACACAAAAAGGAACCTAGGAATAGCACTAGATTTGATTTAAAAACCAAAAAACAGCACCACAGAAAAGCACAAATTGTTGTGGTCCAGAAAGCATATCTTTAAAAGATTTATGATGAGCTGACCCTTTTGTATTTGCTTCTGAAAATTGAGACACAATCAGAAAAAGATCTTAACAAACTTTTGGCGTTGGTTTCACTCCAAACTCATGTACCAATTAATTTTGGTAAATTTTATAGAATCAGTGCTCAGAGCTGCCAGCTGGAACGTCAAGATTGCACACTTTTTTTGTAATATTTATCTTTTTTTTTCTATTTCTTCTTTTCAGATGGTTCTTTTTTTGTCCTTTTGCTAACACCTCAAATTTGTGAAATCCAGAGGCTCAGAAATTTTTGATGATGTGTGTGATTTTCATAAATCAAAACAGTCAGCACAGAAAAGTGAAAAACAAGGGGTTCTGAAAACTGGAATGAAAAACAGAATGATATACCTTAAAAACACAATGGAGTTAATATGATGGAATTTGTGTGGATCTAACACACAAATAAGAACTCAAACTAAAATTAAAAATGCACCAAAGTATCAACACAAAACAGATTTCAGATCAAACATTCAGACCAAAAACAAGAAACAAATAAATCAAAAAGAGTACTACTAGGATTTGATGACAAATATGGAAACACATGACTTAGACAAAACTTATGGATTCATAAAATGAAAAGACACAAGAACATCATATGACCCAAATGAAATTTCAAGCAAGACTCAAATACCTAAAAATAAAAACAGCAACACAAATATATCAAGAATCCTACACAAAATTGAAAATAGATGTTCAAGCACAAGTTTGAACAAACCCACCAAATGAAATGAATAAACAAGCATTCAAATCATATTAAAACACAAAAAATAGCAAGACAACTTGGAATAAAGATGAACAACTTGGAGAAAAGAAGAACTCAAAAAGAAAATGAAAAGAGATACTCATCTTTGAAGAACCATAGCTCTAGATACCAAATGATAGCATTCCTATGAGCTCTTCTTTGGATTTTGGAGTTCCTTGGTGATGATGGATGCGGAAGCTTATGGAGGAGGTGAGCAAGGCCTTCCTAGGAAGCATGGGTGCCTTGAAGGTGCATGAAGAGTGAGGAAATGGGGAGGTTTGGCCAGCCCCTTTGGTAGTGATGAATTGAAGACTAAAACCTAAGTGTTAGGCAAGGAGTAGTGTATGGCACAATTTGGGCAGCATAACAATACTCAATTTAATCTTGAAAATACATGAGGTAGGCCTCCTTATTTATAGATTTAGGAGCCTGGGCGAGCAAGCTTAAAGGGTAGGGATGGAAATACAAAAAGTGGGGCTGCCTAGGGTATTGACTTTAGTGAAACCACACCATCATCCTAATATTCTAGAAGATAGGTCAAAAATGCAACATTTGATAGTACACCCCTCCTTCTTTTGCTAAAGGCACCTATTTGCTAGCACACCCCTCCTTCTATTGCTAAGGGCACCTTTTTGATAGCACAACCCTAAGTGAGCAAGTTTTGCTTTCTACACTACACTAATCTACTAAGCTACCCCTAATGGGCCTCCAAGTAGCATGTACAAGGTCTTCTCCCTCCCATCCGTGGCTTGACTCATTTGGGCGTGAATGTGCTTGGCCATGGACCTTGTGTTGGGCCTGAACTTGGGTTGGAGCTTGGATCTCTTCCCTCAAAAGGTGCAGAAACAAATACATACCACAAATACCCATACACTTTGGAAGGCCCAACAAGTAGAAAGACAACAAAAAGGGGGGGTGCATATAGTCAAGCAACAAAGGGAGTGTTCTTTAACTTTCTTGCAAGATTAACTTTCTATTAATTACTTGTTAATCACATTTTAGATGGTGAGTGTGTCTTCAAGGGCTCCAAGTGTCCAAGAAGCCTCACCTAGGGCCGCCTAGAATTAATTGTTGCTATTTCAATTTCTTTGGGATTTGCTTAATCTTGTTTAATCTTGCTATTTGCGCGTTTTGTTTTGGGCTTTGCATAAGCTTTCATTTGCATAAAAAAAAAATTGTTTTCTCATTGTATTCTAAGTGTTTAACCTAAAGAGAGGATTGTGTGAAGATTTTGAGGGATAGTTTTTGGCTAAGGCAAGACTTGGTACTTAAGAAGTCCTTTGTGACTCACCTTTCTTACCTGGAAAGCTACCTTCATTAACTTCCCTATTCTTTCTTGAAGAAGAACATTTATATACACAATGTTTTAACTATGTCTTCTCATGCATCCAAGTCTAGTGATAGTGATGAAAAGTCCATTAAATCACTTTTGAAACAACTTGTCAAGGATGTATAACATTTTTCATATAGACAATTGGAAAATGAATCTAAAATCAATGATTTGGCTAGAGCAAGGAAAGAGAAATCACAAAATTCAAAAAAATCTCATTCACATGCATCTCATTCTCAACTCCAAGAGTCTCTAGGAGAGGTAAGCATTAGAAACCATGAGTATTACCAACCACCACCTAGAAGACTTAGGCAAAGAGAGGAAGAAGCCCCAAGGGAAGTAAGGGTAGACCTACCACATTTCTATGGTAAGGACAATGTAGAAGTTTACCTAGATTGGGAAATGAAAGTGGAACAACTCTTTGCTTGTCATAAGGTGAGTGAAGAGAGAAAGGTACCCTTAGCCACCCTTAGTTTTCAAGGAAATGCCATGTATTGGTGGACCTCTCTAGAGAGAGATAGACGTCTTCATAGGGACCCTCCCATAGAGTATTGGAATAACCTTAGGGGAGCCCTAAGACGTCACCACATACCTTCCTACTACCAGAGGGAGCTAATGGACAAGCTCCAAAGGCTCCAACAAAAGAACATGAGTGTGGAAGAGTATAGGCAAAAGATGGAGCTATACATGATGAGAGCCTCTATTAGAGAGGAAGAGGTCACCACCATATCTCGGTTTTTAAGTGGACTCAACCTTGAGATAAGAGATAAAGTAGAGCTTCTTCCCTAGCAAGACTTGAATTATTTGGTTCAACTTTGCATTAAAGTTGAACAACAAAATTTGCGCAAAACTTCAAGTCAAAGGGTGGGAATCTACTCTAACTCCTATCCCAAGAGAGAATATAAAAGGGAGGGTAGTACATCTAGAGAAAAACCAAAGGAAACTACCAAGCCCATAACCAAAGACACCTCTACCCCACCCATCCGAGTTAGGGACATCAAGTGCTTTAAGTGTTTTGGAAGAGGACATGTGCAAGCCCAATGCCCAAACCAAAGGACCATATTTTTAATAGGCAAGGATGAGTACACTAGTGGTGAGGATGAGCCTAGTGTAGAAGAAGAAGAAGGGGGAGAGGATGAGAGGGTTAGTCCTTTAGAAGGAGAATTACTCATGATTAGGAGAACCCTCAACAATCATCCTAGCACATCCATGGAAACACAAAGAGAGAACATCTTTCACACAAGGTGTAATGTTTTAGAAAATATATGTTCTCTTATTGTTGATAGTGGATCAAGTTGCAATTGTTGTAGCTCTAGGATGGTTGAGAAGCTCAATCTACAATTAGTTCCTCATCCTAAGCCATACAAGTTGCAATGGATCAATGAGAATGGGGAACTAAGTGTAGATAAGCAAGTGGAAATCAAGTTCTCCATAGGTAACTACAAAGACAAAGTTTTATGTGATGTAGTACCAATGGAAGCTTGCCATATCTTGTTAGGTAGACCATGGCAATTTGATAAAAAAACCTTGCATGATGGTCTAACTAATGAGATTTCCTTCACCCATAGGCAAAAGAGATTTGTACTTAGTCCCTTACCACATTCTCAAGTGGTGAGAGACCAAATACAAATGAGAGAAAAGAGGGATGAAGAAAATAAGAGAAAGAAGAAAGAAAAACAAAGTGAGATAGAAAAAGAGAAAGTTCTTAAGGATAGAAAGGAGTGGGAGAAGAGTGTTCCTTCCCACATGGTTGCTCAACAAGAAAGATCTTTTGAAAACATTTTGGAAAACTTGTTTCTAGTTGAACAACCAAGCCTTTTTTTGTAAGGGAACACTTGCATGCACTGCCACAAGTTGTGAACTTATGAGTCTACCTCCTCAAGTGGAAAATCTTTTGAGTAAATTTGATGATGTATTCTCTAGTGAGGGACCCCATGGTCTTCCTCCCATTAGAGGTATAGAACATCAAATTGACTTTATCCCGGGGGCTAGCCTACCAAATAGGCCAGCTTATAGAACTAACCCTGAGGAAACCAAGGAGATAGAGTCACAAGTTCAAGACTTGTTGGATAAGGGTTGGGTTCAAAAGAGCCTTAGTCCTTGTGCTGTACCTGTCTTGTTGGTGCCAAAAAAAGATGGAAAATGGCGCATGTGCGTGTTGTGATTGCCGAGCAATCAACAACATCACCATCAAGTACAGGCACCCAATCCCAAGGCTTGATGACATGCTTGATGAACTACATGGATCCACCATATTTTCCAAGATTGACCTTAAAAGTGGTTATCACCAAATTAGGATCAAAGAGGGTGATAAGTGGAAAACTGCTTTTAAGACCAAATTTAGATTATATGAGTGGTTAGTGATGCCTTTTGGCCTTACTAATGCTCTTAGTACATTCATGAGGCTCATGAATCATACCTTAAGGGATTGCATAGGTAAATATGTAGTAGTTTACTTTGATGATATCCTAGTGTATAGCAAAACCCTAGAAGACCATCTAAGTCACCTTAGGGAAGTCCTTCTAGTGCTCAGGAAAAATAGTTTGTTTGCCAATAAGGATAAGTGTACCTTCTATGTAGATAGTGTAGTTTTCTTAGGTTTCATAGTTAACCAAAAGGGGGTGCATGTTGATCCTGCGAAAATCCAAGCCATCAAAGAGTGGCCCACTCCACAAAATGTAAGTCAAGTAAGAAGTTTTCATGGGTTAGCTAGCTTCTATAGAAGGTTTGTGCCTAATTTTTCAAGTTTAGCTTCCCCTCTCAATGAACTTGTTAAAAAGGATGTTGCATTTTTTTGGAATGAAAAGCATGAACAAGCCTTTCAAAGGCTAAAAGCTCAACTCACCCATGCTCCCATTCTAGCTCTCCCAAATTTTTCTAAAACTTTTGAGATAGAATGTGATGCATCGGGAGTGGGCATAGGTGCGGTGTTGTTACAAGGTGGACACCCCATTGCATATTTTAGTGAAAAGCTACATGGTGCCACCCTTAACTACCCCACTTATGACAAAGAGCTATATGCACTTGTGAGGGCCTTAAAGACTTGGGAACATTATCTCATTTCAAAAGAGTTTGTTATCCATAGTGATCATGAGTCCCTAAAGTACTTAAAAGGCCAACACAAGCTCAACAAAAGACATGCTAAATGGATGGAGTTTCTTGAAAAATTTCCTTATGTAATCAAATACAAGAAAGGAAGCACCAATATAGTAGCCGATGCTCTCTCAAGGAGGCATATTCTCTTTTCAAAATTGGGTGCCCAAATTCTTGGATTTGATCACATAAAAGAACTTTACCAAGAAGACCAAGAATTCTCATCCATCTATGCTAAGTGCAAACATAGAGCACAAGGAGGTTACTATGTGGCCGAAGGGTATCTCTTTAAAGAAGGAAAACTTTGTATTCCCCAAGGCACACATAGGAAGCTCCTTGTAAAAGAATCACATGAAGGGGGTCTCATGGGCCATTTTGGAGTTGATAAAACTTTAGATCTTTTAAAGGAAAAATTTTATTGGCCTCACATGAGAAAGGATGTCCAAAGACATTGTTCTTGATGCATATCATGTTTGAAAGCAAAGTCTAGAGCAATGCCTCATGGACTCTACACCCCTTTGCCGATTGTAAATGCTCCTTGGGAAGACATTAGCATGGATTTCATTTTAGGACTCCCTAGGACTGCAAGAGGCCATGATTCTATCTTTGTGGTGGTGGACCGTTTTAGCAAAATGTCCCATTTTATTCCATGCCACAAGATAGATGATGCTCAAAATATTTCTAGACTCTTCTTTAAAGAAGTGGTGAGACTCCATGGTATACCTAGAAGTATAGTGTCCGATCGAGATCCCAAGTTTGTAGGCCACTTTTGGAAAACTCTTTGGGGGCAAACCTGGTACGAGACTACAAATTTCAACTTCTTGTCATCCTCAAACGGATGGTCAAACTGAAGTAGTCAATAGATCTCTTGGAACTATGCTTAGGGCTATCATGAAGGGAAACTACAAATCTTGGGATGAGTATCTTCCCCATATTGAGTTTGCTTACAATAGAGTAGTCCACAAGACTACTAATGCTTCTCCTTTTGAAGTTGTATATGGGTTTAATCCTCTCACACCTTTTGATTTGTTACCTTTACCTAATCCACAAGAATTTGTGCATACGGAAGGAGTAATCAAAGCCGATTTTGTTAAGAAAATGCATGAGAAGATTAAACTCCAAATCCAACAACAAAATGAAAAGTATGCAAAATACCACAATAAGGGGAGGAGAGAAATCATTTTTGAAGAAGGAGACTTAGTTTGGCTTCACCTTCGCAAAGATAGATTTCCCACTCAAAGGAAGTCCAAACTAAGTCCCCGAGGAGATAGACCCTTTCAAATCCTCAAGAGAGTCAACAAAAATGCATATAAGTTGGACCTACCTCTAGAATATGGAATACATGATACTTTCAATGTAACTGACTTATCTCCATTTGTAGGTACCAATGAAGACTTGGATTTGAGGACAAATCCTTTTCAAGGGGGAGGGGATGATGGAGGACGGCTAGTCACACCCCCTCTAGTGCCCAGACGTGAGCTTGAAAGGATAGATCCAGAGCTTCTAGACCAAGAGGAAGACCATCTAGCACCTTGCATGGAGCGTCTAGGACCTATCACAAGGTCCATGGCCAAACAAATCCAAGAGGAGACAGCCCAAGCTAAGGATGGGAGAGAAAGATACCTGTACATGTTGCAAGAAGGCCCATCATGAAATTAGCTTAGTTTATGTGGTGTAAATAGCATTTTTCTTTCAAGACTTGACCTATCTTGCTTGGCAAGTTTGTGCCCACTTTTGCATTTCATTTCAAACACATTTGGTTAGCATCTAGGGTAACATTTAAGGTACTCCTTAGCTTATAAAAGGGGTAGCCTCCTTCATGAAACTTAAGATTAATTTGAGTAAAGTTATGCTGCCAAATTTGTGCCATACGTACTCCCTTGCCCAAATCTCTTGATTTATGGTTTTAATCTTCACTCCATCACCACCAAAGAGAGTTGGCCAAACCTTTCTCATTTTCATACACTTCATGCACCTACAAGCCACCACCACTCTTAGGAGGGCTTAACCCATTTCATCCATTGAACTTCCGCTGCATTCATCACCCAAAACGCACCATGAAGAACTCAAGAATGCCACCAAGAACTCTCCTCCTCGGTCGAGGCAGCAGCAGCAACAGCAGTGGCTGCACGAGGAGGGAATGCCTTCACTAGCTTCCTCTTTCTCCTTCTAGCCTCAGGACCTTTTGCAGGGGCCACTGAGAGTGGAGGAGCCACAAGTGGCTCGGAGGTGGAGACAGAAACATTCTCGGTCCTTGTTGGTGCAGAAGCAAGGATGGACTGAGCCAGTGTTAGCAAGGCATTCTTTCTATCTTTCCCTGAAGTCATATCTGCATCAAAGGTCAAGAGGAAACAACAGATAACAAGACTGAATCAGTAAGTTGAAAGCGAATGCACATGAGAATGCCATGCAGATGCATGGAGTGATGCAAGAGTTAAGTGAAAGGATGATCTACCTATGTATTTCTTCAGGGATACTACATCAAACTCATGCTTGATGAGTGTAGCAGAACTGTATTTTACCCCTAGCAGAAGCCTGCACAGTTCGCGTTCATAGGGGGTCAGGGCCTCCAAATCCCTGGGCTTTTTGAACTCTACCTCTGGGACCCAGTAAAGTGGGAATCCTTCGAGCAGTGTGGGGTCTTGAGGGGTGGCAGAGATCATGTAAAACCTGCCTTTCCAGTCCTTGAAGGATTGTTGGTATAAGCCTAAGATGACTCTACCAGCAACCCCATTTAAGCTCACCCAAGACCTGTCCCCTGGGTTCTTCGCCCCAAAAAGGTGTAGGAAGATGTCGACGGAGGCAGGGTGACCGAAGTAATCGCACAAAATTTGAAATGCTCGGATGAAGGCCCAAGCATTTGGATGAAGCTGGCATGGTGCGACATTCAGCTCCATCATCAGTTCTTTCTCGAAGAAGGTGAAGGGCAGACGCAACTTCAACCTCTTGAAGATGGCGGTGTACACGAAGGTGAAGGGTACCCCATTGGTAGCCCTATCATCGGCGCAGATGGGTATCCCTCGTGGAGGAATACGTACGCCTACTTGGAAGTCATTCTCCTTATGAATGGTGCACGAGGGTTCGTCTGGGTCGTTGCTAAGTATGGTTTTCAGGTGGTTTGGAGGGAGTTGCGTGGAGGTCTCAGCTAGGAGCGCCAAGGAAGCCCACTCATACACCCTGGCTTGGTCTCTGCGGGACGTTGAACTAGGTTGGGGTAGAGTTGGGGCAGAGGGTGGCGATGGTGCAGGCCTTGGGGGCTGGGCACCAGAAGAAGAGGCAACGAGGCGTGCCGTTTGCTTTACACGAGCCATTGCCAGAAGCTGCAATGGAGGAAAGGAAGGAACAAGATCAGATGAATGAAAGAAGAGGGAAATGATGAATGGTTCGGTGAAAAACAGAGGGAGAAAGCAAGAAGGAAGGTTCAGGTGAAGAAGAGGAAGAAGGAGAAGCATAGAGTGAGAGATAAGTACAGTGAACCCTAGCGCAGGTTGAGAAGAAGAAAACAGAGAAGATGAATGAACAGTGATGAAAAACATGAATGCAAACGGTAGAAATGCTCTAAATGCACCAAGGGAGAAGAAAAGACAAACCTTTAGATGATCGAAGAAGGGTTGAAGGTCGAAAGATCGAGGAGAATGCGCGCGCAGGAGAGAGCTGAGAGCTCTGGAAAACAGAGATTGAGTATGCTAAAGAAGGTGATGGAGCAGTGCCAGCGCACGTGGCTCTTTTGAATGAAGGAAACATTAGCGACACTCAGTGTGGGCCATTGATGCGTCCACGTGTCGAGAGATAAAGCGTGGAAGTCATAACGTTCAAGAGCAGACACGTGAGCAGCACGTGGTGTAGCCCTACCTGCCACATGGACCGAGGGCGCGACCACTTAGTCTCTTCGCTAAGAACGAGCTCACAGCTCGAGACTGAGGGGCTTGTGATCTGGTCGGTCATTGGTAGTCGATGATGTCAGCAGCAGATGACCACGTGGACCATTCACAGGGTGACATGGAATAAGATAACAGGTGAATCAGGGAGGAGATCACTCAGAACGGTGATTGGTGGTCAGTTACCGAGTAACCACCACCCGCAGATCAGTACCTAGATAAGCGCCTGGAAGCGAAGCGTGAGAAGTAATGAAGCACTGATCAGTCATCGGTGCATGGTCATCGGGGTTTCTTCCTACACGCAGTTAAACTAGGACCCAGGCTCCCAGCGAGAGCGTTATGCATGCACCTCGCATGATTCCAAACCAGAAGAAGAAGAGCTGATCGCCAGTAGGGTCGTGCATGAGGATGGTATAAGGGAGCTAGTAAACTGGTCAGTGATCAGTGACTTTCTTAACCCATTACGTGCATGGCACTATGCGGTAAGGTCATGCATGCAGGATGCAGTGCCTGGTGAGTGTGTTTAGACTAGCCACACCCGGTGCTCTCTTGGGAGCATGCGACTCACTCAGAGGGAAGAAACGCGCTAAGTTACTCCGCAAGGGAATAACTTAGGCTCACAGAGAAAAGCGCAAAGACCCTTCAGGTGTGGCACGTGTACGGTTAGATGCAAGTTGCATGCCTCCATGTGTCACCATCTGAGAGAGAGGCGCGGCCTAGGTATAAAAGCACTCCACGTCATGTAAGTTACACGGTTTTTGACAGTTTTTACAATTACACACATTTCTGGGTCATTGTGAGCACGTTTTACACACGTTGCACAATGATAGCAGAATTCAGTTGAGAGAGAGAAAGTGGATCTGAGAGGACACACGAGTCTCACAGAGAGATTCAGATAGAGTTTTTTGGTGGTTCTGTTACCTGACTTGAGCGTCGGAGTGCACACGGCCGCTAGAGGCGCCGTCTGTGTTGTTTTGTAGGCATTGTTTGGAGTTCCAGAGAAGGTTCTTGGAGCGTTCTTGTAGGACACACAGTTGCAGAAGGCTAGGTGAAGGAGTGACGAGGCACATCCTCCACATTCGAGTCAGTGGCAGGATCAGTATTTCATATGCCATTTTTTTCTTACCATAAAAAAAGAAATTCCCAATATACTGTAGGTTCAACAATTATATATCTAATGCATCAACCATCGCGGTGAATAGGAACTCTCATTTCATATATCTCTATGTGGCAAATTATGGGATATATATAAATCATTTCCACCAAATGTGAGAGTAGAGGGAAAAAACAATGCTTACACAAAATTCTATGAGCTTGCATATGCACCCACCCTAAGCTATTTATTTTAATTTACTTTACAACTTCTATTCTCCTTCCAAAATTGTATTTAATTCGATTAGACCCCTATCAAGAAGTGACAAAATTAACAATTATAATCTCTAAAAATAAGGAACACTACCTGCAACATAACCACAACTGTTTAAAATTCAACTAAACACAATAAGGTAAAAGCCTGTCAAAGCCTTTGTAACAACTTCTTTGTCTGCAGTTGCTGGAAGAAGCCTATAAAATTTACAAGCAATGATATCTTATTTTAATAACAATAGTCACTCTAATAACTACAAGGGAACATATATAAATATAAATATCCAAGATTTTACCATCTATTCAGTTAAGCACCCGAAATGGCTTAGTGCATAAACTACTATGTATTCATAAGCATATACTATACCAATGGATAATGAATAGTTGCAGAATCATACTATCTATCATTAAGTACCCATAATTAGTGTATTGGAGGAATAAACACCAAAGAGTAAAGTAGTAAATCATAAAGGATATTCTTTTCTATGCCCCTTTTCACTTCACGAAGATGGCTAAGCCGCAATATCTCAACTTCCAGCAACTATATCAATAAGAGAGTAGAATGTTTAAAATCAAGGCCAACAATATGGATGGTCATATTTTAAAGGTAAGATATTAAAGAAGGACAATTATCATGCTTGAATACATATATATATATATATATATATATATATATATATATATATATATATATATATATATATATATATATATATATCACTCTGACATTATACTTATCACCCAAATGCTCCCAAAATTCAAGCACTAAAGAAATAGATCATTGATATAATAAGACAGTAACAACTGACTCGAAGCTTTGCGCACACACCTAGTAATTATCCATACATGGCTTATTTGGAATTTGCCCTGTTTAGCAATGGAGATAAAGCCTCATTCTGAAACTAGCTCTGCACTAAGTTGGAAATACAATAAAAATGGAATGAACTAGGTAGTGAATAAGTAATAGTAGTAATATCTACGTGCACGTTTTCAAACCAAAACTAAGAAACTAGATATCCAAGTACCGACACAACCACTACAAATTGTAACAAACATCAAACATTCAATCCAACACACAACAATACCCAACTTAAAAGACTCCCTAATGAAACATGACATACATAATAATTTTGATGATGATAAATAAATTAACATAACAATCTGGAGAATTCAAAAACCTGGAAATTCAACCCCAAATTTTCTTCTTTCCACAAGCGTACTCCACTGAACTGAACCATTCATTCTGAACCTGAATCCTTCACCTCCTCACTGTAGAAACAAATCATACAAGTAGGGTTTTGGAGTCAGCAACTGAAGGAACGAAGTCGGCAACAGCGGTTCCGCGGCGGGAATCGAAGGAAGCAGAGGACGGCTTATCGGACACGCCGTCGTGCTCCTCCTTACCCTGAATTTGTGTCAGCACACAGAATCCCGAGAAGACGCGTTAAGGTGAAAATGTATTTGTGAACGCAATATAGATTGTGTTTCGTGAGGGTGAAAGTGAAGAAAGGTAGGGTTTCGTAAGTGTGTAGTGAAGAGAGGTTTGCTGAGTATTTTGCTGAGAGAGCGGGGAAAGAATGGAAGGGTTTCGTGAGAGAGGGCAATTGTTTAGCAGAGAGAGGGAAGAGAGGTTTCGTGTGAAAAATTGAGAATAATGAAGAATAGTGTAGGGAGGGAAGGGGAACACGAAGTTTTTATTCGGAAGGATAATTGTGGTAGTTCAAAATGACACATTCTGAAGGATAATAGTGGCGGTTACTAAGACATCATATTATACAGAAATTTGTGACGGTTATTAATAACCGCTATATTAAAACCACCACTTTATACACGATTTTTTGTAGTGTGAGCAAGAAGATGCAACAATTAATGAAAAACACCAAAAAAAAGAGAGGTTGTGCAGCGAAAAACCTTGCAAAGTGTTTGATGAAGGTTTCAATGAAAATAAACGGTGGAAACGTGTTTTTATATGGTGGAAACAACTTATAATCGGTGAAAAATGATTATAAGTAGTGGAAAGCAAAGAATTATGGACAAAACCATCAAGAACAATGACGAACCGTGAAGAAAAAGGCTTAACAAAAAAATAGTTGTGAAAGATGACTTAGCTTGGCCGGAGGACCTTTGGTGTGCTCTGATCCACCTAATGCAATCCAAGTTCTTGATTGTGAGAATGAGTGGAGCAATGCAGCAGAAAGACTTGAAGAGAGGAGCATCGAATGGTAATGAGGTGTTAAGGTTTCGGTGGTTGAAGGTGCAATGAAGGGGAAGGAGGTTTGGCCAACATTCATAAGTTCACTAGGCCAAAAAGGGCTCACTAGCAAGAGAGATTTGGTAGAGAATGATTGTTCTAATTTGGAACTCTTCATTCATTTAATTGCAAATTTGAATACATAGGTGAACTATAGGGTATTTATAGATGAGGGTAGCTTGGTCCTTAAGCTACCATAACTCTAGTTAAGTAGACTTAACTATAGTGAGTATGGTGGCTTAAGGAAGCCATGTGAACTCTCCTAAGGTGCTTTAGAAGCCCTTACTTGTGTTACAAGTTAGGGTTTCTAGAGTATCCTTATTTTATCTATAAAACACTTAAATGAAATATAAATCCTATTCAAGTTATTTCTACTATTGATACAAATAGTTCATTTGTCTTTTATTCTTGTTTATTGGTGGCTTTGGATGGTCCTCCATCACTCTTTCCACAAAAATCATTTTCTTTCTCCAAAAACATATTTAAAACATGATTTGTTTTCTATTTTGTCTTTTATGTTAAGTGAAATCAATTAGTTATTTCGATAAAAGAATCAATTTAAAATTTGTTTATTTAATCTATTAAAAAAAAACTGACAGTTATTTCAAAAATCAATTAAATTTTTTTTATCAAGATTCATTACAAAAAAATGTGTATGTGGTGGCGGTTATTTTCGTATAACCTGGCATTTATAACCGCCACATTATACGCGTGTGGCGGTACCGCATACCACCAGAATTCTTGCTGCCACAAAGTTTAATGTGGCGGTTAATTGAGAACCGTTGTAGCAGACGCCATATAATGCATTTATAAAGTGGCGGTTTTAAACATGTAATTTATGTCAGTTATATGTCGTAATTTTGAAACTAGGTAAACCAATTTCAATGTAAATAGTGGCAGTTTTAATCGCCACTTAATACAGTATAGTATGACATTTATAATAACCTTCATAACTGTCATAATTTGATAATTAAATATTTAATTTTTTTTTAATATTTATAATAATTTATTTAATTCCTTTTTATAATTTGATTTCATAATATTATTTAACTTCATATTATAATTGATCTCGCCGCGGACTCGAGCGTGGGGAGAAGGCCTCGTCACTCCTTCATTTGGCTTTCTAACTGCTGCGCGTTCTGCAAGGAGGCTCCAAAAACCTTCGACGGGAATCCGAACGGTGCTTGCAAAACACACAGACGGCGCCTCTAGCGGCCGTTGTAGCTCCGACGCTCAAGTCAGGCAACGGGAACACCAAAAAGTCTCTCTCAGATCTCTCTGTGTGAGACCGTGTGTGTGTGCCCTCAGTCCTCTTTGATTCGAAAACTGAGTGCTCTAGGTTTAGTGTTGTGTATTCTGAGGTAAAGATTGCATACCTGGTTTGGTGTTCTTCTTCCTCATATAAACCCGCGTAGCCCCTACAGGCTACCTCTAGGGCCACTTAATTACTCTGCACTGTCGTTTCCACTCCCCAGGGCTACCTTGCGTGCCAGCCTTCTTCACTTGAGTGCCAAATCTGACAGGGGAGGCCGCGTGGGTACCTCTGCACCCCTCGACTTCTGTGCCTATCTGCCCTACCTATTCTCTGGGAACATCTTCACCATCCACGTGGCAGACATGCAACCCACTGGGAGATTCTAACCTTGATGGGTTCTCGTCCCAGCAGGATTCTGCACTTAACTGCGTCTTCTCATCTTCATGCGTGGTCGTCTCGCGACTAAGGCCATTCCCTGCCTCTGGGCGCTTTACTGATCATCGATTGCGTTGTTCACATCGCACGGCCGATGTCACCTCAACACACACCGATGACCGATGTGACGTCCTCGTGCTCTACTTATGGAATCAGGCGAGGTCCTTGAGTAACGTTCTCGCTGGGAGCCTGGGTCCCAGTTTAACACGTGTTGACAAGGAACCCCCGACGACTAATCACTCTGCATGCACCGATGACTGATCGGTGCTTCATCACTTCTCGCGCTCTGCTTCCAGGCGCTCAAGTAGGAACCGATCTTCTGGTGGTGGTCACTCGGTAGCTGACCACTGATCGTCGTTCTTGAACGATCTCCACCCTGGTTCATCTGCTTTCTCGTGCCACGTGTCAGTCTGCGACTGACCCACGTCGTCATCAGCTACTGACATCATAGACTACCGATGACCGACCGGATCAATAATTATATTTCAATACACAGTTAAGTTTCATAATATAATTAAATTATAACATAAACTAATTTCATAATATAATTATACTTCATAATATAATTAAAATTTATAAATATAATAATCAAAAGATGACTTCATTCATTCATTAAGAGAACAAAGTTGATAATGTCAAACTAATCTAAACAAGTAAATTAAATTGTCAAAATATAATTTGTTTCATATTTGAACACATTACAACTAAAGTCATAGTCCTAATTCTAATTTGTATTGCTGCCTCCACTTGATCCAATAATATTCTGGTTTGGTGATGGAGCACTACTTTCAACATCCTGGTGCCTAGAATAAATTAAAATATGTTTAGAGTTAATTTTCAATTTTTAAAAAATAAATGAAAATAATACTATAATAAAGTTTTGAGGATTGAAAACAATATTATAACATTTTTAGGACTGTAAATACAATACTTATAATCCTTTGAATCATATATAATCTTAGGAGGCTACACCAACCAAGACTTCCATATTCACTTTCAACTTGTAGTTCTGCAAGAATTCGTTGTTCTATGAAATAATAGAAGCCTTTCACTTAGCCCCACTCTTAATTTGAAACTAAAAGTATATAGCCATATAAACAGTACAGTAACAGGGAGTGCGCTATAATTTAGAATAATAATAATAAAAAAGTATCAGAACTTTACCATAATCAACTAATAGTTCATATTTACTTAAGCACCCATCCTAATCGTACATATTTTTGAAAACACTTTCTAATTAAAATTTAAAATCATATTAGCATGGTATTTCATTCAGCCTTGAGTAAAAATAATTACTAATTTCAGTCAAAATAAAAGTAGGCATAGATTGAAAGAGTTTCCATACCTTGTTGTTAGCAATTTCCTTGGCCTTTTCCCTAACAATCCAATCAATGACTTCTTTGCCGATTTGTTCAAATTGCTGATGCTCCTAGATTTTTCAACAAAGAAAGCAACTAATTAATTAGTCTCTAAAAGCAGCTAAAATGAAGGCGAAGTTAAAACCAAAGCAAAACCAAACTATCGCGGCCACTCATGAAATCTCCACCGCACCCACACTTCTGGGGGGTCTCATTGTTTAGTGTTCTTGCCAGTTGACTAGCCATCGGTTGACTCTGGTGCTTGGTTCAGGCTCCGTCTGTCTCCCTGGAATTTGCACTTCTCTGGTAACTGAATGCTTCACCTGTAGAGACAGAGTGCGCCCTCACGGCCTGTCACGCTCCGATGGTCAAGTCAGTAAGGACTTCATGAACGAATAAGAAAACAAGTAATCTCAGTATTCATGAGTATATTTAGGATTGCGTTATTGCATACCTTCATATGGGACCTGAAGCCCCTTTTTATAGCGTGTCATGTACCTATTGCACTTGAGATAAACAAATCTTAACCGAAAATCAGTACATTATCTTATATCTCTAACAGAAAACCACCTGCTACAAGCACATATAATAATCAGGTCCCAAACTGTAGGTGCTCCTTCTATTATATGTACGTTCACATCCCTATCTTTTTAGGGTTAGCACTATCAAGGAGTATTGCATGTGCAACAAATATATACGCATAACAAGGAAATCTTGCGTGATATAACAAACATATATATATGTAGTTGTAACAAACATGTGAGTAATCATATATATATTTACATATATATATATATATATATATATATATATATATATATATATATATATATATCTTTAAGTGCATGCCACTGATTATCAGTGCATAACAGATTTGTTACGTGCTTTAAGCCCATTGAGCAGATTGGGCCAGCCTCGTATCTTGGTAAAAGGTCCCGCCCCTAAGCATTCGTTCTTGTGTTTCACACTAACACACACGCATTCGTATGCTATTTTGTGCCATGCATATAGCTTTACTTGGGTTGCCTTAATGTTACTCGGCTCAGGCCTTAATACTTTGCTTATCATAGATCTGGGTATGCTAGATGCACCCCTAAGCCTATTACGTTTCTTTACTTTGTTGATCAGTCTTATTCGTGGAGGATTATGCTATCCACATGCATGAGAGCTAATATATACGTATACTTGGAGCCCAGCCACATGGCACACCAACAAGGTCCATGTGCCGAGTTGACCTGTCTGAGGGAGATTGTCGAGATCTAACCAGCGAGCTCTGAGCGCTATGAGTTTTGGTCCAGTACACAAGCCCCCCAAGCTCGAGCTGAACTTGTTTCAACGAAGAGTCTATCTGCCCAACCGAGTGGACCTACGTGGCAAATGAGTACTGCTACGTGTATAGTTTCCTAATTTGATGTTTCACCACACTCAATCGTGTGCTTCCCTGTGGCTCTCATCGATGGCCACAAGGCATTGCTGCTTACGCTCCCCTACTACAATAGGGTTTTAGAAGCTCAAACGTCTCCACTGTTTCATTATGCTCCCTTAAACATTTTCGCGCTTCTTCTCCAACTTGCTACACCCTTGTCGTCGTCCATAGAATCTGGTGCTCAATACTCTTCGATCACATGAAAGGTGTACCGACCAGTCCTCGGACGCTGAGGACAGTTTGTAAAGGGGTTGAACCATGTCAGCTGGGTCCCACAGCATGGGCCAAAGCCACGTGGAATGGACCCTGCAGGTGGTATTGATGAGAGGGGTGATTAGTCACAGCCTATAGAGAGGGTGATTAGTTATCAGCCTACAGAGAGGGGTGATTAGTCATCAGCCTACAGAGAGGGTGATTAGTCATCAGCCTACAGAGAAGGGTGATTAGTCATCAGCCTACAGAGAGGGTGATTAGCCCTCAGCATGACGATCACCAGAAAGGGCTGATGTGTCTTCGTCACTCCGCAGGTTGAGGAGTCCTCAGCAACAGAGTGTGACGAGGTGACATCGGTCTTGGGTGATTTCAACAGTGTAACCAGAACAACTAAGATTGGTTCCTAGAGTGGGCCAATGACCAGTTAAATACCTAAAGCCAGGGAGAGGCCTTAGTCACGAAGTGCCCATGCGGGTAGTAGGGAGAGCACAGTTAGGTGCAGAGTTCTGAGGGGTCGAGTACTCATCAGAACTAGGGTTTCTCAGTGAAGCTACATGCATGGCACGTGAACAGTGAAGGCACTCCCAGAACAGGTGGCCCCAGAGACTAGGTGCACAAGGAGGCACCCAGGTGGTCACCCTGTGAGAGTTTGCACTCCAGAGAAGGAAACCTTAGGTGCTAGATTACCCTAAGATACGCAGTGAACCCTAAATATGGCTAGTAGCGCAGTGAACCCTAATTAGGGCTAGCGGCGCTGTAAACCCTAGACTATATAAGGGACAGTAAAATACTTCACAAAGGTACGCAGTTTCTAGACCTAAACACAGAGAGACTCAATACACTTGGTGTTACTTGCCCACTATTGACTTGAGCGTCGGAGTGCAAACGGCCTCTAGGGCGCCCCTTTCTCTTTTGCAGGTGCAAATTGTTTCGCAAGATTCAAGCACGTACCAACGTGAGGAAGGAGGCGCGTGAGTGTCGTGGAGTCAACTGACAGGCGAGTCAACCGGCAAGAACATTTGGGGCCCACCGTGGGGCCGGAGTAAAACAAGGTCCCATACACGAGAGTGAGAGAAAAAACCACAGAAGATGAGGAATACAAGACACGGGTCCGTTCCACCAAATGGAGGCGACAACATTACTATGCAACAGCTTATGGAAACGATGCGCGCCCTCCAGGAGACGGTAGCGGAGTCCAGAGCGCATCAGGCGCATATGCAGGAAGACCTAGCCGCCTCACAGGCCAGGAATGAGGAGTTGCACCGAGCGAATGAGGAGCTGCGCTTGAATTTGCAACACATACAACAAGCTGGAGATCGTGGGGAAGATGATCGGGCTCCACCAGTGCCCCCAAGGGCCTTTCCCATGCCTTTCTCCCAGGCGATTATGAACACGGTGGTCCCAGCCACCTTTGTAGGGCCTAAGACCGTGTTCACAGGGAAAGAAGATCCTGAAACACATCTCACTGCTTTCCATACACAGATGATGTTGTCAGGAGGGTCTGACGCAGTGCACTGTAAGCTTTTTGTGGCCACACTGACGAGAACCGCGCTAGAATGGTTCATGAGTTTGCCCGAAGGACATATCACGTCTTTCGCGCAATTCTCCGCGCTGTTCAGGGAGCAATATCTTGTCAACAGGGCCCCTCCACCAATGTCTTACGACCTCTTCGATGTAAGGCAGCACCAGAGGGAGTCCCTTAAAGATTACCTCAACAGGTTTGGAGCGATGGTGGTAAGGTTGCACACCAAGGATGAAGACATGGTGGTGCACGCCTTCAGGAAGGGCGTATTGCCAGGGCCTTTCAGCGAGTCTTTGATACGCAGCCGCCCCAAGACTTTCGGCGACATAAAACGACGTGCCGTGGCCCACATTGTCGCCGAGGGAGAGCTTAGCGAGAAGCGAGAAAGCGCAGTCTCATTAAGGCCCCGAGTGCCTAGTCGACCTCAACCCCTGCGGGTGCACGAGGCGACCACAGAGAAGAAGGCTCAAGGAAAACAGAAGCCCTATGAGCCCCGAAAACCCCAAGCTAGGGCACGAGGCAAGGATGACATGCCCCCTAGGCATGAATTTGTGGTGGAGCTGAAGGAGCTGATTGCCATTCCTAACGTGGCAGAAAGGTTGAACATGCCCCCAAAGAGTGACAAGAGGTTGGGGCCAAACAAGAACGCCTGGTGCGAGTTCCATCAGGCCTTTGGTCACCCCATTCGCAATTGTCTGGCCTTAGGCCACCAATTGGACAAGTTAGTGAAGAATGGGTTCTTGAGTGACTACCTAAAGGAGGCACGAGAGGGCGAGACGGTCGTTGTACCCAGGACAGACCAGGGGCATGAAGTGCCCATACATGGTGAGATCCATACTATATCAGGTGGGTTCTCAAGAGGAGGGTACACTTCTTCGCAACACAAGAAGTATGCATGTTCTGTGATGGCAGTGGAGACCTGCGAGGAAGATCACTTCCCAGACATCAACCTCGTCTTCACAAAAGCTGATCGCCGAGATGTTATCCCCCACGATAACGATCCGGTGGTCATTTCAATTGTCACTGCCGCACGCAAGGTGCACCGAGTACTAGTAAATCAAGGAAGCTCAGCCGATGTGATGTTCTGGTCAACATTCAACAAGTTGCAGTTGTCTCCTGATCAACTGCGACCCTACGTTGGCTGCTTGTATGGGTTCGCAGGAGACCAAGTGGAAGTGCGGGGGTACATCTAGCTGAGGACCACTTTCACTGATGGAGTGGCTTCCCGCACAGAGAACATCAGGTACCTCGTAGTAAACGCCCCATCTGCCTATAACATACTGCTGGGCAGACCAGCCTTAAACAGGTTAGGGGTTGTGGTGTTCACAAGGCACATGAAAATGAAGTTGCCTTCGATGGAGGGGATGGTGGTAACCATCAAATCAGATCAAAAGGAGGCTAAAAGGTGCTATGAGAATAGCCTCAAGACGAAAAGGGGAGTCTGCATGGTGACCACCTCACCACCAGGAGGGGGTGTCGATGAAGCTGATATGCCCCGAGGTGACGTCGGGGTTACGCGAGCAGAGGTCGCCCAGGCGAGGCGACTTGAACTGGCAGAGGAGGTGGTGGAGAAGGAGATTGGGGGAAAGATTTTCAAGCTGGGTAAGTCCCTGCCTCAGGAGACCCAAGACTAAGTAGTGGGGGTCATAGGAAAGCATTTGGACGCTTTCACTTGGTCCCCCTCGGACATGCCAGGCATTGACCCTGACTTCCTATGCCATCGCCTGGCACTGAATCCCCAAGTCAGACCAGTCCGCCAGAGGAGAAGGAAGTTCAATGATGAACGAAGACAGGTCGTCAGGGAGGAGACACATAAGTTGCTCAAAGCGGGCCACATACGGGAAATCCAGTATCCTGAGTGGCTCGCGAATGTTGTTCTGGTAAAAAAGGCCAATGGGAAGTGGAGGATGTGTGTAGACTTCACAGATCTCAACAAGGCCTGTCCGAAAGACTCCTACCCTCTGCCCAACATAGATGCGCTAGTAGACAGTGCCTCGGGTTGCAAGCTACTCAGCTTCTTGGACGCCTTCTCTGGGTATAATCAGATCAAGATGCACCCGATGGACGAGAACAAGACTGCGTTCATGACAGAGCTGTCTTGCTATTGCTACACAGTCATGCCATTTGGGCTGAAGAACGCGGGTGCCACTTATCAGAGGCTGATGGACAAGGTCCTTGCGCCCATGCTGGGACGCAATGTGCAGGCCTATGTAGATGACATGGTGGTGACGTCCCAGGCACGAGATCAGCATGTCGACGACTTGGAGGAGCTATTTAATACGATAGCCAAGTACAGGCTGAAGTTGAATCCAGAGAAGTGTGTCTTTGGGGTGGAAGCAGGCAAGTTCCTTGGTTTTTTGCTTACGGAAAGAGGGATTGAGGCCAACCCTGACAAGTGTGCAGCGATCATAGCCATGAGGAGCCCGACATCGATCAAAGAAGTGCAACAGTTGACAGGTCGGATGGCTGCCCTCTCCAGGTTCGTGTCAGCCGGAGGAGACAAAGGCCACCCTTATTTCCAATGCCTAAGAAGGAATAGCAGATTCGCCTGGACCGCAGAATGTGAGCAGGCCTTCCTCAAGCTCAAAGAGTATCTAGCCAGCCCGCCAGTCTTATGCAAGCCTCAGCTCGGCACACCCCTGCGGCTTTACTTTGTAGTTACAGAGAGGGCGGTGAGTTCAGTCTTGGTTCAAGAGCAGGAACAGAGCCAGAAGCCCATTTATTTCGTCAGTAAAGTTTTGTAGGGGCCTGAGACGAGATACCAAGCTATAGAAAAGGCGGCCTTAGCAGTGGTGTTCTCAGCCAGGAGACTTTGCCACTATTTTCAGAGCTTCACAGTGGTGGTGATGACAGATCTACTGATATGCAAGGTCCTGCAGAAGCCGGACGTGGCAGGAAGAATGGTGTGTTGGGCAGTCGAGTTGTCAGAATTCGACATCCAGTATGAACCTAGGGGCCCGATCAAAGGACAGGTCTACGTTGACTTTCTTACCAAGATGTCCTCAACCGAGGCCCAACAGGAGGGACCCAGCTTCAAGTGGGTATTGTCAGTAGACGGGTCCTCGAATCAGCAAGGTAGCGGAGCGGGGGTTATCCTGGAAGGACCCAAAGGGTTGTTGATAGAGCAGGCCCTGCGGTTCGCTTTCAAAGCCAGCGATAATCAGGCAGAGTATGAAGCTTTGATTGCTGGGATATTGTTGGCTAAGGAGATGGGAGCGCAGAGCCTTATGGCGAAGAGTGACTCACTGTTGGTCACTGGTCAAGTGTCAGGAGAGTACCAGGCCAAAGACCCCCAGATGGCCTCCTACTTGGAGTATGTCCAACGATTGAAGAGTTCGTTTGAAACATTCGAACTAGTGCATGTGCCCAGGGAGCAGAATGCTAGAGCTGACTTGTTGGCCAAACTCGCCAGCTCAGGCAAGGGGGGCAGACAGAGGACAGTCATCCAGGAGACTCTGAGGGCGCCTCGTACTTATACAGCTGATAACTTGGTGGGTGTCCATTAGATCAGCCAGTCAGGCGGTGGGAAGAGGAGTCATCGCTCGTTGACTTAGGAAACTCTGAAGAAACCACGGGTCAACGCATGCATGCTAATGGAGGTAGGGTCATCGAAAGTCTGCCTGCTACAAAGTGGAGAGACGTGGATGACGCCCTATAAGCGTTACATAGCTGATGGAATGCTCCCAGTAGAGCCGACGGAGGAAAGGAGGATAAAGAAGAACTCGACCAAGTACACGCTCATTGAGGGCGAGTTGTACAGACATGGGTTTACCCACCCCATCCTCGTCTGCGTGCATGGCGAGCAGTGTGTGAGAATAATGGCAGAGCTCCATGAAGGCATCTGTGGTAGTCATATCGAAGGTCGAGCTTTGGCCTCTAAGGCCATTCGAGCAGGATACTATTGGCCAACAATGAGGGAAGATTGTACTAGGTATGCTCAGCAGTGCAAGCAATGCCAGTTGCATGCTGATTGGCCTAAGGCGCCACCAGAGGAGCTCAGGTCGATATACAGCCCTTGGCCGTTTCACACATGGGGAATCGACATCTTGGGGCCTTTCCCTTTGGCAATACGGCAGATGAAGTACCTCGTGGTCGCCATAGAATATTTCACAAAGTGGATCGAGGCTGAGCCAGTAGCACAGATCACAGCACAGAAGATCCAGCACTTCGTGTGGAAGAATATAGTATGCCACTTCGGGGTGCCCAAACGTTTAGTGTCTGACAATGGCACACAGTTTGCAAACCAACAATTGGGGAAGCTATGTACAAAGTTGGGGATCAAGCAGGTGTTTGCATCAGTCGAGCACCCACAAACCAATGGGCAGGTCGAGTCGGCCAACCGAGTCCTCCTCAGAGGACTGAAGAGAAGGCTGGAGAAAGCAAAGGGAAGGTGGGCTGAGGAGGTTCCCAAAATAGTATGGGCTTACCATACTACTCCCCAGTCCACTACCAAGGAGACTCCTTTTAGTTTCGTGTATGGTTCAGATGCCATGATCCCTTTGGAGATCCAGGAGAACTCGCCACGTTTCCAGAACTTTGTGGCTGAGGAGTCCAATGAAGAGAGGAAGGTGAATCTTGATCTTTTGGATGAAGCTAGGGAAGAAGCAGGAATCAAAGCTGAGGCGCTGAAGAGGAGAGTCGAGCTCAAACACAGTTCAAAGTTGCGAGCTCGGCAATTCCAGGTGGCTGACCTCGTCATGCGCAAGGCGTCTCCATACCAGATAGAGAACAAGCTATCCCCTAAGTGGACTGGTCCTTTCAGAGTGATAGAGGCCCTAGGGAATGGAGCATATAGGCTTGAGACTTTAGAAGGAGGTCCGATTCCTCGAACATGGAATGCGACCCACCTGAAGTTTTATTTCAGTTAAAGCCATGTAATCTTGTACACTACACAATGCAGGGGACACTCTTTTTTCCCTTTCTAAGGGTTTTTAATGAGGTCACCCAATAAAATTCAGTTAAAGATATATATTTTTAATGTGTTTGTACAATGCTAATTAGAACATGTCACTTGGAGTTAGAGGTCTCGTAAGTGGAGAGGTAGGTTCGTAGAGAACACCTCCACTTCGAGTGAGAACTTCCAATGTGAAAGAAGGGTTCGCCCAGAGAAATCCTCCCCGCCTGTGAGCGATGTGAGGTCAGTTAGAATCTATCACTTGGAGTTAGAGGTCTCGTAAGTAGAGAGGTAGCTTCGTAGAGAACACCTCCCCTTCGAGTGAGAACTTCCAATGTGAAAGGGTTCGCCCAGAGAAATCCTCCTCGCCTGTGAGCGATGTGAGGTCAGTTAGAATCTATCACTTGGAGTTAGAGGTCTCGTAAGTGGAGAGGTAGCTTCGTAGAGAACACCTCCCCTTCGAGTGAGAACTTCCAATGTGAAAGGGTTCGCCCAGTTGAATCCTCCCTCACCCATGAGCGATGAGAGGTCAGTCAGAACCTTTTAGTTGGGGTTAGAGGTCTCGTGAGTGGTAAGGGGAGTTCGCAAGGAACACCTTCCCCTCCGAGTGAGAACTCCCAGCTTAAAGTAAAGGTTCACTAGTGAAATCAACAGAAATCGTGCTACCTAAGATTCATTTTGACAGGTGCGTTATTTGTGATCTGAATCCTAAGTCGTGAGTTCTGCAAAATATAAAGCATGTCAAACAGATGAACAAGCATCAGAAATACAAAGGCAAGCACAGTGCTATATAAAGCAAAGAAGATTGAAAACACGGTAATTACATTATAAAGGAGGTGATTACAAGATGTTCAGCCATTAGATACAATTGCTCAGAAGACCTATCTAGGCACTATTTACCTGTCGACTACCTGCATGGTTGCAGAGTATGGTGAGAGGTCCATCTCAGGATGCACGCAGGCAACCTGAACAAGGGCATCACCAAAGCCTTCCCCATAGGCGTCGGCGGCGTCTTCAGTGAGCTCAGTCTCGGTCTTCTTCAGCAATCCGATTTGTTGGGCAAGTTCCTCCTCAACCTTGCCCAGCTGAACTTCTCGGTTGGTAGCTCTTTCCTCCAGCTTGGTCATTTTGGCTTGAGCCCCTTCCGCTTGCTCTTCCAGTTCGATGATCTTGTTGCGGAGGGGGAGAATCTTGGCTTCAAGCTAGAGGGCCTCCTGCCCCTTGGAGAAGAGGAGCTTCTTGGTCTCCTTCTCAGATTGGCGGAGACTACCCAGTTCTTGATTAAGGGCAGTCTCGCGCTTAGTCGCTTGGCAGAGTTGGAGATCCTTCTGCTCCAGCTCTTTCTCCAGTTGAGTAGTCTTCTCGAGCAGCTCAGCCTCAGCGCTGCCCTTGACCAGCAAGAAGTTTGAAGCGGCCAGGAACTCCCCAAGATCATGACTGAGGAGGTGCTCGAGGGAATTTCTGTCCATGGCCTCCAAAGCAGCTTGGCCAGGCATCTGCGCAAGAGATCTTTGGAGCAGAGAAGGCAGCTTTGGGGCAGAAGGCATCTGGCTAGTGGGAGGTGCACTCTCCCCACCCCCCTCAAGTGTTAAGATTGGCTCGGGAGGGGATGAAGCGCTGGGAGGGTGCTCCCTAAAGGATGAAGGGTGCCCTTCTGTGGCTGGAGAGACTTCCGCGGCAGTCCCTACCCTTTTCCTTTTGAAGACAAGACCAGAACAAGTGTCCTCATCGTCAGAAACCTCTACAAGGGCTACCCTCTTGGATTTTTCAGCAATGGGTTCCAGGGCAGCACCCGCGGGTGATGAAGGGCCGGCAGGGGCTGAGCCGCTAGCATTGCAGCGATTCAGCACCTCGGCCAACCTCCTCTTCTTCTCAACGCTGAGCACCATGCCTGCAGTGGACAATAAGAAAGGGGTGAGGAAGACAAAGATGAAGTATATAAACAGTTAAGTGCAAGACGAAGATGATGTACCAATGTACACACTGAGGGTCTCGGCGTCATATTCATGCCTATTCAGCTGGGCGGTGTCAAACACCACACCCCAGCTGGAGATGGTCTGGCAGAGTTCTTGGTCAGGGATAGTCAACTCTTCGAGCCTGCGCGGTTTCTTGAACTTCAACTTCTCCACCCAATATAATGGGAACCCATCGAGCATGGTGGAGTCGTAGGAGCTGCAGCAGACTCGAAAGAACCTTCCTTTGAAGTTCTTGTACGACTGTGAGAAGAGAGTGAGTAGGACTCTCCCTGCCACCCCGTTCAGGCTCACCCAAAGCCTCTTGCCAGGGCTCTTCGCCTCGAAGAAGTAAAGAAACACGTCGACGGAGGGAGTGAACCCTAGGTTATTGCAAAGGACAGAGAATGCCCTGATAAAGGCCCAGCTGTTGGGGTGCAGTTGGGCAGGCGCCACATTCAACTCTGTGAGCAAAGTCCTCTCAAACCCAGTGAAAGGAAGGCGAACTTTGACTCGTTTGAAGATGGTGGCGTAGAAGAAGAAGAAAGGTTCCCCGTTGTTGCAGCGATCATCGATGCAAACGAGTTCGTTTTCTGTACAGGGTCGCACAGAGATGTACGCGTCAGTCTCCCTGCCAAAGACGCGCCCTTTGATTTCATTCTCATCATCCCTATGCTTGCGAAGATCCTCACAGGATGTGAGTTTGGAGGTCTCAGCAAGGAGATCCTCAGAAGCCCATGGGTAGAGGGCCCTGTAATCAACCGCTACGGTTGGAGGAGGGTTGAAGGTAGTTTTGGTTCTGGCCATCTCGAATCTAAACAAATGAGGGGCAGGAAAAGAAAAAGGCTTAGAAGAAAACAATGGTGGACGAAGACTCGAAGGTAGAACGAACCCAGAAAAGAAGAACAAAAACCCTAGAATGCACAAACCACAAGTAGGCCCAGAACAGTTACAGCATGCAACATGGATGATCGAGATTAGGTTATGAAGGAGGAGAAGACATAAAAATCATACCTTTGGTTGAGCAAGGGCGAGGGAGGTTGAAAAGCCTGGTGAGAGGAAGAAGGCGTGCGCTGGAAGATAGAGTTTGCAGAAGGTGAGAATGCAAAGTGATGGAACAGTGAAGTGGCGCGGGGTTTTGAAGAGGTTTAACGTAGCCCTAGGGAGCGCAAACGTTATGAATCCCAAACCGTTGATGCAGCCACGTGTTAGCAGATGAAAGGAGGTTGGTGAAGTGTCCTTTCAGTGCACTGTTCATGTACTTATGTGCAGAGCCACGTAGGTCGCCCGAGCCAATGACTTAGTCTCTTCGCTGAAACAAGTTAACAGCTTGAGACTGGGGGGCTTGTGTACCGACCAGTCCTCGGACGTTGAGAACAATTTGTAAAGGGGTCGAACCATGTCAGCTGGGTCCCACAGCATGGGCCAAAGCCACGTGGAATGGACTCCGCAGGTGGTATTGATGAGAGGGGTGATTAGTCATCAGCCTACAGAGAGGGTGATTAGTCATCAGCCTACAGAGAGGGGTGATTAGTCATCAGCCTACAGAGAGGGTGATTAGTCATCATCCTATAGAGAAGGGTGATTAGTCATCAGCCTACAGAGAGGGTGATTAGCCCTCAGCATGACGATCACCAGAAAAGGCTGATGTGTCTTCGTCACTCCGCAGGTTGAGGAGTCCTCGGCAACAGAGTGTGACGAGGTGACATCGGTGTTTGGTGATTTCAATAGTTTAACCAGAACAGCTAAGATTGGTTCCCAGAGTGGGCCAATGACCAGTTAAATACCCAAAGCCAGGGAGAGGCCTTAGACACGAAGTGCCCATGCGGGTAGCAAGGAGAGCACAGTTAGGTGCAGAGTTCTAAGGGGTCGAGTACTCATCAGAACTAGGGTTTCCCAGTGAAGCTACATGCATGGCACGTGAACAGTGAAGGCACTCCCAGAACAGGTGGCCCCAGAGACTAGGTGCACAAGGAGGCACCCAGGTGGTAACCGTGTGAGAGTTTGCACTCCAGAGAAGGAAACCTTAGGTGCTAGATTACCCTAAGATTGGGTGATAGCGGCGCAAGGGTATTCCAGTAAACCCTAAATATGGCTAGTAGCGCAGTGAACCCTAATTAGGGCTAGCGACGCTGTAAACCCTAGACTATGTAAGGGATAGTAAAATACTTCACAAAGGTACGCAGTTTCTAGACCTAAACACAGAGAGACTCAATACACTTGGTGTTACTTGCCCACTATTGACTTGAGCGTCGGAGTGCAAACGGCCTCTAGGGCGCTCTTTTCTCTTTTGCAGGTGCAGATTGTTTCACAAGATTCAAGCACGTATCAACGTGAGGAAGGAGGCACGTGAGTGTCGTGGAGTCAACTGACAGGCGAGTCAACCGGCAAGAACAAAAGGTATTAACTTTACCTTACCTTATTCACCTAATGCACCTTCATCGCCATTACTGCTTCTACTTACTTTACTGGAATCGTTCATACCCTGGTGACTCATGTTGTTGTCTCAAATGGTTCTTACCGAGATTCTGAGTTCACCTTGTGCTGTCCATACTTAGAGTTCTTCTTCATGTAGGGCTCTTAAGCTTAAGTTGTTGTGAACCTATAGTTCCCCTCCTATGGAAGTTTCCCAGAGCGAGGTCTCCTTTTTGGGGCTCAAACCAAATTGTAGCGAGCTATGGTTTGGTTAGTGATGGCCTTCACATGTTGAGCTCTCCTTGGATGTTGAAGATGGTGCGGAAGCAATGGTTGAAATGAGCAAGACCCTCCTAGGAGTGATGGTGATCTTGAAGGTGCATGAAGTGTATGGGAGTAGGGAGATTCGGCCAACCCTTGGTGAGGTGAAGAAAAATGAAGATCAATTCCTAGAAGCTAGGAGAGAGCAAAGCTGGGCACAAATTTGGCAGCATAATTTTACTCATATTAATCTTCAAAATACAAGGTGTAGGCTACCCTTTTTATAAGCTAAAGGGTGACCACCAAGCTTAACCTAATTCTAATGAAATGTGCCACAAATGTAATGTAATTTTGGTTACATGCAACACACACACTCACACATGGCCGGCCCTAGGTGCTAGAATGTTCCAACGTGAGCACCAAGCTAGGGCACATCAAAAAGTGAGCAAGTTTTGCTTTCTACACTACACTAATCTACTAAGCTACCCCTAATGGGCCTCCAAGTAGCATGTACAAGGTCTTCTCCCTCCCATCCGTGGCTTGACTCATTTGGGCGTGAATATGCTTGGCCATGGACCTTGTGAGAGGTCCTAGATGGTCTAGGCTCCCTCCTAGACACTCCTCATGTAGCTCCCCCTTGTCTTGTGCTAGACGCTCTCCATGTGGTTCTAGACGGTCTAGTCTTAGCCCTTGGCTTTCATGGTGGGGTGAGCTTGGCCTCTCTCCATCATCCCCTCCCCCTTGGAAAGGATTTGTCCTCAAATCCAAGTCTTCATTGGTACCTACAAATGGAGATAGGTCAATTACATTAAATGTGTCATGCACTCCATATTCAAGAGGTAGGTCCAACTTGTATGCATTGTTGTTGACTCTCTTGAGGACTTGAAAGGGTCCATCTCCTCGGGGACTTAGTTTGGACTTCCTTTGAGTGGGAAATCTATCTTTTCGAAGATGAAGCCAAACTAAGTCTCCTTCCTCAAAAATCATTTCTCTCTTCCCCTTATTGTGGTATTTTACATACTTCTCATTTTTTTGTTGTATTTGAAGTTTAACCTTCTCATGAATTTTCTTAACAAAATCGGCCTTGATTGCTCCTTCCTTATGCACAAAATCTTGTGGATTAGGAAGGGGTAACAAGTCCATAGGTGTGAGAGGATTAAATCCATATACTACTTCAAAAGGAGAAGCATTAGTAGTCTTGTGGACTACTCTATTATAAGCAAACTCAATGTGGGGAAGGTGTTCATCCCAAGACTTGTGGTTTCCCTTCATGATAGCCCTAAGCATAGTTCCTAGAGATCTATTGAATACTTCAGTTTGACCATCCGTTTGAGGATGACAAGAAGTGGAAAATTGTAGTCTTGTTCCAAGTTTACTCCAAAGAGTTTTCCAAAAGTGGCTTATAAACTTGGGATCTCTATCGGACACTATACTTCTAGGTATCCATGGAGTCTCACCACTTCTCTAAAGAAGAGCCTAGAAATATTTTGAGCATCATCTACCTTGTGGCATGGAATAAAATGGGACATTTTGCTAAAACGGTCCACTACCACAAAGATAGAGTCATGGCCTCTTGCAGTCCTAGGGAGTCCTAAAATGAAATCCATGCTAATGTCTTCCCAAGGAGCATTTGCAATTGGCAAGGGAGTGTAGAGTCCATGAGGCATTGCTCTAGATTTTGCTTTCAAACATGTTATGCATCTAGAACAATGTCTTTGGACATCTTTCCTCATATGGCCAACAAAATTTTACTTTCAAAATGTCTAGAGTCTTATCAACTCCAAAATGGCCCATGAGTCCCCCCTCATGTGATTCTTTGACAAGGAGTTTCCTATCTGTGCCTTAGGGAATGCAAAGTTTTCCTTCTTTAAAAAGATATCCCTCGGACACATAGTAACCTCCTTGCGCTCTATGTTGACATTGGGCATAGATGGATGAAAATTCTTGATCATCTTGATAAAGCTCTCTTATGTGATCAAATCCAAGAATTTGAGCACCCAATTTTGAAAAGAGTGTGTGCCGTCTTGAAAGAGCATCGGCCACTATATTGGTGCTTCCTTTCTTGTACTTGATTACATAAGGAAATTGTTCAAGAAATTCCATCCATTTAGCATGTCTCTTGTTGAGCTTGTGTTGGCCCTTTAGATATTTTAAAGACTCCTGATCACTATGGATTACAAATTCTTTGGTCACAAGGTAGTGTTCCCAAGTCTTTAGGGCTTTCACAAGAGCATAAAGCTCTTTTTCATAGGTGGGGTAATTGAGGGTGGCACCATGGAGTTTTTCACTAAAATATGCAATGGGGTGACCACCTTGCAATAATACCGCACCTATGCCTACTCCCGATGCATCACATTCTATCTCAAAAGTTTTGGAAAAATTTGGGAGAGCTAGAATTGGTGCATTGGTGAGTTGAGCTTTTAGCCTTTGGAAGGCTTGCTCATGCTTATAATTCCAACAAAATGCAACATTTTTTTTCACAAGTTCATTCAAAGGAGAAGCTAGACTTGAAAAATTAGGCACAAACCTTCTATAAAAGCTAGCTAACCCATGGAAACTTCTTACATCACTTACATTTTGTGGAGTGGGCCACTCTTGGATGGCTTTGATTTTATCGGGGTCAACATGCACTCCCTTTTGGTTGACTATGAAACCTAAGAAAACTATACTATCTACACAAAAGGTACATTTATCCCTATTGGCAAACAAACTATTTTTCCTAAGCACTAGAAGGACCTCCCTAAGGTGACTTAGATGGTCTTCTAGGGTTTTACTATACACTAATATATCATTAAAATACACTACTACGTATTTACCTATACAATCCCTTAAGGTGTGATTCATGAGCCTCATGAATGTGCTAAGGGCATTAGTGAGCCCAAAGGGCATCACTAACCACTCATATAGTCCAAATTTGGTCTTAAAAGCGGTTTTCCACTCATCACCCTCTTTGATTCTTATTTGGTGATAACCACTTTTAAGGTCAATTTTGGAAAACATGGTGGACCCATGCAATTCATCAAGCATGTCATCAAGCCTTGGAATTGGATGCCTATACTTGATGGTGATGTTGTTGATTGCTCTACAATCACAACACATGCGCCATTTTCCATCTTTTTTGGGCACCAACAAGACAGGTACAGCACAAGGGCTTAGGCTCTTTTGAACCCAACCCTTCTCCAACAAGTCTTGAACTTGTGACTCTATCTCCTTGGTCTCCTCGGGGTTAGTTCTATAGGCGGGCCTATTTGGTAGGCTTGCCCCCGGAATCAAGTCAATTTGGTGTTTTATACCTCTAATGGGAGGAAGTCCATTGGGTCCCTCATTAGAGAATACATCATCAAATTCACTTAAAAGTTTTTCTACTTTAGGAGGTAGACTCATAAGTTCACTACTTGTGGCAGTGCATGCAAGTGTTCCTTTACAAAAGACAAGGCTTGGTTGTTCAACAAGAAGCAAATTTTCCAAGATGTTTTCAAAAGGCTTCTCTTGTTGAGCAACCTTGGGGGAAGGAACACTCTTCTCCCACTCCTTCCTATCCCTAAGGACTTTTTCTTTTTCAAGCTCTCTTTTCTTTTTCTTTTCCTCATCCCTCTTTTCTTTCATATGTATTTGATCTTTCACCACTTGGGAATGTGGTAAAGGAATAAGTACAAACTTTTTATGCTTATGGGTGAAGGAAATCTCATTAGTAAGACCATCATGCTGTTAGAAATTATGGCTTTAAACTAGAAGGGGGGTGAATTGTTTAAAGAGGTTTCACAGACTTTTTGAAGCTAGAATGAATTTATCTCAGAAACCAATTGATTAAGCAATTCAGTTAGCCAAAACAGTAAGCCAAAACTGCACTGTCAGAAAAACAATCGGTTGTTTCTTCGAAACAATCGGTTGTTTATATCAGCAAACAACAAACAAACTGAATTTAAAGAGTAAAGGATAGAGAGATTGTACATAGTTGTTTATACTGGTTCACTCCAACCCAGAGCTACATCCAGTGTTCTCAGAATCCCTGAGGAAATCCACTAAGCAATCACACCTTGATCACTTACACAACAACCAAGAGAATGACCTTGAAAACCTCAAGACACACACTCTCCTTGGTCAACACTAAGATTGCTAATCTTGAACACCTCAAGAACTCACAGCCAATCTCAGCAACAATAGACAGAAGAAATGTTTCAGCAGTTTACACAGATTACACTTGTTACAGATGAAGATCTGAAATCAATACTGTAACATCCCTCCAAAACCTTTTTCTATTTATATAATAGAAATAAGCGTAGATATTAAATTTATAAAAAAATCAACATATGTATTAGATATTGAAATTACATCATCCCGTATATCGTATTAAAAAAGAGACGTCCCTCTTATAGGGTTTTAATACATTCCATCAAATGTTTCGAAATAAAAACCAAATACAGCATGAAAAGGACAAAACAGGCGATCTTCTATCAGAAGACCCAAAACAGCCGATCTGCTATCAGAACAGAAAACAGGCGATCACCACGTAGAGACAGAAACAGGCGATCTCCTCCCGGCGACCACTCACTGAGGAGATCTACTCCCTGGAAGATACATCTGCTCCCGTGTAAAATACACGATCATCACAGTTTTAAGAGAAAACAGCCACATAACAATACAAAGGGTAAGCTAGATATTTTTAAACTTTAAATTATGAACTGGACAACCAACATAGATCAGCCTTTTTAAACATTCACAAAAGTCCATCACTTCCTCATTCATATCACACAGCCATCAAGAAATCACATATTTCACAATTCCTCAAAAGTCTTTCAATTCACATAATGCATCAAGTGTCTATCAATTTCAATGTTCCTCATTTCTCACGTCAGACTTCCACTGACTCATCACACATGACACTTGACACTACTTCCGGAAGACTTGTGCGTTGAACTTAGCATCCAGAGACATGCACCTATCATACTTCATTTGCTGTAATGTTTCCACAGCCATGCGCATCAACACAATCTCGATCTCAATTCATCACTCTCACAGTATGACAGGGTTAATCCATATAACAGGCCGAGCTCGTTCTTTTTCACACAACTCACCCATTCATATGAACCTCCTTCGACTCTCACCAACTGGATAACTTCCTCTATGTGATTCCATTATCTCAGCAGAGTCAGGATCGCCTCATTCACAGGATACTCACAGATCAATACACTTCATAACCAAATCTCAACACGGTATTTCTTTTCCTGAAAATACTATGTCTTGATCCCACATTCACGACATTCCACACATCATATAACACTTAAATGAATAATTCCAATCACAACAACAATCATTTCATGGTTCATATTTTCGAATATCACATTTAAATCTCAAACAGCTTCAAACAACACAAAACAGGGGAGTTCGAAAAACAACGCCAAAACCGGCGATCTCGTTCAAAAACAGAGGATTGTACAATAACAGTTGAAAAACCGGCGACCACGTCGCCCCCATCATCTTAATCATCAAATATAAGGATTTTCGTTGGAAATAAGGCTAGCTTCCCTTACCTGGACTTGCGCAAAACACCAAGAGCTCCAAAACCCACCGAGCTTAAAGGATGCCTTGGCTCTGTTTTAGCGTCTGGTTTGTGGAACTTGCAGAGAACCTCCCAGGTGCTCCAAGGGCAGTCGTCGCTCGTCGCACTGGTGCTTGAGGATTCCTGAATCGCAGCGCGAAGGAGAGAAAAGAGAAGGATGAAGATGCACTCCCTCTTTCACTCTTGAGTCACTGCAACGTTCATTGCCTCCTCGCAGTGGGTTTTTGAATCCAAGCCTACTTGTCTACGCATGCTGCTGACACCACCCCCTCTGCAAGAAAGCCAGAGTGTACGTTTCACTGAACAGTACGGCCACGGTTGTCTTCTTGTGCATGCCAACCACTTCCCTGAATAGTACGACCGCGAGTGTCTCTTGCGCATGCCAACTTTCTGATGTCATTATTCTGAACCACCCTTTTTGTCTACGTGTCGCGCGTGCAGTACGTCTGATGCTGCGAGCCTGGGTCCCACCTTATCTGCGTGAAACTCGACATCGTGCGATAACCTTCCACCGATGACCGCTCGCGCGATGACTATCCATCGAGGCCACATCCTGGAGGACGACCGATGTCTCACACTGGCAGACAACCGATGTCCACCCTGGAGGACCACCGATGTCTCACACTGGCAGACCACCGATGTCCCTCCCATCCTGGTTGATGACCGATGTTCCTCTCATGCTGTTGGCGATCTCTTACCGCCCTTGTGTGTGACGAGAACACATCGCCTTACTCTGCTCACCGATGTCACATCGTCACACCTTGCTGAAGGTTCATCCTCCCATCATGTTACGTCCAAGGTATCACCTCCAGATGACTTGGTGACGTCGGTAGCTTCACATTTCCAAGAGTAGATCAGCAGTACTCCTCGTGCTCCCATGCATGCAGCACTAAGGATGACTTCTTATGCTCAAGCATAGAGCTTTGCATGCACAGCGTATCTAAGGCTTAACCCACACCTTGATACGTGTGGTTTTGTGGAACCCACACTGGTTGATCCAGTATCTTGACTACGTACTACGTGCACTCCCGTCGATCACGTACACCATAGGCGATTGGCGGTCATGTCTTCTCTAGGCGACAGGCGATTATGTCCCAGAGAAGTCGGAGATCGCCTCCGTCTTCAATAACGGCGATCTCGTAGAAGACTTCTTAACTACACTTTTCTTCCTTTACTCTTCTTGATCCACACGTCATCCGACCGACCTCTACCAGCTGACCCCAGATCTTAGGCGACGTCCGAGGTCCGACTACTACGAAACTTCAATTACCAACTCTTTATATTTTAAATAATAACATCCTCTGAAATTATTTAAATATAATACTTTTATTCCAATTAGAGTTTCTAGGTCCTTACAAATACAAGTAGAATCCTATTCCAACACCTTGATCAATCTCTTTAGCTCTTAAGCAATCTCAGCACTTTTTGAAAACTCTCTCTTAGAAAAAACAACTTTGTCAAAAGCATTCACTTATTTAAAACAGTTTTTCTGAATTTATATAAAGAAAGTTTGTTATCAAACCTTAACAAACCCATAATTGCTTTCAAAAAGATTGGTCAAAGCATTTAATGACTGGGTGGATTACAACATTAAACTACCCCAGAACAAAACAATAAACCAGCACAGCAGCATCAAGCAAAGCAGAGGCTTCATCATCCTTCAAAGGATTTGGATTCTTCAAAACCTTGAACACCACTTGGTTCAACAATCTCCCCCTATTTGATGAAGACAAATCCCTGGTGCTTGTGTTGTACTGATTAAATCTGAAGCAGTTCCTGCAGAGAAAACATTTGCACTATCCAAAGCTTCTTACAGCAGCAAGTTAGATTATACCTTTTTTAACATAAAATTCAATCGGTTGTTTACACGAAACAATCGATTGTTTCTATCAGCAACAGCAGAAAACACTTTTATACTCAGAGATTTAAACATTTTTATGCATATAAGATACAGATATACAAGTACCAATAGTTCTCCCCCTATTTGTCTTCACAAAATAGATTTTAACATGTACCAAACATAGATTCTAAGAGAGATTATTTAGATCAAGAATACCTAACTCATTTCTTAAGAAGAAAAACCTCTCTTTTGGCAAAGGCTTTGTGAAGATGTCAGCTAGCTGCGGTTTGGTCTCCACAAACTTCACTTCACAGTTCCCATTTTGCACATGATCTCTGATGAAATGATGTCTTATTTCAATATGTTTGGTCCTTGAGTGCTGGATTTGATTTTTGGTAAGATTGATTGCACTTGTGTTATCATACATCAAAGGAACTTTGCTGATTTGTACACCAAAATCTGCAAGTTGTTGTTTGAGCCATAGGATCTGTGCACAGCAGCTACCAGCAACTATATATTCTGCCTCAGCAGTAGAGAGAGCAACACATGCTTGTTTCTTGCTATGCCATGAGATTAGGCTAGAGCCAAGAAGGTGACAAGTGCAACTTGTGCTTTTTCTATCTAGCTTGCAACCTGCAAAATCAGAATCTGAATAACCAATTAAATGTATTGGAGAATGAGAGGGATACCATAATCCTACAGATGATGTTCCTTTGAGATATTTCAGAATCCTCTTTGCAGCTTTGAAGTGTGATTCTTTAGGATTTGCTTGAAATCTTGCACATAGACACACCGCAAATATAATGTCCGGTCTACTTGCTGTTAGATAAAGCAATGATCCAATCAAACCTCTAAATTTTGTTTGATCTATACTCTTTCCAGCGGAATCTGCATCCATGTAGCAGCTTGATGGCATTGGAGTGGTTGCCTCTTTGCGATTCTCCATTTCAAACTTTTTGAGAATCTCCTTGCAATACTTTGATTGACTTAAGAAGATCCCATCCTTTGTTTGTTTAACCTGCAATCCAAGAAAGAAAAATAGTTCTCCCATCATAGACATTTAAAACTCACCTTTCATAGCAGCCACAAATTCTTCACACAACCTATCTTGTGTAGCACCAAAGATGATGTCATCAACATATATTTGCACAAGAATTATTTCTGCATGTGACTTCTTGATGAAGAGAGTCTTGTCTATCATTCCTCTTTCATAACCAAGAGATAGCAGAAAATTGCTAAGCCTCTCATACCACTGCCTTGGAGCTTGTTTCAGTCCATACAAAGCTTTCTTCAACTTGAAGACATGGTTGGGATACTTGTGGTCTTCAAAACCCGGTGGTTGATCTACATAGATTTCCTCATTGATGTAGCCTTTCAAGAAAGCACTTTTTACATCCATTTGGAAGAGTTTAAAACCACTCATACATGCAAAAGCCAGCAGCAGCCTCACAGCCTCCAATCTAGCCACAGGAGCAAAGGTTTCACCATAGTCTAAGCCCTCTTCTTGATTGTAGCCTTTGGCAACTAGCCTTGCTTTATTTCTAGTGATCACTCCTTCCTCATCTAGCTTGTTCCTGAAAACCCATTTTGCACCAATAATATTCATTTCATTAGTTCTAGGAAGAAGAAACCATACCTCATTTCTTTCAAATTGATTTAGCTCTTCTTGCATAGCTTCAAACCACTTCTCATCCTTGAGAGCTTCTTCAATTGACTTTGGTTCAATTTGAGAGACAAAAGTTGTGTGTCTGCAGTAGTTTGAGATGGAGCTATGTGTGGAGATACCTTCCTTTATCTACCCTATGATGTTATCCACTGACAGATCTCTTGGAATCCTCCACTCTTTGGACAGCTCACTCTGTTGCAGAATTTCAATCGGTTGTTTCTGCGAATCAACCGGTTGTTTTTCTGCACAGATATCCAGCTTCTCCAAACTAATGCTCTGTTCGTCTTCCTCAGCACTGATCTTTGGGTTCTCACTGATTCTGCGATCTACCTCATCAAAGACTACATGAACTGATTCTTCTACAGTCATCAACCTTTTGTTGTAGACTCTATAAGCATGGCTTGTGAGTGAATAACCAATGAAAATACCAAGGTCAGCTTTCTCATCAAATTTTCCCAAACTTTCCTTTCCATTGTTGAGAACAAAACAGTTACAGCTGATCCAGCATCTTGACCAAAGCGTTGGAACTTCTCCTTTTCAAACCTCATCCTCTCCAGCTTCACGCCAAGTACACCGATGACCTTCACCTGATAATCCTCAAAGAGACCTGAAAAAACAGTATGGCGCCTCTGCGGCCGGTTGCGCTCCGACGCTCAAGTCAGTGATCGAATCAACAAATAATTTCAGAGAAAACTCAGAACCGTGTGCAAGTGAATCACCACCAATGAAAAGAAAAACCTCTCCCAAATTCCGTTAAGAATTCTATATATATACCTGAGTCTTTCTCTCTCTTGATGATTATTCCTCTTGACACGTGGATAACATCTGGTCATACACGTGTCACCATCTGGAGCACCTGCAGCTGAAACGTTACTTTCACTTTGCTCCAGCGACTAAGTTATCCACACAGGGAGTAGCTTAGTGCACAAGCTACTCTGGGCACAACCTTAACATGGTGAGCTGGTTAACACTGGGTATCACGACTCACACTACACATGGTGGCAGATATGCCACTTATCTTCTCTACTTTGGCAGCAGACATGCCACTTATCTTCTGTATTTAGACCATATAATAAGTTCTTACCAAGTCTTCTCAAATACTCGGCGATGTGCTCCTTTCGGCGATTTGTTGACCACTTGATCTCCTAATCTTCACACACGGTGATCATGTGCAATCTAGGCGATTACTGATTACATACGAGAGAAATCGGAGACCGCCGCCTTCTTCAACAAACGACAATCTCATCAACTTCTAAGCTACACTTTCCTTTCTCTTACTCTGCTTGATCCACGTGTCCCCCTCAAGCATGCCCACAGGATTACCTCACAATTACGTCATCACACCTGACTACTTGGTCAGTACCCACCGATCACCCTTCTCCGAGGGAACACACCGATGACTGATCACCCTTCTCTGAGGCAACACACTGATAACTGATCACCCATCTCTGAGGAGGCACACCGATCACCCTTCTCCGAGGGAACACACCGATGACTGATCACCCCTCTCTGAGGGGACACACTGATGACTGATCACCCCTTTCCGAGGAGGCACACCGATCACCCTTCTCCGAGGGAACACACCGATGACTGATCACCTCTCTCTGAGGGGACACACTGATGACCGATCACCCGCTAATCCAAGCTGCCTCCGAGGTCCACTCCACGTGGCTTTGGCCCATGCTGTGGGACCCAGCTGACGTGGTTCACCCTTTACTATCTGTTCTCGACAACCGAGGTCTGGCCACTACAACAGCCAAAGACTTTGAGGTGACTGATGTTAGGCTTTCTTCCATTGAAAAGTTCATATGGAGTTTTCTTCAAAATGGGCCTTATAAGCTCCCTATTCATCACATAACAAGAGGTACTCACTGCATCTGCCCAAAAATACTTAGGAAGTGAAGATTCACTAAGCATTGTCCTTGCAAGCTCTTCAAGAGACCTGTTCTTCCTCTCTACAACTCCATTTTGCTGTGGTGTTCTTGGAGCAAAGAAATTGTGTAGGATGCCCAACTTCTCACAGAACTTGACAAACTTCTCATTTTGAAATTCTCCTCCATGGTCACTCCTTATTGAGCCTATGTTGCTGCCCTTTGTGTTTTGAAGTCTTCTTGCTAGCTTTTGAATGCAGCAAGGGTATCACTCTTTGATTCCAAGAACAAGGTCTAAGTGTACCTAGAGAAATCATCAACAATAACAAGAGCATAATAATTTCCACCAAGACTCATAGTTCTAAAGGGTCCAAAGAGATCCATGTGAAGGAGTTCAAGAGGTCTCAATGAAGAGACAACATCTTTGGTTTTAAAAGAACTTTTCACTTGTTTCCCTTTTTGGCAAGCATTACAAATGTGATCCCTCTCAAACTTGAGTTTTGGCAGCCCAATCGCAAGATCTTTTGATATTAGCTTGTTAAAATGATTCATGTGAATATGAGCAATTCTTCTATGCCAAAGCCAAGATTCATCTTGCTTGGATAAAAGACATCCAATTGAACATGGTGAAGAGATATCTAGAAGATACACATTATTAACTCTCTTACCTACCAACATTACCTCTTTAGTGTTGGGTAGATAGATTTCACATGTGTTTGCCTTGAACATCACTTGATACCCCTTGTCACACAGTTGGCTAATACTCAGCAGATTATGCTTTAGGCCTTCAACAAAGAGCACATCATGAATCACCAAGATGCTCTCATCTCCTATGGATCCTCTTCCAAGTATTCTTCCTTTGTTGTTATCTCCATAGGTGACATAACCCTCTTACTTGAAGGATATTCTCAGGAACTTTGATTTGTCCCCTGTCATATGCTTGGAGCATCCACTGTCCAAGTACCAAAGCTGCTTCCTTTCCTCCAAGTTTTCCTACAAAGAAAATTCTCAAGTACATAGGTTTGGTCCCCTTATGAATGAGGGTCCATCTGGTTTATACTCATCAATATAAGCTTTATTTTTCTTGGGAATCCACTTCATAAGCCCTTTAGGAACAGCATGTTTTCTGATTTTACAGAATCGCACAGAATGACCTCTTTTCATGCAATAGAAGCATGTAACAATCGATTATTTCGATGGTCCAATCGATTGTTTTTCTGGCTTTTTTGAAAAAGATTTTGAAAATCTATCTTGTTGGTTTTGTGGATTAAAACCCAATCCTGATTTTCCAAAAACACACTTTTGAGATGCTAGCACACTTTCAAAGTTGGATTGGCCTTTAGAAAGCTTATCCACTATTTTAACAAGATAGTGGACCTTCTTTTCAAGATTTTCGCAATTTTCACAAACTAGAGTGTCACACTTGCAAGAGGAGTTTTTGTAAATGATTTCCAGATTTTCAAAATCCATTTTTGAATTTTCTAAATCCTCCTCCAGTGCTTTTACCCTGTTTTCAAGCCAGCTATTCTTTTCTTTCAATCGATTGTTTAAGAGAGCCAATTGGTTCGCTTCTTCATGTGTTTCTTGAAAGGCTTGAAGCAATTGACCATAATTTTCAGAGTTTGAAGAGTTTGATGAACTTACACTACATGAGTCATCCTCCCTTCTGGCCATTAAGCAAAGATTGAGGTTTTTCTTATTTTGTCTTTTCTTCCTTCTTGCTTGACTCTTTGTCATTGCTTCCTTTGGTTCATGAGCAGCCTTGAGAGCCTCCCACATTTTCTTAGCAGTTTTGCACTTTGATATCCTGAAAAATTCATTAGTATCTAGTGCAGAAGCTATAATGTTTTGAGCAGACCTATCAAGCTGAGCCATTTTACATTCATCATCTGTCCATTTGGATAGAGGTTTTATAGTAAAGGAATTATTCTTTTTGAACTTTGGAATGTAAGGACCATTCTCAATTGAGTCCCAAATTCTTTGATCAATTGATTCAATAAAGATTTTCATTCTTGCTTCCCAAAACTTATAATTCAATCCACAGACTAAAGGTGGTTTGTAGATTGAAGCACCCTCCTCAAAAGATAGTTTTCCAGCCATAAAAAAAAAATTTAGATCAACTTGAATAACTTTCAAGAACCAAGCTCTTGATGCCAATTGTTAGAAATTATGGCTTTAAACTAGAGGGGGGTGAACTATTTAAAGAGGTTTTCGCAGACTTTTTGAAGCTAGAATGAATTTATCTCAGAAACCAATTGATTAAGAAATTCAATTAGCCAAAACAGTAAGCCAAAACTACACTATCAGAAAAACAATCAGTTGTTTCTTCGAAACAATCGGTTGTTTATATCAGCAAACAACAAACAAACTGAATTTAAAGAGTAAGGGATAGAGAGATTGTACACAGTTGTTTATACTGGTTCACTCCAACCTAGAGCTACATCCAGTCTTCTCAGAACCCCTGAGGAAATCCACTAAGCAATCACACCTTGATCACTTACACAACAACCAAGAGAATGACCTTGAAAACCTCAAGACACACACTCTCCTTGGTCAACACTAAGATTGCTAATCTTGAACACCTCAAGAACTCACAGCCAATCTCAGCAACAATACACAGAAGAAATGTTTCAGCAGTTTACACAGATTACACTTGTTACAGATGAAGATCTGAAATCAATACAAGTAGAATCCTATTCCAACACCTTGATCAATCTCTTTAGCTCTTAAGTAATCTCAGCACTTTTTGAAAACTCTCTCTTAGAAAAAACAACTTTGTCAAAAGCATTCACTTATTTAAAATAGTTTTTCTGAATTTATATAAAGAAAGTTTGTTATCAAACCTTAACAAACCCATAATTGCTTTCAAAAAGATTGGTCAAAGCATTTAATGACTGGAGCGTATTCAGTTTCAAATCATTTAAAGCTCAGTCAAAGAAAACAGTTATTCTGTTATGGTTCCAAAACAAACAATCGATTGTTTCCTCGAATCAATCGGTTGTTTTGTTACTTAACAGATTTCACTATTTGAAAAGAGTTTTCAAACTTTCTCAAAACACCTAAGTGTAAACAATCGGTAGTTTCGACAGAACAATCGGTTGTTTCAACGTAGTTTGAAAAACACTTTACTTTGTTTAAAGATTGAGATGCTAAGTGCTTTGAAATTTAATCTAAGGGTGGATTACAACATTAAACTACCCCAGAACAAAACAATAAACCAACACAGCAGCATCAAGCAAAGCAGAGGCTTCATCATCCTTCAAAGGATTTGGATTCTTCAAAACCTTGAACACCACTTGGTTCAACACATGCAAGGTTTTTTTATCAAATTGCCATGGTCTTCCTAAGAGTATATGGCAAGCTTCCATAGGCACTACATCACATAAAACCTTGTCTTTGTAGTTCCCTATGGAAAACTTGATTTCCACTTGCTTATCTACACTTAGTTCCCCATTCTCATTTATCCATTGCAACTTGTATGGCTTAGGATGAGGCACTACTTGTAGATTGAGCTTTTCAACCATTCTAGAGCTACAACAATTGCAGCTTGATCCACTATCCACAATGAGAGAACATATATTTTCTAAAACTTTACATCTTGTGTGAAAGATGTTCTGTCTTTGTGTCTCCATAGATGCACTAGGATGATTGTTGAGGGTTCTCCTAATCATTAGCAATTCTCCCTCTAATGGATCTACCCTCTTATCCTCTCCCCCTTCCTCTCTTTCACTTGGCTCATCCTTGCCACTAGTGTACTCATCTACACCTTTCAAAAACAAAGTCCTTTGTTTGGGCATTGTGCTTGCACATGCCCTCTTCCATAGCACTTAAAGCACTTAACGTCCCTAGCTCGGATGGGTGGGGTGGAGGCATCTTTGGCTAAGGGTTTGGCAGTTTCCCTAGGTTTTTCTTTTGATGTACTACCCTCCCTTCTATATTCTCTCTTGGGATAGGAATTAGAGTAGGATCCAACCTTTAGACTTGAAGTTTTGTGCAAATTTTGTTGCTCAACTTTAATGCAAAGTTGGACCAAGTCATTCAAGTCTTGGTATGGAAGGAGTTCTACTCTATCCCTTGTCCCAAGTGAGAGGCCACTAAGGAACCTAGCTATGGTGATATGCTCCTCTTCTCTAATGGAGGCTCTCATCATGTAGAGCTCCATTTTTTGTCTATACTCCTCAACACTCATATTGTTTTGCCGGAGTCTTTGGAGCTTGTCCATCAACTCCCTATGGTAGTATGAGGGTATGTGGCGACGTCTTAGGGCTCCCCTAAGGTCGTTCCAATATTCAATTGGAGGTTCCCTATGAAGACGTCTTTCTCTTTCGAGAGAGGCCCAGCAATACATGGCGTTCCCTTGGAAGCTAAGGGTGGCTAGAGGTACCTTGCGTTCTTCACTCACCCTATGGCAAGCAAAGAGTTGCTCTACTTTCATCTCCCAATCTAGGTAGGTTTCTACACTCTCCTTACCATGGAAATGAGGTAGGTCTACTCTAACCTCCCTTGGGCCCTCTTGCTCCCTTTGCCTATTTCTTCTAGGGGGTGGTTGGTAGTAGTCATACATTCTAAGGCTTCCCTCCCCTAGAGACACTTGGATTTGTGAATGAGATGCATGAGTTTGAGATTTTTTTTTTGATTTTTGTGACTTCTCTTCTTGGACTTTAGTCAACTCATTAATTTTAGACTCATTCTCCAATTGTCTAAAAGAAATCATTTGCACGGCTTGTGAAACTTCTTCCAAAAGAGTTTTCATAGATTTTAATTCATTTTCAATAGACTTTGGAGAATGAGAAGAAGAAGACATGACTAAAGCTTTGTGTGTAGAAGTATTTTACCTTGAGAAAATTTAGGGAAGTCAAAGAAGGTAGTCTTCCAGGTAAGGGAGGTGAGTCACAATGGACTACTTAAATACCAAGCCTTGCCTTAGCCAAAGACTATCCCTCAATGTCTTCACACAAAGCTTTCTCTTAGTAAACCACTTAAAACACAATCAAGTTGAAGAAATCCTTTTTGATGCAAGAAAACAATGCAAACTAGCTAATTAACCAAGCAAAGAATTAACAAACCTAAACAAGGCAAGACAATTAGCAAACGTAATTAATTAAGCAAGGAAAACAATTAAAAACAATTCATACATGCTAAACCAATTAAAGTCTACACTAGTCGGTCCTAGGTGAGGCTTCTTGGACACTTGGAGCCCTTGAAGACACACTCACCGTCTAATCACATAATTAAAGAAGTAATTAATAAGGTTAAGTTGCAAAGAAGATTAAGAAAACCCCTTTTGTTGATCCTTGTTTTGCTATTAGCACTCCCTTGGTTGTCTTTTCTTTGTTGGGCCCTCCAAGTGTTTGTGGTGTTTTTGAGTAATATTTGTTTGCTGCCCTTGCTTTGGCTCCTCTTAGAATTAGGAAATTAATTCTCCAATCCAGCACCTATCACACAAGCTAGACCTCACTCAAGTTAAATTTCTACTCAAATAGGCACCAATTGAGAAACAATTCCAACACCAAATTTAGAGGCCAAAGGATTAAAGCAAGAAACAAATTAATTAGAAAAACAGTACCACCAAATGGAGTTAAAAATTGTGACAAGTAGAAAGAGTTCCAAAGAAATATAAAACAAGCAAATAAAGGTACTCAAAGAAAGGTAGGCACACAAAGTGAATCCTAAGAATAGCACTAGAATTGATTTAAAAAAAACAAAAACAGCACCACTAAAAAACTGTTGTGGCCAGAAAACGTGATTTTCCCCAATTTATGCTGAGCTGTCCTTTACAGATTTGCCTCTGAAAATTGATATGCAAATATTTCAAGATCTCAACAAGATTCTGGGACAGATTTCACCCAAAACGCATGAGCCATTTTTTTTTAATAAATTTTTCAAAAACAGTGTTCAGTTATGCCAACTGGAGCGCCCAGATTTGCACACTGTTTTTAAAATATTTATCATTTTTTTTCTAATTGTTTTTTTGACCTGATTCTTTTTTTGTCTTTTCAACAAAACCTCAATCTTGCATTTTCCAGAGAATCAAAACTTTCCTATGTGGCAAAATAATTTTCCTAAGCAAAAACATCCAGCACAGATTGATGCAAAACAGGGGATTCTGTGTAAAATGAAAAAACAGCAAGATATACCAAAAGACACAAAGGAAAATGATGTAAAAGAATTTGTGTAGAACTAAAACACAAATATGAACTCAACCTAAAATTAAAAAGGCACCAAAAGCTCAAAAACCCAGCAGATTCAAATCAAACTTTTAGACCAAAATCAAGAAACAAATAAGCCAAACAAAGTACTACTTATGATTTTATGACATTTTGGAGAAACATGACTTAGACAACATATATAGATTCAAAAATTAAAGACTCAAAGAGCATAAAATGAACCAAAATAAAAATTGCAATAAAGACTCAAAACCTAAAAGAAAAATAGCAACACAAAGGTGTATGGAATCCTACCAAAAAAATTGCACAAAGATTGCTCAAGAACAATTGAACAAGATGCACCAACTGGAATTTCCAAACAGCACACCAATTCAAATTAAAAATTAAAAAAACAGCAAGACAAGTATGGAAAACAAAGATGAACAACAATGATTAAAGAAGAACTCAAAATTAAAAAGGACCAAGAACTACTCATCTTTGAAGAACCCCATGCTCATGATACCAAATGATGGCCTTCACATGTTGAGCTCTCCTTGGATGTTGAAGATGGTGCGGAAGCAATGGTTGAAATGAGCAAGACCCTCCTAGGAGTGATGGTGATCTTGAAGGTGCATGAAGTGTATGAGAGTAGGGAGGTTTGGCCAACCCTTGGTGAGGTGAAGAAAAATGAAGATCAATTCCTAGAAGCTAGGAGAGAGCAAAGCTAGGCACAAATTTGGCAGCATAACTTTACTCATATTAATCTTCAAAATACAAGGTGTAGGCTACCCTTTTTATAAGCTAAAGGGTGACCACCAAGCTTAACCTAATTCTAATGAAATGTGCCACAAATGTAATGTAATTTTGGTCACATGGAACACACACACTCACACATGGCCGGCCCTAGGTGCTAGAATGTTCCAACGTGAGCACCAAGCTAGGGTACATCAAAAAGTGAGCAAGTTTTGCTTTCTACACTACACTAATCTACTAAGCTACCCCTAATGGGCCTCAAAGTAGCATGTGATGGCATTTTCATGTGTTCTTCTTGAATCAAAGTAGAAATAGATGGAGCGGAAGCAATGGATGAGTGAAACAAGACCCTCCTAGGAGTTGTGTTGGTCTTGAAGGTGCATGGTGAGTATGGGTTGAGTGGTTCGGCCAGCCCAAGGGAGAAGGTGAAAGGATTGAAGTTTATAGCCTAGATTTCTAGGAGGAGTAAAGCTTGTGCACAAAAAATGGCAGCATAACATTACTCAAAATAAACTTGAAAATACATGAGGTAGGCCTCCTTATTTATAGATTTAGGAGCCTTGGTGAGCAAGCTTAAAGGGTAGGGATGGAAATACAAAAAGTGGGGCTGCCTAGGGTATTGACTTTAGTCAAACCACACCATCATCCTAATATTCTAGAAGATAGGTCAAAAATGCAACATTTGATAGTACACCCCTCCTTCTTTTGCTAAAGGCACCTATTTGCTAGCACACCCCTCCTTCTATTGCTAAGGGCACCTTTTTGATAGCACACCCCTAAGTGAGCAAGTTTTGCTTTCTACACTACACTAATCTACTAAGCTACCCCTAATGGGCCTCTAAGTAGCATGTACAAGGTCTTCTCTCTTCCATCCGTGGCTTCTTTGATGTGTGCTTGGATATGTTTAGCCATGGATCTTGTGAGAGGTCCTAGACGGTCTAGCTCCATGGATAGCCTCCCTCCTTCACGTCCTAGACGCTCACTTCTTGGAGCTAGACGCTCCTCTTGGTCTAGACGGTCTTCTTGGTTTGGGCCTTGGCTTCCTTGGCTAGATGTGCTTGGCCCTCCTCCATCATTCCCTCCCCCTTGGAAAGGATTTGTCCTCAAATCCAGCTCGTCATCGTCATTGGTACCTACAAATGGAAAAAGATCAATTACATTAAATGTGTCATGTACTCCATATTCAAGAGGTAGGTCCAATTTATATGCATTGTTGTTGACTCGCTTAAGGACTTGGAAGGGTCCATCACCTCGGGGACTTAGTTTGGACTTCCTTTGATTTGGAAATCTATCTTTTCAAAGATGAAGCCAAACTAAGTCTCCTTCCTCAAAAATTATTTCTCTCTTCCCTTTGTTGTTGTGTTTTGTGTATTTCTCATTTTGTTGTTGTATTTGAATTTTAATCTTCTCATGCATTTTCTTGACAAAATCAGCCTTGATTACTCCTTCCTTATGCACAAAATCTTGTGGATTAGGAAGGGGAATTAAATCCATGGGCGTGAGAGGATTAAAACCATATACTACCTCAAAAGGAGAAGCATTAGTAGTCTTGTGAACTACTCTATTGTAAGCAAATTCAATGTGGGGAAGGTACTCATGATGGCATTTTCATGTGTTCTTCTTGAATCAAAGTAGAAATAGATGGAGCGGAAGCAATGGGTGAGTGAAACAAGACCCTCCTAGGAGTTGTGTTGGTCTTGAAGGTGCATGATGAGTATGGGTTGAGAGGTTTGGCCAGCTCAAGGGAGAAGGTGAAAGGATTGAAGTTTATAGCCTAGATTTCTAGGAGGAGTAAAGCTTGTGCACAAAAATGGCAGCATAACATTACTCAAAATAAACTTGAAAATACATGAGGTAGGCCTCCTTATTTATAGATTTAGGAGCCTTGGTGAGCAAGCTTAAAGGGTAGGGATGGAAATACAAAAAGTGGGGCTGCCTAGTGATGGAAGAGGCCTAAGCTCAGGCCCAACAACTAGGTCCATGGCAAAGAGGATTCAAGAAGAGTGGGACTCTACTACTGATGGCAGAGAAACTTTTCTCTACATATTCAAAGACCCTTCAGAGGACTACAAGGAGTAAAGCCCAAGCCATGGGAGCTGAGCATAAATTAATTTTAGTTTATTTATAATTTCAGTAGAGTAGGGTTCATTTAGCACAATCGGGGGTGTATTTAACAATTTAGCTTGTACCTAGGCCTTTTAGGGTAGGAATGTAGCCCTACCTTCTAGAAGCATGCTAAGGGGCTGCATTGACCTTTAGTCAACACCCTAGCAGCCCCCTCTTTTATGTATTCCCCATCCTACCCTTGTTCCTTACTCTCCAAGGCACCATCTCCTATAAATAGGGTGCTTTGGCTCATGTTTTTTTAAGATTAATTTATATGAGTAAATGCTGCCAAAATTATGCTAGCTTCTACTCTTTGTCTAGTCTCTCTAGGTTAGACACTTTGATCTTCATCTTCACCTTCCTCCAAGTGATTTGGCCTAACCTATCACTCTCCATACCTTTCATGCACCTACAAGGAACCCATAGCTCTATATGAGTCATCCTTGACCCATATCATCCATAGCTTCCACCACCTTTTTACCTCATATTTTAAGAAGAACAAATGGTCATGAAGAACAACCTATCATTTGGTATCTAGAGCTTTGGTTCTTCAAGAGATAAGTGTTCTCTTCATTTTATTTTTTGAGTCTTCTTTATTCCATGTTGTTCATCATATCCTTAAATGTCTTGCTGTTTTTAATTTCTTTTTAAGTTGGTGTTGCTGTTTTTAAATTTCTATTTGGTATTTTTGGTTCAACTTGATCTTGAACTTCCATTTTCAAACTGTTTTAGGTTCCTTTTGTGTTGGCTGTTCTATTTTTATTTTATTTGAGTCTTATTGATGTTTTTAATCGGTGCAAACTGTTTGTGGTTGAGTCATTTTGATTTTTGAATCCATACAAGTTTTGTCAAAGTCATGTTCATCCTACAATGTCATAAATTCCAAGTTGTGCCTTTTATTGTTGATTTGGTTGCTTGATTTTGTTTTGAGTGCAGTTTATATTTCTGGTTTTGAAGCTTTGGTGCCTTTTATATTTTCATATTTGAGTTCATACTTGTGTGTTAGTTCCATACAAGTTCGTATCCAATCATTTCCATTGTGTTTTTGAAGTTTCTTTACCGTTTTCTAATTTCAAGTTAGGATTTCTCTGTTTTCACTGCTACTGTGCTGGCTGGAATCGTTCCCAGAAAATACATTTGTTGGTAAAAAATTCTGAAATTTTGGATTTGAGTAGTTTGATGTGTTAAGAAAAAGTGAAAAAAAGAAGCACATCAAAATTCAAAATACAAAAAAAATGATAAATGAAATACGAATAGAGTGCAAAAATCCTGACTCTGAAAAAACGCTGACGCGGCAGTGATTTCGGAAAAATTATTACAATTATTTGACTCACTGTTTTGGTGAAATTCCAACGCCTATATTGAGCTAAAACATTGAAGTTTCTGTGGTTAAAATTTCAAGCTCAAATTTGAAGTATTCTGTCCAGCATAAAATTGGAAAGTTGTGAAAAAATTTACACAAAAAATTCTGTAGTGCTGTTTTGGTTTTATTCATCTATTCTAGTTCCATTCACTAGGATTCCACTTTGTGTGCTACCTTTTTCTTGTGTGCCTTAATTTTTTGCTTGTCAAATTTTATTGAATACTCTTTCAAGTCTTGTCAAATATCAACTCCATTTGCAGTAGTCCTTGATTTTAAATTTGAGTTTTGTTGCTTTAAAACTTGCTTGACCTCTCTTTGGTGGATTTGACCTAAAAAGTGCTTTGGTGAGTGTGGAGCTAAAATTTTGTTTTGGTGAAAGCCATATCACTAAAGAGGAGCTGGATTAAAGATTTAAGGTTGAATAACCTAAGGAGACAAAGCAAGGGACAGCAGCAACCTCATTGAAAAATACACAAATATACACAAAGGAGCTACAAGTGAAGAAGTGCATAGAATAGGACTTTAAATTTTTGTGCACCAAAATTTGTTAACCTAATTTCTTTGTATTTCTTTGAGTTGTAATTTGCAAGGACATTGATTAATTAGTGGATTAATACGTCTTAGACGGTGAGTGTGTCTTCAAGGTTCCAAAGTGCCAAGAAGCCTCACCTTAGGATTCGACTAGTTTTAAAAGCTTTCTAGATAGCAATTTTCATTTGTGTTTTATTGCTTTACATATAGTTTTTCTTGCATAAAAATTTTGTTTTTATCTTTGATTGTGCTCTAAGTAAATTGCTTAGAGAAAGGTTTCTGAAAGTGTTGTGGGATAGTATCTGGCTAAGGAAAGGCTTGGTACTTAAGAGATCCTAGTGATCCACCTCCCTTTCCTGGGAAATTACCTACTTCACTCCACTTATCTTTCTTTTTGAAAATTACTTTTATCACAAACCCTAAACATGTCTACTCATTCTTCAAGTCATAGTGAAAGTGATAGAAAATCCACAAAATCTCTTTTGAAACAATTGGCTAGAGATTTTCAATCACTATCACTAAGACAATTGCAACATGAGGCTCAACTTTTGGAAGATAAAAAAGAAAGAGATGCCCATCTTGCACTTTTGGAAGAGGAGTTGAGAATTGTTAGAGAAAAAGATGAATACATTCGAAAATTAAAAAAATCACATGCATCACATGCATCTAGTTCTAGGTCAAGTGACTCACATGTTGAGGGGAGTCTGAGAGTAAATGATTATTATCAACCTCCACCTAGAAGAACTAGGAGAGAAAGCCACCCAAAAGAAACTAGGGTAGACTTACCTCATTTTTATGGAAAGGAAAATGTTGAAACATACCTAGATTGGGAAATGAAAGTAGAACAACTTTTTGCTTGCCATCATGTTAGCGAGGAAAGGAAAGTACCCTTAGCCACTTTAAGCTTTCAAGGAAATGCTATGTATTGGTGGACAGCCCTAGAGAGAGATAGGCGCCTCCACAGGGACCCTCCCATAGAATATTGGAATGACCTTAAGGGAGCCTTGAGACGCCGCCATATTCCTTCATACTATGATAGGGAGTTAATGGACAAGCTCCAAAGACTCCAACAGAAAAACATGAGTGTAGAGGAGTATAGGCAAAAGATGGAGCTCTACATGATGAGAGCCTCTATTAGGGAAGAAGCCACCACCACCATAGCTAGGTTCCTAAGTGGTCTCAATCTTGAGATAAGGGATAAAGTAGAACTTTTGCCCTACAGGGACTTGAATGATTTGATCCAACTTTGTATAAAAGTTGAACAACAAAATTTGAGAAAGGGATCAAGTCGCAAGGAGAGTTCTTACTCTAACTCTTATCCCAAGAGAGAGTATAGAAGAGAAAAGGAGGATAGTCTTTCAAAGGATAAATCCAAAGAAACTCCCAAGAGTGTAGGAAAAGATGTGTCTACCTCACAACCCCGCAGTAGAGACATCCAGTGCTTCAAGTGTCTTGGTAGAGGCCATATAGCATCCCAATGCCCAAATAGGAGAACCATGATCTTAAGAGGGAGGGATGAGTATAGCAGCCAAGATGAAGAGTCTAGTGGGGAAGAAGAGAAGGAAAGTAGTGAGGGGGCATATCCTTGTGAGGGAGAATTAATGATGATCAGAAGAACCCTCAACAATCAACCTAGTGTGAACCATGAAACACAGAGAGAGAACATCTTTCATACAAGATGCAAAGTTTCAGAAAACATTTGTTCTCTCATTGTGGATAGTGGCTCTTGCTGCAATTGTTGTAGCACTAGGATGGTTGAAAAGCTTAATCTACAATTAATACCTCATCCAAAACCTTACAAACTTCAGTGGATAAATGAAGATGGGGAATTAACTGTAGATAAGCGGGTAAAAATCAGTCTTTCTGTGGGGAACTATAAAGATGAGATTTTATGTGATGTAGTACCCATGGAAGCCTGCCACATCTTATTGGGAAGACCATGGCAATTTGACAAGAAAACCATCCATAATGGTCTTACCAACGAGATAACTTTTACCCATAGGGAAAAAAAGTTTGTACTTTATCCTTTAACACCTTCACAAGTGGTAAAGGACCAAGTACAAATGAAAATAAAAAGAGAAAATGAGAAAAAGAAAAAAAAAATAGGAAAACAAGAGAAAATCCTTAGGAACGATGTTGAGGCGTGGGAAAAGAGTGTTCCTTCCCACAAGGTTATTCAGAAAGAAGAAAAAATTTGAAAGTAAAATTGAAAAGATACTTCTATCTGAACAACCTTCAGGCCTCCTTCTGTGTAAAGGAACACTTGCATGCACTGCCACACTTTCTGAAGTTTGTGAACTACCTCTTCAAGTCCAAAAACTTTTAAAAGAATTTGGTGATGTATTCCCTGAGGAAGGACCTATTGGACTTCCACTTGTTAGGGGTATAGAACACCAAATAGATTTAGTTCCGGGAGCTAGTTTACCAAATAGACCAGCTTACAGAACTAATCCGGAAGAGACTAAGGAGATAGAGTCACAGGTTCAGGATTTGTTGGAGAAAGGCTGGGTTCAAAAAAGCCTAAGTCCTTGTGCTGTACCTGTTTTGTTGGTTCCAAAGAAAGATGGCAAGTGGAGAATGTGTTGTGATTGTAGGGCCATCAACAATATCACCATCAAATACAGGCATCCAATTCCTAGACTTGATGATATGCTTGATGAATTGCATGGGTCTACCATATTTTCCAAGATTGACCTTAAAAGTGGATATCACCAAATTAGAATTAAAGAAGGTGATGAGTGGAAAACTGCTTTTAAGACCAAATTTGGACTATATGAGTGGTTAGTGATGCCTTTTGGACTCACTAATGCACCTAGCACTTTCATGAGGCTTATGAATCATGTCTTTAGGGATTGCATAGGTAAGTATGTAGTAGTCTATTTTGATGATATCTTAGTATATAGTCAAAGCCTAGAGTCCCACATAAGTCACCTTAGGGAGGTTCTTTTAGTGCTTAGGAAAAATAGTTTGTTTGCCAATATAGATAAATGCACTTTTTGTGTAGATAGTGTAGTGTTTTTAGGTTTTATAGTAAACAAAAATGGGGTACATGTTGACCCCGAGAAAATCAAAGCCATCCAAGAGTGGCCAACCCCGCAAAATGTAGGAGATGTTAGGAGCTTTCATGGTCTAGCAAGTTTTTATAGAAGATTTGTTCCTAACTTCTCAAGTCTAGCTTCACCACTCAATGAGTTAGTAAAGAAAGAAACTCCATTTTGTTGGACAGAGAAGCATGAGCAAGCCTTTCAAAGTTTGAAAGCTCAACTCACTAATGCACCCATTCTAGCTTTGCCAAACTTTTCAAAAAATTTTGAGCTAGAGTGTGATACATCAGGAGTAGGAATAGGTGCTGTGTTGTTGCAAGGTGGGCACCCAATTGCATATTTTAGTGAAAAACTTCACGGTGCCACCCTCAACTACCCCACCTATGACAAAGAGCTTTATGCACTTGTGAGGGCCCTACAGACTTGGGAACACTATCTAGTTTCAAAAGAATTTATCATACATAGTGATCATGAGTCTTTGAAATATCTAAGGGGTCAACACAAGTTGAACAAAAGACATGCAAAGTGGATGGAATTTCTTGAGCAATTTCCATATGTTATCAAATACAAGAAGGGCAGTACAAACATTGTGGCTGATGCTCTCTCAAGGAGACATATCCTCTTTTCTAAACTTGGAGCCCAAATTCTTGGATTTGAAAACATACCTGAACTTTATAAAGAAGATCAGGATTTTGCACCCACTTTTGCTGAGTGCCAACATAGAGCACAAGGAGGTTTTTATGTTTCTGAGGGGTACTTATTTAAAGAAGGAAAACTTTGCATACCCCAAGGAACACATAGAAAACTCCTTGTAAAAGAATCACATGAAGGAGGACTCATGGGCCATTTTGGAGTTGATAAAACTCTTGAGCTTTTGAAAGGAAAATTCTTTTGGCCACACATGAGGAAAGATGTCCAAAGACATTGTCATAGATGCATTTCATGTTTAAAAGCTAAGTCTAAGACAATGCCTCATGGACTCTACACTCCTTTACCTTTTGCAAGTGCTCCTTGGGAAGATATAAGCATGGATTTCATATTAGGACTTCCTAGGACACAAAGAGGTTTTGATTCCATTTTTGTGGTAGTGGATAGGTTTAGCAAGATGGCTCATTTTATACCTTGCCATAAAGTGGATGATGCTAGCAACATCTCTAAGCTCTTCTTTAGAGAAGTGGTAAGACTACATGGTTTACCTAAGACTATAGTGTCGGATAGAGATCCTAAATTTATTGGCCATTTCTGGAGAACTCTCTGGGAAAAGCTAGGAACTAAGTTGAACTTCTCAACTTCTTGTCATCCTCAAACGGATGGACAAACTGAAGTTGTAAATAGATCTCTTTCCACTATGCTTAGGTCAATCATGAAAGGAAACCACAAATCTTGGGATGAGTACCTTCCTCATATTGAGTTTGCATATAATAGGGTAGTTCATAAAACTACTAATATTTCTCCTTTTGAGGCTGTGTATGGGTTCAATCCTCTTACTCCTTTGGATTTGTTACCTCTACCTAATCCACAAAATTTTGTGCATAAGGAAGGAGTAACGAAGGCTGAATTTGTAAAGAAAATGCATGAGAGGATTAAGAACCAAATACAACAACAAACAGAGAAATACATGAAACATAGCAATAAGGGGAAGAGAGAGATGATTTTTGAGGAGGGAGACTGGGTTTGGCTTCACCTTAGAAAAGATAGATTCCCTAATCAGAGGAAGTGTAAACTTAGTCCCCGGGGTGATGGTCCTTTCCAAGTTCTCAAAAGAATCAATAATAATGCATATCAAATTGACCTGCCTGAGGAATATGGAGTACATACTACCTTCAATGTTATGGATCTAACACCCTTTGCAGGTAGAGAAAATGAAGAGGCAGAAGCATGTGATTTGAGGACAAATCCTCTTCAAGAGGGAGGGGATGATGGAAGAGGCCTAAGCTCAGGCCCAACAACTAGGTCCATGGCAAAGAGGATTCAAGAAGAGTGGGACTCTGCTACTGATGGCAGAGAAACTTTTCTCTACATATTCAAAGACCCTTCAGAGGACTACAAGGAGTAAAGCCCAAGCCATGGGAGCTGAGCATAAATTAATTTTAGTTTATTTATAATTTCAGTAGAGTAGGGTTCATTTAGCACAATCGGGGGTGTATTTAACAATTTAGCTTGTACCTAGGCCTTTTAGGGTAGGAATGTAGCCCTACCTTCTAGAAGCATGCTAAGGGGCTGCATTGACCTTTAGTCAACACCCTAGCAGCCCCCTCTTTTATGTATTCCCCATCCTACCCTTGTTCCTTACTCTCCAAGGCACCATCTCCTATAAATAGGGTGCTTTGGCTCATGTTTTTTTAAGATTAATTTATATGAGTAAATGCTGCCAAAATTATGCTAGCTTCTACTCTTTGTCTAGTCTCTCTAGGTTAGACACTTTGATCTTCATCTTCACCTTCCTCCAAGTGATTTGGCCTAACCTATCACTCTCCATACCTTTCATGCACCTACAAGGAACCCATAGCTCTATATGAGTCATCCTTGACCCATATCATCCATAGCTTCCACCACCTTTTTACCTCATATTTTAAGAAGAACAAATGGTCATGAAGAACAACCTATCACCTAGGGTATTGACTTTAGTCAAACCACACCATCATCCTAATATTCTAGAAGATAGGTCAAAAATGCAACATTTGATAGTACACCCCTCCTTCTTTTGCTAAAGGCACCTATTTGCTAGCACACCCCTCCTTCTATTGCTAAGGGCACCTTTTTGATAGCACACCCCTAAGTGAGCAAGTTTTGCTTTCTACACTACACTAATCTACTAAGCACCCCCTCCCCCTTTGGGCCTTTATGAAACATGTACAAGGATCTCTCTCTTCCATCCGTGGCTTCTTCTATGTGTGCTTGGATATGTTTAGCCATGGATCTTGTGAGAGGTCCTAGACGGTCTAGCTCCATGGATAGCCTCCCTCCTTCACGTTCTAGACGCTCACTTCCTGGAGCTAGACGCTCCTCTTGGTCTAGACGGTCTTCTTGGTTTGGGCCTTGGCTTCCTTGGCTAGATGTGCTTGGCCCTCCTCCATCAACTCATCCCAAGATTTGTGGCTGCCCTTCATGATAGCCCTAAGCATAGTTCCAAGAGATCTATTGACTACTTCGGTTTGCCCATCCGTTTGAGGATGACAAGAAGTTGAAAATTGTAGTCTTGTTCCAAGTTTACCCCAAAGAGTTTTCCAAAAGTGACTTATAAACTTGGGATCTCTATCGGACACTATACTTCTAGGGAGACCATGGAGTCTCACCACTTCTTTAAAGAAGAGTTTAGAAATATTTTGAGCATCATCTACTTTGTGGCATGGAATAAAGTGAGACATTTTGCTAAAACGGTCCACTACCACAAAGATAGAGTCATGGCCTCTTGCAGTCCTAGGAAGTCCTAAAATGAAATCCATGCTAATGTCTTCCCAAGGAGCATTTGCAATCGGCAAAGGGGTGTAGAGTCCATGCGGCATTGTTCTAGACTTTGCTTTTAAACATGAGATACATCTAGAGCAATGGCGTTGGACATCTTTCCTCATGTGTGGCCAACAAAATTTTGCTTTCAAAAGATCTAGAGTCTTATCAACTCCAAAATGGCCCATGAGTCCCCCTTCATGTGATTCTTTGACAAGGAGTTTTCTATGTGTTCCTTGGGGAATGCAAAGTTTTCCTTCTTTAAAAAGATATCCCTCGGACACATAGTAACCTCCTTGCGCTCTATGTAGACATTGGGCATAGATGGATGAAAGTTCTTGATCTTCTTGGTAAAGCTCTCTTATGTGGTCAAATCCAAGAATTTGGGCACCCAATTTTGAAAAGAGTGTGTGGCGTCTTGAAAGAGCATCGGCCACTATATTGGTGCTTCCCTTCTTGTATTTGATTACATAAGGAAATTGTTCAAGAAATTCCATCCATTTTGCATGTCTCTTATTGAGCTTGTGTTGGCCCTTTAAATATTTTAAAGACTCGTGATCACTATGGATAACAAATTCTTTGGACACAAGATAGTGTTCCCAAGTCTTTAGGGCTCTCACAAGAGCATAGAGCTCTTTGTCATAAGTGGGGTAGTTGAGGGTGGCACCATGGAGTTTTTCACTAAAATAAGCAATGGGGTGTCCACCTTGCAACAATACCGCGCCTATGCCTACTCCCGATGCATCACACTCTATCTCAAAAGTCTTGGAAAAATTTGGGAGAGATAGGATGGGTGCATTGGTGAGTTGAGCTTTTAGCCTTTGAAAGGCTTGCTCATGCTTTTCATTCCAACAAAATGCAACATCTTTTTTAACAAGTTCATTCAAAGGAGAAGCTAGGCTAGAAAAATTAGGCACAAACCTTCTATAGAAGCTAGCTAACCCATGAAAACTTCTTACATCACTTACATTTTGTGGAGTTGGCCACTCTTGTATGGCTTTGATTTTCTCGGGATCTACATGCACCCCCTTTTTGTTTACTATAAAGCCTAAAAAGACTACACTATCTACACCAAAGGTACACTTATCCCTATTTGCAAAAAGACTATTTTTCCTAAGAACTAGAAAGACTTCCCTAAGGTGACTTAGATGGTCTTCTAGGGTTTTACTATATACTAAGATATCATCAAAGTAAACTACTACATATTTACCTATACAATCCCTCAAGGTGTGATTCATAAGCCTCATGAATGTGCTTGGAGCGTTAGTGAGTCCAAAGGGCATCACCAACCACTCATATAATCCAAATTTGGTCTTAAAAGCGGTTTTCCACTCATCACCCTCCTTGATTCGAATTTGGTGATATCCACTTTTAAGGTCAATTTTGGAGAATAGAGTTGACCCATGCAATTCATCAAGCATATCATCAAGCCTTGGGATTGGATGCCTATACTTGATGGTGATGTTGTTGATTGCTCTACAATCACAACACATGCGCCATTTTCCATCTTTTTTGGGCACCAACAAGACAGGTACAGCACAAGGGCTTAGACTCTTTTGAACCCAACCCTTCTCCAACAAGTCTTGAACTTGTGATTCTATCTCCTTTGTTTCCTCGGGGTTGGTTCTATAAGCAGGCCTATTTGGTAGGCTTGCCCCCGGAATGAAGTCAATTTGATGTTCTATCCCCCTAAGAGGAGGAAGCCCATTGGGTCCTTCTTGTGAGAATAGATCGTCAAATTCACTCAAAAGGTTTTCTATTTGAGGAGGTAAAACCATGAGTTCATTACTTGTGGCAGTGCATGTAAGTGCTCCTTTACAAAAGATAAGGCTTGGTTGTTTAACAAGAAGCAAGTTTTCTAAAACATTTTCAAAAGGCTTTTCTTGTAGACCAACCTTGTGGGAAGGAACACTCTTCTCCCACGCCTTCCTATCCCTAAGGATTTTCTCTTTTTCTAGCACTCTTTTTTTTTTGTTTTCCTCATCCCTCTTTTGTTTCATTTGTATTTGGTCTTTCACCACTTGAGAATGTGGTAAAGGACTAAGTACAAACTTCTTATATTTATGGGTGAAGGAAATCTCGTTAGTGAGACCATCATGCAAGGTTTTCTTGTCAAATTGCCATGGCCTCCCTAACAAGATATGGCAAGCTTCCATAGGCACTACATCACATAAAACTTTATCTTTGTAGTTCCCTATGGAAAACTTGATTTCCACTTGCTTATCTACATGTAGTTCCCCATTTTCATTAAGCCATTGAAGTTTGTAAGGTTTTGGGTGAGGAACCACTTGTAGCTTAAGCTTTTCAACCATCCTAGCACTACAACAATTACAACTAGATCCACTATCCACAATGAGGGAACATATATTTTCTAAAACATTGCATCTTGTATGAAATATGTTCTCCCTTTGTGTTTCAATGGATGTGCTAGGGTGATTGTTGAGGGTTCTCCTAATCATAAGCAATTCTCCCTCTAATGGAGCTACCCTCTCATCCTCTCCCCCTTCCTCTTTCTCACTAAGCTCATCCTCGCCACTAGTGTATTCGTCTACACCTTTAAGAAACAAAGTCCTTTGGTTTGGACATTGTGCTTGCACATGCCCCCTACCATAGCACTTAAAACATTTAACATCTCTAGCTCGGATGGGTGGGGTTGAGGTTTCTTTGGTGAAGGGTTTGGTAGGTTCTTTTGTTTTTTCCTTAGATGTACTACCCTCCCTTTAAAACTCTCTCTTGGGATAAAAGTTAGAATAGGGGCTCACCTTTTGACTTGATGTTTTGCGCAAATTTTGTTGCTCAACTTTAATGCAAAGTTGAACCAAATCATTCAAGTCTTGATAAGGTAAGAGCTCTACTCTATCTCTTATCTCAAGTGATAGGCCACTAAGGAACCTAGATATGGTGGTTTCCTCTTCCTCTCTAATAGAGGCTCTCATCATATAGAGCTCCATCTTTTGCCTATACTCTTCTACACTCATATTCTTTTGTTGGAGTCTTTGGAGCTTGTCCATCAACTCCCTATGGTAGTAAGAAGGTATATGTCGACGTCTTAGGGCTCCCCTAAGGTCATTCCAATATTCTATGGGAGGGTCCCTATGAAGACGTCGGTCTCTTTCTAAAGAGGTCCACCAATACATGGCATTTCCTTGGAAACTAAGGGTGGCTAAGGGTACTTTTCGTTCCTCACTTACCCTATGGCAAGCAAAGAGTTGCTCTACCTTCATCTCCCAATCTAGATATATTTCTACATTTTCCTTTCCATGAAAATGAGGTAGGTCTACTCTAGTTTCCCTTGGCACCTCTTGTTCCCTTTGCCTAGTTCTTCTAGGGGGTGGTTGGTAGTAGTCATTAATTCTAAGGCTTCCCTCCCCTAGAGTTGCAATGCTTTGTGATGCATGAGTATTGGTTTTTTTTGATTTTTGAGATTTTTGGGATTTCTCTTCTTGAGCTCTAGCCAACTCATTAATCTTGTTTTCATTCTCCACTTGCCTAAAAGAGATTAGTTGTACCGCTTGGGATACCTCTTTCAAAAGGGTTTTCAAAGATTTTACTTCACATTCTATAGACTTTGGAGAATTAGAAGAAGAAGACATGGCTATACCTTTGTGTATTTAGGCGTTTTTACTTTGAGAAAGATTAGGGAAGATAAAGAAGGTAGTTTTCCAGGTAAGGGAGGTGAGTCTCAAAGGACTACTTAAGTACCAAGCCTTTTCCTTGCCAAAAACTAGTCTCCAATGCCTTCACACAAAAATTTCTCTTAGTGAAACACTTAAAACACAAGAAGTTGAGAAATCAAAAAGCAATAAAACTATGTAAGCTAAAAAAAAATATGCAACAAACTAGTCGGTTTTAGCACAAAATTAAACTAAACTAATCATGCAAAACGTTTCTACCAAAACAATAGAAAACAAGTTCAAACAAGCAACAAATTACTAAGTAAAAATTTACTATGCTATTCGGCCCTAGGTGAGGCTTCTTGGACACTTTGAGCCCTTGAAGACACACTCACCGTCTAAACGTAATTAAAGAGGTAATTAACAATAAACCAAGTTGCAAAGGAAAAGAAGACTCCCTTTGTTGATCCTCTTTTGGGTTAGTGCACTTCCTTGTTGTCTTGAATTTTTGATCTTCTAGGTGTTTGTATTGTTTGTTTCAAGCAACCTTGTTTCGGCTTTAGCTTTGTCTCCTCCTTAAAATGATGGCTTTAATTCTCCAATTTCCAGCACCTATTCACAAGAGCTAAACCTAAACCAAGTCAAGTTCCATGCACATATGCACCAAGGAGAATTAAATTCCAGCACCCAAAAGAGAGGTCAAGAAACAAAAGCAAGAAACAAATTTAATTGAATAAAAACAGTACCACCAAAAGGATTTATAATATGACAACTTAGAAAGAGAGTCAAGAAATTAAAGCAAACAATTAAAGGTACTCAATAAAAGTTGGCACACAAAAGGAATACCTAAAGAAAAGCACTAGATTAGATGACCAAATAAAAAAAACAGCACCACTGAAAATTGTTGTGGGCCAGAAAACGTGTTTGTTCCCCGATTTATGCTGAGCTGTATTTTTAAAATTTGTCTCTGAAATTTATATGCAAGAAAAATTCAGGATCTTATCTAAACAATGGCTTTGGAATCACCTAAAACGCATGCACCATTTTTTTTTAATAATTTTTGCAAATTTGGTGTGCAGTTAGGCCAGCTGGAGCGCTCAAGGTTTGCACTCTGATTTTGTAAGATTTATCATATCTTTTCTGTTGCCTTTTTTGATCTGATTCTTTTTTTGTCCTTTTTGTAACACTTCAAACTTGCATTTTCCAGAGAATCACAAATTTCCTATGAGTGGAAATAATTTTTGAAACAAAAAACAGCCAGACAGAGAGAAACAGGGGAAATCTGGAAAACTGGAAAAAAAAACAGCAAGATACCAAAAAATTTAACACAAAGGAAATGTAAGAAAGAAATTGTGTAAGAACTAAGACACAATTATGAACTCAAACTAAAATTAAAAAGGCAGCAAAGGATCAAAAATAACAGCAGATTAAGGCAACTTAAAGAGACCCAAAAACAAGAAACAATCAAGCCAAAGAATAGGACTACTAAGAATTGATGACAATTATGGATTCACATGACTTGACACAACATTTATAGATTCAGAAAATAAAGACTCAAAGCATAAAATGAAGCAATTATAAGAAAGCAATATAGACTCAAATTCCTAAAAGAAAACAGCCACTCAATGTGTAAGGAATCCTATCACAATTGCACAAGAAAATGTTCAAGATCAATTGAACACATGTGCTTCGGTTGGATCTTCCATAAGCACACCAAGAACAATTTAAAATGTAAAAAACAGCAAGACAATTATGGAATTGAAATGACAAGATGAAAATAAAGAAGAACTGAAAATTTAAAAAGACAAGCTACTCATCTTGAAGAACCAAAAGCTCATGATACCAAATGATGGCATTTTCATGTGTTCTTCTTGAATCAAAGTAGAAATAGATGGAGCGGAAGCAATGGATGAGTGAAACAAGACCCTCCTAGGAGTTGTGTTGGTCTTGAAGGTGCATGGTGAGTATGGGTTGAGTGGTTCGGCCAGCTCAAGGGAGAAGGTGAAAGGATTGAAGTTTATAGCCTAGATTTCTAGGAGGAGTAAAGCTTGTGCACAAAAAATGGCAGCATAACATTACTCAAAATAAACTTGAAAATACATGAGGTAGGCCTCCTTATTTATAGATTTAGGAGCCTTGGTGAGCAAGCTTAAAGGGTAGGGATGGAAATACAAAAAGTGGGGCTGCCTAGGGTATTGACTTTAGTCAAACCACACCATCATCCTAATATTCTAGAAGATAGGTCAAAAATGCAACATTTGATAGTACACCCCTCCTTCTTTTGCTAAAGGCACCTATTTGCTAGCACACCCCTCCTTCTATTGCTAAGGGCACCTTTTTGATAGCACACCCCTAAGTGAGCAAGTTTTGCTTTCTACACTACACTAATCTACTAAGCTACCCCTAATGGGCCTCTAAGTAGCATGTACAAGGATCTCTCTCTTCCATCCGTGGCTTCTTTGATGTGTGCTTGGATATATTTAGCCATGGATCTTGTGAGAGGTCCTAGACGGTCTAGCTCCATGGATAGCCTCCCTCCTTCACGTCCTAGACGCTCACTTCTTGGAGCTAGACGCTCCTCTTGGTCTAGACGGTCTTCTTGGTTTGGGCCTTGGCTTCCTTGGCTAGATGTGCTTGGCCCTCCTCCATCAGCATGTACAAGGTCTTCTCCCTCCCGTCCATGGCTTGACTCATTTGGGCGTGAATGTGCTTGGCCATGGACCTTGTGAGAGGTCCTAGATGGTCTAGGCTCCCTCCTAGACGCTCCTCATGTAGCTCCCCCTTGTCTTGTGCTAGACGCTCTCCATGTGGTTCTAGACGGTTTAGTCTTGGCCCTTGGCTTTCATGGTGGGGTGAGCTTGGCCTCTCTCCATCAGTTAGTGCCTTTGATCAGTATGAGGTCCCAACCGCTGGACAAATGGGTATTCTTGAGATGGTTTCGTTTGGGCTATACCCAATTTTTGGCGAGCTGACTTCATTTTCGTGCTACACTCAATAATTGGCGAGCTGGTTTCCCTTACACCACATTCGGTAAACTGGTTTCATTTACACCACATTTGGTGAACTGGTTTCGTGCTCCGCCTGACCTAGCGAGCTAGTTTCGTGTGCACCATATCAGGTGCACTAGTTTCGTGCTCCGCTTGACCTGGTGAGCTGGTTTCCTATTCACCATATCAAATGCATTGGTTTCATTTTCAATATAATGGCACATCATTTCTCAAACACTTTTCATTGGGCGACCTCATTAAAAAACCCTCGTAGGGGAAAAAGAGTGTCCCCTTCATTATTCATGATTGACATTATATATTAACTTAAATAAAATTTGAGATTAGTTCCATTCTAGGTCCGGGGTATCGCACCACCATCCAGAGTCTCAAGTTGGTAGGCTCCATTCTCGAGCATTTCTGTCACTTAGAATGGCCTGGTCCATTTGGGAGATAACTAGTTCTCTAGCTGATACGATGCTTTCCTCATGACCAAATCACCAACCTGGAATTGTCAAGGTCTGAGTTTAGACCTTTGCTTCTGTTCCACGTTTCTTTTCAAAGTTTCGGCTTTAATGCGTGCTTGCTCCCGTACCTCATCAAGTAGGTCGAGATTTATCCTTCTCCCTTCATTGGATTCTTCCATCATGAAATTCTGGAATCGTGGTGAGCTCTCCTATGGTAGGCCTATTCTTGTCGGTTGACCTACTGTCGGTTGACTCTACAACACTCCCATGCCTCCTTTCCTCACCTTTAGATTATGCTTTGCTGTCTCGAAACAACCTGCACCTGCAAGATAGAAAGGAGCGCCCTAGAGGCCATTTGCACTCCGACGCTTAAGTCAAGACTAGGGCAAGCACACCAACTGTATCCAGTATCTCTGTTTAGGTTTAGAAATTGCGTACCTTTGCAAAGTATTTCTATATAGTCTAGGGTTTTCTCTGCGCCACTACCCATATTCAGGGTTTACAGGAATACCCTTACACCGCTATCACCCAGGCTTAGGGTAATCTAGCATATAAGGTTTCCTTAATTGGAGTGAAAAAATCTAACAGGATGGCCACCTGGGTACCCCCTCGTGCACCTAGTCTCTGGGGCCATCTGTCCTGGGAGTGCCTTCACTGTTCACATGCCATGCATGTAGCCTCACTGGGAAACCCTAATCCTGAGAGTTCTCAACCCCTCAGGACTCTACACCTAATTGTACTTTCCCTGTCACACGCATTGGCACTTCGTGACTTAGGCTTCTCCCTACCTCTGGGCATTTTACTGACAACTGGTCTTCTCTCAGGACCCACATCAAATGTTCTAGTTCTGTTGTTCAAAACACCCAAGACTGATGTCACCTCGTCCCACTTTGTTACCGAGGACTCATCATCTTGCTGAGTGACGAGGACACGTCAGCCCACTCTGGTGATTAACATGCTGATGACTAATCATCCCGCTAGTTCATACTACCTGTGAGGTCCATCCCACGTGGCTTTGGCTCATCCTGTGGGGCCCAGCTAACATGGCTCACCATTACTAATTGTTCTCGGTGCCCGAGGACTGGTCGGTACACAAGCCCCTCAGTCTCGAGTTGTTAACTTGTTCAGTGAAGAGACTAAGTCATCGACTCGGGCGACCTACGTGGAACTGAGCGAAAGGACATGAACAACGCGCTGAAGGGACATCTCACCGACCCCCTCTTAATGTGCGTGCACATGTCCAAATCAACGGTTAGGGCTTCATAACGTTTGTGCTTCCTTGCCTACGTTAAACCCTTTCATAAACCCACATCTCTACACTGTTTCATCACTTTTTGCTCGAGCCTTCACACTTCCTAACTTCTCTCATACGCTTCTATTCCCTCTCCTACACTCGCGACCTTTCATCTTCGCTTACACAAAGGTATAGTTTTTAATCTCCTTTTCTACCTTCGCTTTATGATTCTGCTTCTCTTCACATACCATAACTACTCTGGGTCTATTCATGCATTTTAGGGTTTCTGTTCCTCTTCCTGTTTTCGTTCTTCTTCTGAGTCTTTGTCCACCATTGTTTTTGCCATCACTTCTTCTAAACCCTCTTTTCTTCTCCCTGCCTCTCATTTGTTTTAGATTATGGCCAGAACCAAAACCACCTCCAACCCTCCTCCAGTCGTTAACTACAGGGCCCTCTACCCTTGGGCCTCTGAGGATCTCCTTACTGAGACCTCAAAACTCACCTCTAGTGAAGACTGGAGGAAGCATAAAGACGACAAAAACGAGATTAAAGGGCGCGTCTTCGGTAGGGAGAGCGATGCGTACATATCGGTTCGACCTTGTACTGAGGGTGAACCGATCTGCTCTGATGACCGATGCAACGACGGGGAGCCCTTCTTTTTTCTTTACACCACCGTCTTTAAAAGAGTCAAAGTCCGACTTCCCTTCACCGATTTTGAGAGGGCTTTGCTCACCGAATTAAACGTGGTGCCTGCCCAGCTGCACCCCAACAATTGGGCCTTCATCAGGGCATTCTCCATTCTCTGCAACAACCTAGGGTTCACTCCCTCGGTGGATGTATTCTTATACTTCTTCGAGGCGAAGAGCCCTGGAAAGAGTCTTTGGGTCAGCCTCAACGGAGTGGCGGGGAGGGTTCTACTAACCCTATTCTCGCAGTCATACAAGGGCTTCAAGGGGAAGTTCTTTCGAGTCTGCTGCAGCTCATACGACTCCACCATGCTCGATGGGTTCCCACTATACTGGGTGGAGAAGTTGAAGTTCAAGAAGCCCCGCGAACTCGAGGAGCTGACGCCCTTTGACAGTGATATGTGCCAACTCCTCTCCAGCTGGGGTGTGGTGTTTGACACCACCCAGCTGATCAGGCACGAATATGATGTTGAAACTCTCAGCATCTACATTGGTACATCTTACCTCACCTTATCCTCCTTATATTTGTTTGCACTTGCCTTTGCATCTATGCGTTTGTGTTATCGCAACTGTGTTTGCATCTCATGACTGTGTGCTTTATTTTGTTCCACACATGGTGTTGGATGCTGGGAAGAAGAAGAGGCTGGTTGATCTGCTGAGTCGCCACACAACAGGTGGCTCATGCCCGCTGGTCCTTCTTCCCCCGTTGTCGCTGCCCTAGGCCCAATTTCGGAAAGCAAACACAAGAGGGGAGCCACGGTGGTAATATCGAAGGACGAGGACACCTGCTCAAGCCTCGTCTTCAAAAGGAATAGGGTGGAGGTTGCTGCAGTGACCTCTTCTGCAATAGAGGGGCAACCTCTCTCTTTCACGGAACACCCTCCTAGTGCCTCATCTCCCCCCGAGCCACTCCTGGCGCTCGAGGGTGGAGGAGACAGTGCCCCTCCCACCAGCCAAGCGCCTCCTGCTCCTGAACTCCCCCCTCTCCTCCAACGAAGCCTCGCTTAGATGCCTGGGCAAGAAGCGATGGAGGCCCCGGACAAGGATTCACTAAGGGACCTCATCAGTCACAGCCTTGGTGAGTTCCTTGCTACCTCTAACTTCTTGCTGGTCAAAGGGAACGCTAAGGCAGAGCTGCAAGAAAGGGTAGCCAAACTGGAGAAAGAGCTGGAACAGAAGAAAGACTTGGAGCTCCAAGTTCAGCTGGCTGCCAAGCGTGAGACTGCTCTGAACCAGGAGCTGGGTAGTCTTCGCCAGTCAGAGAAGGAGACCAAGAAGCTCCTCTTCTCTAAGGGGCAGGAAGCCTTCTAGCTTGAAGCCAAAATTCTCCCCCTCCGCAACAAAGTCATCAAATTGGAAGAACAGCTGGAGGGGGCCCAAGCCAAGGTGACCAAGCTGGAGGAAAGGGCTACCAGTCAAGAAGTTCAGTTGGGCAAAGTTGAGGAAGAGCTTGCCCAACAAACTGAGCTTCTTCAGCAGACCGAGGCCGAGCTTACTAAAGATGTCGTTGATGCCTATGGGGAGGGGTTTGGCGATGCCCTTCCTTAGTTTGCCTGCGTGCATCCTGAGATGGACCTCTCGGCATTCTCTGTATCGATGCAGGTAGTCGACAGGCAAATAGTGCCTAGATAGGTCTTCTGAATATAATTAATATATTTAACTTTGTTAGCTTTGTGTGTCTAAGCCTGTTCTCCTTAGCATTTCTTGTGTGATCTTCTTTTCTGGTACTTCAGTAATTGCTTGGACACTTTACAGTACTTAGCTTATAACTTCGACTCCTCGTAATGTAGCACGCTTAAAAGTGATAAAGGGTGATGAGTGTAATTCTTCTTTCGGATAAGAGACCACATCGTGGGCGAGCCCTGGTGAGTGGACTACATCACTGCACTGACCTCTCCTTCCATCGCGCCAAAGAGGATTGAAGTGATGAACCACCTCAATCTACCCTGGTGTTCTTACTCGAGTGAGAGGGTATCATCTTGGAACCCCTTACTACTACCTCCTCCGCTGGTTCAGGTAGTCTCTCTTGGGCGACCTCTGCTCGTGCGACCCCGACGTCTCCTTGGGGCAGGTCAGTATTAGCGCACTCCCCACCCGGTGGTTGGGTGGTCACCGTGCACACTCCCCTTCTTGTCTTAAGGCTATTCTCGTAGCACTTCTTAGCCTCCTTCTTATCTGACCTAATGGTGATCACCACACCTTCCATCGAGGGCAACTTCATCTTCATATGCCTCGTCGATGCTATGGCCCCCAGTCTGTTCAAAGCTGGCCTGCCCAACAGCCTGTTGTAGGCTGATGGGGCGTTCACAACCAGATACTTGATGTTCTCGGTGCGGGAGGCCACCCCATCAGTGAAAGTGGTCCTCAGCTCTATATATCCTCGCACCTCAACCTGGTCACCTGTGTAAGGACCTGTAAAATTGAATTGGAATGAAAGTGGTATATTTAAATAATTCCAGAAGATGTTATTATTTAAAATACAAAGAGCTGGTAAATGAAGTTTCGTAGTAGTCGGACCTCGGACGTCGCCCAAGATCTGGGGTCAGCTGGTAGAGGTCGGTCGGATGACGTGTGGATCAAGAAGAGTAAAGGAAGAAAAGTGTAGTTTAGTAGTACATGATCGCCGGTCGCCTGCTACACATGAGCGCCAGGGCGCGAGAGGCGTGCGGGCATCGCCAGGGCACGAGGCATGTGGACGTGGCCAGGGCGCGAGAGGCATGCGGGCATCGCCAGGGCGCAAGGCATGTGGACGTGGCCAGGGCGCGAGAGGCATGCGGGCATCGCCAGGGCGCGAGGCATGCGGGCGTTGCCAGGGCGCGAGAGGCATGCGGGCATCGCCAGGGCGCGAGGCTTGAGGGCGTCGCCAGGGATAGACATCGGTCGTCTTCCAGGGCGAGAGATACATCGGTCGTCTTCCAGGGCGAGGGAGACATCGGTCGTTCGCCAGGATGAGTCAGCAGTGCAAAGTTATCGCGCGACGTCGAGTTTCACACAGAGTAAAGTGGGACCCAGACTGATGGAAGAGGCCTAAGCTCAGGCCCAACAACTAGGTCCATGGCAAAGAGGATTCAAGAAGAGTGGGACTCTGCTACTGATGACAGAGAAACTTTTCTCTACATATTCAAAGACCCTTCAGAGGACTACAAGGAGTAAAGCCCAAGCCATGGGAGCTGAGCATAAATTAATTTTAGTTTATTTATAATTTCAGTAGAGTAGGGTTCATTTAGCACAATCGGGGGTGTATTTAACAATTTAGCTTGTACCTAGGCCTTTTAGGGTAGGAATGTAGCCCTACCTTCTAGAAGCATGCTAAGGGGCTGCATTGACCTTTAGTCAACACCCTAGCAGCCCCCTCTTTTATGTATTCCCCATCCTACCCTTGTTCCTTACTCTCCAAGGCACCATCTCCTATAAATAGGGTGCTTTGGCTCATGTTTTTTTAAGATCAATTTATATGAGTAAATGCTGCCAAAATTATGCTAGCTTCTACTCTTTGTCTAGTCTCTCTAGGTTAGAAACTTTGATCTTCATCTTCACCTTCCTCCAAGTGATTTGGCCTAACCTATCACTCTCCATACCTTTCATGCACCTACAAGGAACCCATAGCTCTATATGAGTCATCCTTGACCCATATCATCCATAGCTTCCACCACCTTTTTACCTCATATTTTAAGAAGAACAAATGGTCATGAAGAACAACCCATCATTTGGTATCTAGAGCTTTGGTTCTTCAAGAGATAAGTGTTCTCTTCATTTTATTTTTTGAGTCTTCTTTATTCCATGTTGTTCATCATATCCTTAAATGTCTTGCTGTTTTTAATTTCTTTTTAAGTTGGTGTTGCTGTTTTTAAATTTCTATTTGGTATTTTTGGTTCAACTTGATCTTGAACTTCCATTTTCAAACTGTTTTAGGTTCCTTTTGTGTTGGCTGTTCTATTTTTATTTTATTTGAGTCTTATTGATGTTTTTAATCGGTGCAAACTGTTTGTGGTTGAGTCATTTTGATTTTTGAATCCATACAAGTTTTGTCAAAGTCATGTTCATCCTACAATGTCATAAATTCCAAGTTGTGCCTTTTATTGTTGATTTGGTTGCTTGATTTTGTTTTGAGTGCAGTTTATATTTCTGGTTTTGAAGCTTTGGTGCCTTTTATATTTTCATATTTGAGTTCATACTTGTGTGTTAGTTCCATACAAGTTCGTATCCAATCATTTCCATTGTGTTTTTGAAGTTTCTTTACCGTTTTCTAATTTCAAGTTAGGATTTCTCTGTTTTCACTGCTACTGTGCTGGCTGGAATCGTTCCCAGAAATTACATTTGTTGGTAAAAAATTATGAAATTTTGGATTTGAGTAGTTTGATGTGTTAAGAAAAAGTGAAAAAAAGAAGCACATCAAAATTCAAAATACAAAAAAAATGATAAATGAAATACGAATAGAGTGCAAAAATCCTGACTCTGAAAAAACGCTGACGCGGCAGTGATTTCGGAAAAATTATTACAATTATTTGACTCACTGTTTTGGTGAAATTCCAACGCCTATATTGAGCTAAAACATTGAAGTTTCTGTGGTTAAAATTTCAAGCTCAAATTTGAAGTATTCTGTCCAGCATAAAATTGGAAAGTTGTGAAAAAATTTACACAAAAAATTCTGTAGTGCTGTTTTGGTTTTATTCATCTATTCTAGTTCCATTCACTAGGATTCCACTTTGTGTGCTACCTTTTTCTTGTGTGCCTTAATTTTTTGCTTGTCAAATTTTATTGAATACTCTTTCAAGTCTTGTCAAATATCAACTCCATTTGCAGTAGTCCTTGATTTTAAATTTGAGTTTTGTTGCTTTAAAACTTGCTTGACCTCTCTTTGGTGGATTTGAACTAAAAAGTGCTTTGGTGAGTGTGGAGCTAAAATTTTGTTTTGGTGAAAGCCATATCACTAAAGAGGAGCTGGATTAAAGATTTAAGGTTGAATAACCTAAGGAGACAAAGCAAGGGACAGCAGCAACCTCATTGAAAAATACACAAATATACACAAAGGAGCTACAAGTGAAGAAGTGCATAGAATAGGACTTTAAATTTTTGTGCACCAAAATTTGTTAACCTAATTTCTTTGTATTTCTTTGAGTTGTAATTTGCAAGGACATTGATTAATTAGTGGATTAATACGTCTTAGACGGTGAGTGTGTCTTCAAGGTTCCAAAGTGCCAAGAAGCCTCACCTTAGGATTCGACTAGTTTTAAAAGCTTTCTAGATAGCAATTTTCATTTGTGTTTTATTGCTTTACATATAGTTTTTCTTGCATAAAAATTTTGTTTTTATCTTTGATTGTGCTCTAAGTAAATTGCTTAGAGAAAGGTTTCTGAAAGTGTTGTGGGATAGTATCTGGCTAAGGAAAGGCTTGGTACTTAAGAGATCCTAGTGATCCACCTCCCTTTCCTGGGAAATTACCTACTTCACTCCACTTATCTTTCTTTTTGAAAATTACTTTTATCACAACCCCTAAACATGTCTACTCATTCTTCAAGTCATAGTGAAAGTGATAGAAAATCCACAAAATCTCTTTTGAAACAATTGGCTAGAGATTTTCAATCACTATCACTAAGACAATTGCAACATGAGGCTCAACTTTTGGAAGATAAAAAAGAAAGAGATGCCCATCTTGCACTTTTGGAAGAGGAGTTGAGAATTGTTAGAGAAAAAGATGAATACATTCGAAAATTAAAAAAATCACATGCATCACATGCATCTAGTTCTAGGTCAAGTGACTCACATGTTGAGGGGAGTCTGAGAGTAAATGATTATTATCAACCTCCACCTAGAAGAACTAGGAGAGAAAGCCACCCAAAAGAAACTAGGGTAGACTTACCTCATTTTTATGGAAAGGAAAATGTTGAAACATACCTAGATTGGGAAATGAAAGTAGAACAACTTTTTGCTTGCCATCATGTTAGCGAGGAAAGGAAAGTACCCTTAGCCACTTTAAGCTTTCAAGGAAATGCTATGTATTGGTGGACAGCCCTAGAGAGAGATAGGCGCCTCCACAGGGACCCTCCCATAGAATATTGGAATGACCTTAAGGGAGCCTTGAGACGCCGCCATATTCCTTCATACTATGATAGGGAGTTAATGGACAAGCTCCAAAGACTCCAACAGAAAAACATGAGTGTAGAGGAGTATAGGCAAAAGATGGAGCTCTACATGATGAGAGCCTCTATTAGGGAAGAAGCCACCACCACCATAGCTAGGTTCCTAAGTGGTCTCAATCTTGAGATAAGGGATAAAGTAGAACTTTTGCCCTACAGGGACTTGAATGATTTGATCCAACTTTGTATAAAAGTTGAACAACAAAATTTGAGAAAGGGATCAAGTCGCAAGGAGAGTTCTTACTCTAACTCTTATCCCAAGAGAGAGTATAGAAGAGAAAAGGAGGATAGTCTTTCAAAGGATAAATCCAAAGAAACTCCCAAGAGTGTAGGAAAAGATGTGTCTACCTCACAACCCCGCAGTAGAGACATCCAGTGCTTCAAGTGTCTTGGTAGAGGCCATATAGCATCCCAATGCCCAAATAGGAGAACCATGATCTTAAGAGGGAGGGATGAGTATAGCAGCCAAGATGAAGAGTCTAGTGGGGAAGAAGAGAAGGAAAGTAGTGAGGGGGCATATCCTTGTGAGGGAGAATTAATGATGATCAGAAGAACCCTCAACAATCAACCTAGTGTGAACCATGAAACACAGAGAGAGAACATCTTTCATACAAGATGCAAAGTTTCAGAAAACATTTGTTCTCTCATTGTGGATAGTGGCTCTTGCTGCAATTGTTGTAGCACTAGGATGGTTGAAAAGCTTAATCTACAATTAATACCTCATCCAAAACCTTACAAACTTCAGTGGATAAATGAAGATGGGGAATTAACTGTAGATAAGCGGGTAAAAATCAGTCTTTCTGTGGGGAACTATAAAGATGAGATTTTATGTGATGTAGTACCCATGGAAGCCTGCCACATCTTATTGGGAAGACCATGGCAATTTGACAAGAAAACCATCCATAATGGTCTTACCAACGAGATAACTTTTACCCATAGGGAAAAAAAGTTTGTACTTTATCCTTTAACACCTTCACAAGTGGTAAAGGACCAAGTACAAATGAAAATAAAAAGAGAAAATGAGAAAAAGAAAAAAAAAATAGGAAAACAAGAGAAAATCCTTAGGAACGATGTTGAGGCGTGGGAAAAGAGTGTTCCTTCCCACAAGGTTATTCAGAAAGAAGAAAAATTTGAAAGTAAAATTGAAAAGATACTTCTATCTGAACAACCTTCAGGCCTCCTTCTGTGTAAAGGAACACTTGCATGCACTGCCACACTTTCTGAAGTTTGTGAACTACCTCTTCAAGTCCAAAAACTTTTAAAAGAATTTGGTGATGTATTCCCTGAGGAAGGACCTATTGGACTTCCACCTGTTAGGGGTATAGAACACCAAATAGATTTAGTTCCGGGAGCTAGTTTACCAAATAGACCAGCTTACAGAACTAATCCGGAAGAGACTAAGGAGATAGAGTCACAGGTTCAGGATTTGTTGGAGAAAGGCTGGGTTCAAAAAAGCCTAAGTCCTTGTGCTGTACCTGTTTTGTTGGTTCCAAAGAAAGATGGCAAGTGGAGAATGTGTTGTGATTGTAGGGCCATCAACAATATCACCATCAAATACAGGCATCCAATTCCTAGACTTGATGATATGCTTGATGAATTGCATGGGTCTACCATATTTTCCAAGATTGACCTTAAAAGTGGATATCACCAAATTAGAATTAAAGAAGGTGATGAGTGGAAAACTGCTTTTAAGACCAAATTTGGACTATATGAGTGGTTAGTGATGCCTTTTGGACTCACTAATGCACCTAGCACTTTCATGAGGCTTATGAATCATGTCTTTAGGGATTGCATAGGTAAGTATGTAGTAGTCTATTTTGATGATATCTTAGTATATAGTCAAAGCCTAGAGTCCCACCTAAGTCACCTTAGGGAGGTTCTTTTAGTGCTTAGGAAAAATAGTTTGTTTGCCAATATAGATAAATGCACTTTTTGTGTAGATAGTGTAGTGTTTTTAGGTTTTATAGTAAACAAAAATGGGGTACATGTTGACCCCGAGAAAATCAAAGCCATCCAAGAGTGGCCAACCCCGCAAAATGTAGGAGATGTTAGGAGCTTTCATGGTCTAGCAAGTTTTTATAGAAGATTTGTTCCTAACTTCTCAAGTCTAGCTTCACCACTCAATGAGTTAGTAAAGAAAGACACTCCATTTTGTTGGACAGAGAAGCATGAGCAAGCCTTTCAAAGTTTGAAAGCTCAACTCACTAATGCACCCATTCTAGCTTTGCCAAACTTTTCAAAAAATTTTGAGCTAGAGTGTGATGCATCAGGAGTAGGAATAGGTGCTGTGTTGTTGCAAGGTGGGCACCCAATTGCATATTTTAGTGAAAAACTTCACGGTGCCACCCTCAACTACCCCACCTATGACAAAGAGCTTTATGCACTTGTGAGGGCCCTACAGACTTGGGAACACTATCTAGTTTCAAAAGAATTTATCATACATAGTGATCATGAGTCTTTGAAATATCTAAGGGGTCAACACAAGTTGAACAAAAGACATGCAAAGTGGATGGAATTTCTTGAGCAATTTCCATATGTTATCAAATACAAGAAGGGCAGTACAAACATTGTGGCTGATGCTCTCTCAAGGAGACATATCCTCTTTTCTAAACTTGGAGCCCAAATTCTTGGATTTGAAAACATACCTGAACTTTATAAAGAAGATCAGGATTTTGCACCCACTTTTGCTGAGTGCCAACATAGAGCACAAGGAGGTTTTTATGTTTCTGAGGGGTACTTATTTAAAGAAGGAAAACTTTGCATACCCCAAGGAACACATAGAAAACTCCTTGTAAAAGAATCACATGAAGGAGGACTCATGGGCCATTTTGGAGTTGATAAAACTCTTGAGCTTTTGAAAGGAAAATTCTTTTGGCCACACATGAGGAAAGATGTCCAAAGACATTGTCATAGATGCATTTCATGTTTAAAAGCTAAGTCTAAGACAATGCCTCATGGACTCTACACTCCTTTACCTTTTGCAAGTGCTCCTTGGGAAGATATAAGCATGGATTTCATATTAGGACTTCCTAGGACACAAAGAGGTTTTGATTCCATTTTTGTGGTAGTGGATAGGTTTAGCAAGATGGCTCATTTTATACCTTGCCATAAAGTGGATGATGCTAGCAACATCTCTAAGCTCTTCTTTAGAGAAGTGGTAAGACTACATGGTTTACCTAAGACTATAGTGTCGGATAGAGATCCTAAATTTATTGGCCATTTCTGGAGAACTCTCTGGGAAAAGCTAGGAACTAAGTTGAACTTCTCAACTTCTTGTCATCCTCAAACGGATGGACAAACTGAAGTTGTAAATAGATCTCTTTCCACTATGCTTAGGTCAATCATGAAAGGAAACCACAAATCTTGGGATGAGTACCTTCCTCATATTGAGTTTGCATATAATAGGGTAGTTCATAAAACTACTAATATTTCTCCTTTTGAGGCTGTGTATGGGTTCAATCCTCTTACTCCTTTGGATTTGTTACCTCTACCTAATCCACAAAATTTTGTGCATAAGGAAGGAGTAACGAAGGCTGAATTTGTAAAGAAAATGCATGAGAGGATTAAGAACCAAATACAACAACAAACAGAGAAATACATGAAACATTGCAATAAGGGGAAGAGAGAGATGATTTTTGAGGAGGGAGACTGGGTTTGGCTTCACCTTAGAAAAGATAGATTCCCTAATCAGAGGAAGTGTAAACTTAGTCCCCGGGGTGATGGTCCTTTCCAAGTTCTCAAAAGAATCAATAATAATGCATATCAAATTGACCTGCCTGAGGAATATGGAGTACATACTACCTTCAATGTTATGGATCTAACACCCTTTGCAGGTAGAGAAAATGAAGAGGCAGAAGCATGTGATTTGAGGACAAATCCTCTTCAAGAGGGAGGGGATGATGGAAGAGGCCTAAGCTCAGGCCCAACAACTAGGTCCATGGCAAAGAGGATTCAAGAAGAGTGGGACTCTGCTACTGATGACAGAGAAACTTTTCTCTACATATTCAAAGACCCTTCAGAGGACTACAAGGAGTAAAGCCCAAGCCATGGGAGCTGAGCATAAATTAATTTTAGTTTATTTATAATTTCAGTAGAGTAGGGTTCATTTAGCACAATCGGGGGTGTATTTAACAATTTAGCTTGTACCTAGGCCTTTTAGGGTAGGAATGTAGCCCTACCTTCTAGAAGCATGCTAAGGGGCTGCATTGACCTTTAGTCAACACCCTAGCAGCCCCCTCTTTTATGTATTCCCCATCCTACCCTTGTTCCTTACTCTCCAAGGCACCATCTCCTATAAATAGGGTGCTTTGGCTCATGTTTTTTTAAGATCAATTTATATGAGTAAATGCTGCCAAAATTATGCTAGCTTCTACTCTTTGTCTAGTCTCTCTAGGTTAGAAACTTTGATCTTCATCTTCACCTTCCTCCAAGTGATTTGGCCTAACCTATCACTCTCCATACCTTTCATGCACCTACAAGGAACCCATAGCTCTATATGAGTCATCCTTGACCCATATCATCCATAGCTTCCACCACCTTTTTACCTCATATTTTAAGAAGAACAAATGGTCATGAAGAACAACCCATCACAGACTCCCAGTATGAAACGTGATGGAGGAGGGCCAAGCACATCTAGCCAAGGAAGCCAAGGCCCAAACCAAGAAGACCGTCTAGACCAAGAGGAGCGTCTAGCTCCAGGAAGTGAGCGTCTAGAACGTGAAGGAGGGAGGCTATCCATGGAGCTAGACCGTCTAGGACCTCTCACAAGATCCATGGCTAAACATATCCAAGCACACATAGAAGAAGCCACGGATGGAAGAGAGAGATCCTTGTACATGTTTCATAAAGGCCCAAAGGGGGAGGGGGTGCTTAGTAGATTAGTGTAGTGTAGAAAGCAAAACTTGCTCACTTAGGGGTGTGCTATCAAAAAGGTGCCCTTAGCAATAGAAGGAGGGGTGTGCTAGCAAATAGGTGCCTTTAGCAAAAGAAGGAGGGGTGTACTATCAAATGTTGCATTTTTGACCTATCTTCTAGAATATTAGGATGATGGTGTGGTTTGACTAAAGTCAATACCCTAGGCAGCCCCACTTTTTGTATTTCCATCCCTACCCTTTAAGCTTGCTCACCAAGGCTCCTAAATCTATAAATAAGGAGGCCTACCTCATGTATTTTAAAGTTTATTTGAGTAATGTTATGCTGCCATTTTTTGTGCACAAGCTTTACTCCTCCTAGAAATCTAGGCTATAAACTTCAATCCTTTCACCTTCTCCCTTGAGCTGGCCTAACCACTCAACCCATACTCACCATGCACCTTCAAGACCAACACAACTCCTAGGAGGGTCTTGTTTCACTCACCCATTGCTTCCGCTCCATCTATTTCTACTTTGATTCAAGAAGAACACATGAAAATGCCATCATTTGGTATCATGAGCTTTTGGTTCTTCAAGATGAGTAGCTTGTCTTTTTAAATTTTCAGTTCTTCTTTATTTTCATCTTGTCATTTCAATTCCATAATTGTCTTGCTGTTTTTTACATTTTAAATTGTTCTTGGTGTGCTTATGGAAGATCCAACCGAAGCACATGTGTTCAATTGATCTTGAACATTTTCTTGTGCAATTGTGATAGGATTCCTTACACATTGAGTGGCTGTTTTCTTTTAGGAATTTGAGTCTTTATTGCTTTCTTATAATTGCTTCATTTTATGCTTTGAGTCTTTATTTTCTAAATCTATAAATGTTGTGTCAAGTCATGTGAATCCATAATTGTCATCAATTCTTAGTAGTCCTATTTTTTTGGCTTGATTGTTTCTTGTTTTTGGGTCTCTTTAAGTTGCCTTAATCTGCTGTTATTTTTGATCCTTTGCTGCCTTTTTAATTTTAGCTTGAGTTCATATTTGTGTTTTAGTTCTACACAAATTCATTTACATCATTTTCCTTTGTGTCTTTTGGTATATCTTGCTGTTTTTCCAATTTACACAGAATCCCCTGTTTTACATCAATCTGTGCTGGCTGTTTTTGCTTGGGAAAATTATTTTTCCAGATAGGAAAATTTTGATTCTCTGGAATATGCAAGATTGAGGTGTTATAGAAAAGACAAAAAAAGAATCAGGTCAAAAAAAGAAATAGAAAAAAAATGATAAATATTTTAAAAACAGTGTGCAAATCTGGGCGCTCCAGCTGGCGTAACTGAACACTGATTTTGCAAAATTTATTAAAAAAAAATGGCTCATGCGTTTTGGGTGAAATCTGTCCCAGAATTTAGTTGAGATCTTGAAATATTTGCATATCAATTTTCAGAGGCAAATCTGTAAAGGAAAGCTCAGCATAAATTGGGGAAAATCACGTTTTCTGGCCACAACAGTTTTTCAGTGGTGCTGTTTTTGATTTTGAAATCAATTCTAGTGCTATTCTTAGGATTCACTTTGTGTGCCTACCTTTCTTTGAATACCTTTATTTGCTTGTTTTATATTTCTTTGGAACTCTTTCTAGTTGTCACAATTTAACTCCATTTGGTGGTTCTGTTTTTCTAATTAATTTGTTTCTTGCTTTAATCCTTTGGCCTCTAAATTTGGTGCTGGAATTATTTCTCAATTGGTGCCTATTTGAGTAGAAATTTAACTTGAGTGAGGTCTAGCTTGTGTGATAGGTGCTGGATTGGAGAATTAATTTTCTAATTCTAAGAGGAGCCAAAGCAAGGGCAGCAAACAAAGATTACTCAAAAACACGACAAACACTTGGAGGGCCCAACAAAGAAAAGACAACCAAGGGAGTGCCAATAGCAAAACAAGGATCAACAAAGGGGGTTTTCTTAATCTTCTTTGTAACTTAACCTTGTTAATTACTCTTTAACTACGTGATTAGACGGTGAGTGTGTCTTCAAGGGCTCCAAGTGTCCAAGAAGCCTCACCTAGGGCCGACTAGTGTAGACCTTACTTGTTTTAGCATGTGTTAATTGTTTTAATTGCTTTCCTTGCTTAATTAGTTACATTTGGTAATTGTTTTGTTTTGTTTAAGTTCGTTAATTCTTTTGCTTGGTTAATTAGCTAGTTTGCATTGTTTTCTTGCATCAAAATTTGATTTCTTCAACCTAATTGTGTTTTAAGTGGTTTACTAAGAGAAAGCTTTGTGTGAAGACATTGAGGGATAGTCTTTGGCTAAGGCAAGGCTTGGTATTTAAGTAGTCCATTGTGACTCACCTCCCTTACCTGGAAGACTACCTTCTTTGACTTCCCTAAATTTTCTCAAGGTAAAATATTTCTATACACAAAGGTCTAGTCATGTCTTCTCATTCCTTTAAATCTCTTAAAAGTGAGGTGAAATCCTTGAAATCTCTTTTGGAACAACTTTCCAAGAATATTCAATCAATTTCATCTAAACAATTGGAGAATGAGGCCAAAACTAATGAATTGACTAAATCAAAGGATGAGAAGTCTCACATTTCAAAAAAATTACCTTCTCATGCATCTATCTCTAAAAAGCATGATTCTTTTGGGGAGGGAAGACATAGAAGAGATAGAAAAGAACAAGAAAGCCCAAGAGAGGTTAGGGTAGACCTACCCCATTCCCATGGAAAAGAAAATATAGAAACTTGCCTAGATTGGGAAATGAGGGTAGAAAAATTGTTTGCTTCCCATAAAGAAAGAAAGGAAAGAAAGATACAAAAGAAAAGAGAGGAAGCCGAAAGGGAAGCTAAAGAAAAAGAAAAAGAAAAGCATGAGAAGACCCTTGAGAAACAAAAGGCGTGGGAGAATAGTGTTCCTTCTCACAAGGTCATTCAACAAGACAAAAGATTTAAAAATACCTTTGAAAATATACGTCTTGTTGAACAACCTAGCCTTTCCTTTTGTAAAGGAACACTTGCAAGCATAGTAACAAAAAAAGAGTCTTCAAAAGAAGCTTGCATAGATAAAGATAAAGTGGATTATTTCTCATATGTGCTAGGATATCACCAAGTGAATGTCAAGTTATTTACAAGCATCTACAAAAACAAATTTTTATGTGAAGTAGTGCCTAAAGAAACTTGTCATGTCCTATTGAGACAACCATTGCCAAGTGTGCAACTTCTCATAAACAATGGTTGTAACAGCGAGACTATCTTTACACATAAGAGAAAAATTCTTCATGAAGGAGAACTCATGGACCAAATTAGAGTTGATAAAACTCTAGAGCTTTTAAAAGGAAAACTTTTGTCACCCATGAGAAAAGATGTTCAAAGACATTACCCTAGATACATTTCTTGTTTTAAAAATACACCTAAGGTGATGTCTCATGAACTCTATACTCCTTTACCTTTTGCAAATGATCCTTGGGAAGACATAAACCTCAATTTTATCTTAGAGCTTCCTAGGACAACAAAAGGTTTTGATTCCATTTTTATGGATATGGATAATCTCTTCTATATAGAAGTGACAAGTCTTCATGGTTTATCTTCAAGCATAGTATTGGATAGAGCTCCAAAATTTGAAAACCATCATTTGAGGAATCTTTTAGAAAAACTTGAAATTAAGTTGTACTCTTCAAATTTTTATCCTCAAAAGAATGGTCAAAATAAAATTGAAAACATAGCTCTTTTTACTATGCCTAGAGAAATCATGAAAGACAATCACAATTCTTGGGATAAGTATCCTTTTGAGCATGCATACAATGGAGTAGTCCACAAGACTACTAATATTTCTACATTTGAAATTGCATGTGGACTTAATCCTCTTTCGCTTTTTAAGTTGTTACCCTTTCCTAAAGGTATTGTGCCTAAGGAAAAGGTAACCAATATTGAAAATTTTCAAATACATAAGAGGATTAGAGAACACATACAACCATCAAAAGAGAAATATTGTACAAAGTTGCCAAAAACAAAAGAAAAACAAAAATGGCAACTTCATACAATTAAGTTCTCTCCAATTGCTCACACTAACACCTTTACTTTGTTTGATGATTTCCATAGGTGGACGTTTGATCCGGGAGGACAAGCCTTGCCGAAACAATAGGCTGCTATCCGAGATCAAATCTGTAGATCTGAGGATAGATCTTCTCAAAGGAGGAGGAGATGATGGACACCATCCAGCCCCATCCATCCCCCTAGTTGAAGACAAAGCAAGGGATTTGAGGACAAATCCTTTTTCAAGAGGGAGGGGATGATGGAGGAGGGCCAAGCACATCTAGCCAAGGAAGCCAAGGCCCAAACCAAGAAGACCGTCTAGACCAAGAGGAGCGTCTAGCTCCAGGAAGTGAGCGTCTAGAACGTGAAGGAGGGAGGCTATCCATGGAGCTAGACCGTCTAGGACCTCTCACAAGATCCATGGCTAAACATATCCAAGCACACATAGAAGAAGCCACGGATGGAAGAGAGAGATCCTTGTACATGTTTCATAAAGGCCCAAAGGGGGAGGGGGTGCTTAGTAGATTAGTGTAGTGTAGAAAGCAAAACTTGCTCACTTAGGGGTGTGCTATCAAAAAGGTGCCCTTAGCAATAGAAGGAGGGGTGTGCTAGCAAATAGGTGCCTTTAGCAAAAGAAGGAGGGGTGTACTATCAAATGTTGCATTTTTGACCTATCTTCTAGAATATTAGGATGATGGTGTGGTTTGACTAAAGTCAATACCCTAGGCAGCCCCACTTTTTGTATTTCCATCCCTACCCTTTAAGCTTGCTCACCAAGGCTCCTAAATCTATAAATAAGGAGGCCTACCTCATGTATTTTCAAGTTTATTTTGAGTAATGTTATGCTGCCATTTTTGTGCACAAGCTTTACTCCTCCTAGAAATCTAGGCTATAAACTTCAATCCTTTCACCTTCTCCCTTGAGCTGGCCAAACCTCTCAACCCATACTCATCATGCACCTTCAAGACCAACACAACTCCTAGGAGGGTCTTGTTTCACTCACCCATTGCTTCCGCTCCATCTATTTCTACTTTGATTCAAGAAGAACACATGAAAATGCCATCACTTTCATTCTGCTTTGTATCTGCTTCACCTTCTCGGTCGTCTGCTGAATCAACTCTGGCCCAACCAAGACTGCCTCGCCCTCCTGGTACCAACATAAGGGAGTTCTGCATTTCCTCCCATACAGGGCTTCATATGGTGCCATCCCAATGCTGGCGTGGTAGCTATTGTTATAGGTAAACTCCACTAGTGGCAACACCTCCTCCCAACCTCCCAATTGATCCAAAACGCATGCCCTCAGCAGATCTTCCAAAGATTGGATCGTCCTCTCTGACTGACCATCTGTTTGGGGATGATATGCAGAGCTCATCCTCAACTTGGTTCCCAAACACTCTTGCAAGGTCTGCCAAAACCGTGAAGTGAACCTGGGATCCCTATCTGAAATGATGCTGGAAGGCACTCCATGCAACCTCACAATCTCCTTGATGTACAGCTGTGCCAACTTGGCCATGGGCATCTTCATATTTACTGGGAGGAAGTGGGCACTCTTCGTCAGCCTATCAATGATGACCCAGATTGCATCATGACCCTTTACCGATCTGGGTAAATGGGTGACAAAATCCATGGCAATGCTGTCCCATTTCCACTCAGGGATATCCAATGGCTGTAACAACCCGCCAGGTCTCTGATGCTCTACTTTTGCCTTTTGACACGTTAAGCAGGTAGTGACATACCGGGCGATGTCTTTCTTCATGCCCGCCCACCAAAATGACTCCTTCAAGTCATGATACATCTTATTCATACCTGGGTGTAGGCTAAGGCGACTCTTGTGACCTTCATCTAGGATCATCTTCTTCAACTCATCATTTGCAGGTATGCAAATTCTGCCATTAAACCTCAAGATCCCATCTTCGCCCATCTCAAATTCTCTCGCCTGGTCAGTCCCCAGTGACTCTACAGCATGCTTCAGGCTCGGGTCCTCCAATTGCTTATCCTTCAACATCCCCAGGAAGTCATTAGTTATAGTCAGCTTACTACAACTAATGTGATTCACGTGGAACTCCACCCCAAGGTTTAAGTCCCTGAACTGCTCGATCAGTTTCTGCTCTTCCATCATCATGGTGGCGACTTGGATTGATTTTCTACTCAACGCATCTGCCACTACATTGGCCTTCCCTGGGTGATACATGAGTTGAAAATCGTAGTCCTTTAGGAACTCCATCCATCTTCTCTGCCTCATGTTTAGTTCCTTCTGATCAAACAGGTATTTCAGGCTCTTATGGTCACTGAATACCTGGAACCGAGCTCCGTAAAGATAATGCCTCCAGATCTTCAAGGCAAACACTACCGCTGCCAACTCCAGATCATGAGTAGGGTAGTTTCTCTCATGCACCTTGAGTTGCCTTGAAGCATATGCAACCACTCTCTTCTCTTGCATCAAGACGCATCCCAAACCTTGATGTGAGGCATCACAGAAGACATCAAAAGGTCTTCCTACTTCTGGAATCACCAGCACTGGAGCACTGGTCAGCCTCTCCTTTAGTTCCTTGAAGCTCTGCTCACATCGGTCGGTCCAAGCAAAGGGTTGGTCCTTGCGGGTCAGTTGTGTTAAAGGAGCCACAACTTTGGAAAAATCCTCAATGAACCTCCGATAGTAGCCCGCCAACCCCACAAAGCTCCTTATCTCAGTCACTGTCTTAGGACGTTCCCATTGCAGCACTGCCTCTACCTTGGCTGGATCTACCGAGATCCCCTGGGCAGATATCACGTGTCCTAAGAAGTTGACTTCCCTTAGCCAGAACTCACACTTAGAGAACTTGGCATAGAGCTGCTTCTCCCTCAGTATTTCCAATACTGTCCTCAGGTGTTCCTCATGCTCTTCCTCGGTCCTTGAATAAATGAGGATGTCATCTATGAAGACCACCACAAACTTATCCAAGAAAGGGCGAAAGATCCTATTCATGTAGTCCATGAATAGAGCTGGAGCATTGGTGACTCCAAATGGCATCACTACATACTCGTAGTGCCCATATCTAGACCTAAAAGCTGTCTTCTGAACATCTTCAGCTTTTACCAAGATTTGGTGATACCCCGATCTCAGGTCAATCTTGGAGAACACCGAGGCCCCATGAATCTGGTCCATCAAATCGTCAATCCGAGGTAGGGGGTACTTGTTCTTGATGGTCAATTTGTTCAATTGCCTGTAGTCTATACACAACCGAGACCCTCCATCCTTCTTCTTGACTAGGAGCACTGGAGCTCCCCACGGAGATACACTGGGCCTGATGAACTGTTTCTCCAGCAGCTCTTCCAACTGCTTCTTTAACTCTACTAACTCGGCTGGTGCCATCCTGTAAGGTGCCATTGATATTGGTCCAGCTCCAGGTACCAAGTCAATAGAGAATTCCAATTCTCTCTTAGGGGGTAACCCAGGCACCTCTTCTGGAAATACATCCGTGAAATCCCTCACCACGTGTATTCTGCTTACGTCCCCTTCATTCCTCACTTCCAACCGAGCTAGCATCACGAAGCACCTCGCCCCTTCTTCCAACTCTGATCGCCCTCTTTGAACTGGCCACACCTCTGATTCTTGGGGGTCTGGAAATGCTACCTTCTGCCTACCACAGTCTATGAGAACATGATTGGCAGCTAGCCAATCCATTCCCAGGATAACATCCAGGTCCTGAAGAGGTAGGCAGATCAAGTTCACTTTGAATCTACGTCCCTCTACTATCACTGGACATTCAGGACAAACTGTGGAGGTCAACACCTGTCCTGACGCAGGTGTAGAGACCAACAGTTCGAAGGGTAACTCTCTCACCATAAGGCCCAACTCGGCTACACACATGCTTGACACAAAGGAGTGTGTCGCTCCAGAATCAAACAAAGTTTTTACACCTCTACCAGCTATAAAGCAAACATTCTGCACAAGGTTACCTGATTGGGACGCCTCAGCTCCTGACATGGCAAACACCCTCCCGGTTGCCTGAGGTCTGTTGCCTTCGTTCCTCATCTGCTGGGAACCACTGGGTTGAGTCATTCTGTGCTGAGTAGGACAATACTTGGCAACGTGCCCCGTCTTCTGGCAGGTAAAGCATCTCCTCTCTGAGTCTTTCTTGGGGCACACATTGGCTGTGTGTGGCCCACCGCAATGGAAACATTGAAATTTCCTGGTTTGTTGCTGATGAGACTGGGGTGGTGCTGCTCTCGCCCTATGCTGTGGAGGCCTCGCGTAGGGCTTAAACTGCTGTTGCTGTACCCTTGCCTTCCCATTGGAGGAACCGCCTGGGTGGGACCTGCTCACCCGAGACTCACCCTTCTCTAGAGTCTCCACCATTTTCGCCTTCTCCACTAAGGCATGAAATTCTCTAATGCACATCGGGGCTATGGTCCTCTTCAGCCCATGCTTCAGTCCTTCTTCGAATTTCCTACACCTCCAAGCCTCAGAGGTGGCTTGGGTATAAAACCTGGCGAGGTACTCGAACCGAGCAGCATAGGCATTCACAGACATATCCCCCTGCTCCAACCTCAGGAACTCAGCTTCCTTCGCAAATCTTGCGCTGTCTGGGAAGTACTTCTCCAAGAACCTCACTCTGAAGCTTTCCCAATCCATCACTTCCTCTCGGGCCTCCATCATCTGTTGAGTTCCCATCCACCAGAACTCAGCTTCCCCAGACAGGAGGTATGTGGCAAACACCAGCTTCTTGTCTTCAGGGCAGGAAGTCGCCCTGAATACCTTCTCTAACCCCCTGACCCACTGATCTGCTTGATCAGGGGTAACGTTCCCACTGAACTTAGGTGGGTTGTGCCTGAGGAACTCAGTCAGTCCCATATGCTCCTGAGGCTGACCGACGTCGGGGTTTGTTGCGGCCGATCTGGCGGTCTCCCACTGTTGCATTGTAGCTTGGTGATTTTGAGACATCGCCGCATTCTGCTGCTGGATGGCACTTGCCATCATCTCGATGGCCTTGGCGATCTGACCCATTTCAGAAGAAGGTTGGGGAGGGGTAGAGGGTCTACGTGCCATCTCTCTTGTTTCGGATCTTGAAGCTATGAGTTTTCTATATTCCCTACAACTACAGGAATGAGATTGATAAGAAATCAATTCATTCAGGAGGTAATAACTAGACCTTACAAAGGTCAGCATCTCAAAGTCATCAAGAATTTGAGCTTAACAACATACTCGTAATACTTAGAATCTCAAGCAAGGTATTAGAACAGCTACTGATATCATCACCATCAGTTCAAACAACCATTTTCAGTCAATTGCAGAAACACTCAATAAGCTAAACTAGATCACACCAGCATTCAATGTATACTAAACATCAAATCTTTGGAATTAAGATTGAGAATCATCTCGATCCAGTTATGAGTGTGCACCCTCATTACTTCATCAAGATCTTCTCACCCTTAATACTAAGATTTTCAGCTAGAGTATACGTTCACTAAAGCACAGAAGCACACACAAACTTTTCAATACAAAACGTTTGAAAACCTTTCACTATAGTTGTTATTTAAAAACTCAAATAACTTTTATGAGCAGAAGAAACACAATGGATCCACAGCCCTCAGGTCATCCTAAGGACGAACTGCTCTGATACCATTAATGTAACATCCCACCAAATACATTTCATATTTATATAATATAAATGAAAATAAACAAGTATTTTGAAATAAACATAATTATATATATATAATGGAGTTTCTCCTCATCGGGAGTTTAATACATAAACTGTGAATCTTTCCAAAAAAAAAAAAAAAACTTAACCAAAAATACAACAAAAGACAAATCGGGCGATATGCTAAAAAAAGGGCGATCTCCTAGTCAATCAGGTGATCTCCTATCAGCCAGGCGATCTCCTATCAGACCGGCGATCTCCTATCAGACCGGCGATCTCACTTTCCTGCAACGTCATCTGCTCCCGTGTAAATCATACACGATCATCACAAGTTTTAAGAAGAACATCCACAAACGAAAACGCAGGGTAAGCTAGACAGTTTTAAAAGAGAATTTAGATATGAACTTTAAAATCAAGATAAATTAATTTAAGGCACCCACGTAAAAACATCAGCTTTCTCATTCTTCCCACATACCATCAAGTAAAAACCCACATTTCACAATTCCTCAAGAGTAGTTCATATCACACAGTGCAGCAAGTGTCTATCCACATACAGTGTTCCTCATTTCTCACGTCAGGTTTTCCACTGACTCACAATACATAGACACAAGACACTAATTCCGGAGTACTCGTGCATTGATTAGACTCAGAGATCTGCACCTGTCATATTGCCCACTGTGGAATCTCACACATCCACAGGGTCGCCGTGAAATCTCTCACATTCATCAGCGTATAATGAATCTCACACATCACCATACAGCATGACAGGGTTAATCCACGCAAAACAGGTCGGTTTGTTCTCTTTCAAACAACCCACCCATACAGGTGAACCTCCTTCGACTCTCAACAACTGAGTAACTTCCTCTACGTGAGTCCATTACCTCAGCAGAGTCAGGATATCTCGTTCTTAATCACCGATCAATGCACCTACTACAAGATCTTACACGGTATTTTCTTTCCTGAAAATACTATGCCTCGACCTCACACTCACCACATCCAACACATCATACCATTCAAATAAATCATTCAAATCACATCAACAACCATTTCAAAGCTTCAGATCTTCGAATATCTCATGTAAATCTCAAGTAGTTTCAAAACAACATCAAAAACAGAGATTTCGTAAAACAGCGCCAAAACCGGCGATCTAGTTCAAAAACATGGTATTTCAAAGGCTATGTTTAAAACCGGCGACCACGTCGCCCAAGCACACAAACCAAGCATTTCACGAAGACAAAAGCGAAAACGGCGACCACGTCGCCCACACTTCAGAAAAAGCTACACTATGGCTTGTATGGAAAAGAGGTCTAGCTTCCCTTACCTGGACTTGCGCAAACACCAGGAGTTCCGAATCCAACGAAGCTTGAAGAACGCCTTGACTCTGTTCTTGTGTCTGGTTTTGAAGAGCTTGCAGAGAACCACCCAAGTGCTCCAAGGGCAAACGTCGAACTGGTGCTTGAGGATGCCTGGAAAACGCAGCGCGAAGGGGAGAAAGGAGGAGGATGGAGATAGTCTCGCTCTTTCACTCTTGGGTCACTTGTAACGCTCTTTGCCTCCTCTCAGTGGGTTTTGATCCCAACCATACCTGTCCTCGTATACTGCTGCCCTCCCCTTTTTCTGCAAAAGCCTGGGCGTACGTTCCTCTGAACAGTACGACCCCGGTTGTCTTTTGTGCATGCAAACCACTGCTCTGAACAGTACTGCCACTGTTTGTCGCTTGTGCATGCCAGCCACTGCTCTGAACAGTACTGCCACTGTTTGTCGCTTGTGCATGCCAGCCACTGCTCTGAACAGTACGACCGTGAGTGTCTCCCGCGCATGCCAACATTCTGATGTCACTATTCTGAACCACCCTTTTCGTCTACGTGGCGCGCGTGCAGAACGTCTCATGCTGGATGTCTGGGTCCCACGTTCTCTGTGTATAACTTAACGTAGCGCGATGACCTTTCGCGCGAAGACTCTCGACCGATGACCTCTCGCGCGAAGACTCTCGACCGATGACCTCTCGCGCGAAGACTCTCGACCGATGACCTCTCGCGCGAAGACTCTCGACCGATGACCTCTCGCGCGAAGACTCTCGACCGATGACCTCTTCCTGGCGAACGACCGATGTCTTCCTCTGGGAGACAGCCGATGTCTTCCCTGGCGACGCCCTCATAACTCTCGCGCCTTGGCCACGTCCACATGCATCGCGCCCTGGCAATGCCCGCGTGCCTCGCGTCCGCGCGATGCCCGCATGCCCCTCGCGCCCGCGCGATGCCTGCATGCCTCTCGTGTCCGCGCGATGCCTGCATGCCTCTCGCGCCCGCGCGATGTCCACCTGGCGCTCATGTGTAGCAGGCGACCGGCGACCTCGTAGCCTTCTAAACTTAACTTTTTCCTCCCTTTCTATTCTAAATAAAAACATACTTAGAATTTATTTAAAATATAACTCTTTTATTCCAATAAATTTTTCAGGTCCTTACAGGAAGAATGGAAGAGGAAGAATGGAAGAAGAAGCTTAGACGAAAAAGAATGGAACAAGAAAAATGGAAGAAGAAGATCGGATGAAGAAGAAAGGAAGAAGAAGAATGGAAGAAAAGGAATAGACAAAGAACAATGGAAGATGAAGAATGGAAGAAGAAGATCATAAGTGGAAGAATAGAAGATCGGAAGAAGAAGAATGGAAGAAGAAGATTGGAAGAAGAATAATAGAAGAAGAAGAATGGAAGAAGAAGAATGGAAGAAGAAGAATGGAAGAAGAAGGTCGGATAAGGAAGATCGGTTGAAGAAGAATGGAGGAAAAACAATGGAAGCAGAATAATGGAGGAAGAAGAATGAAAGAAGAAGAATGGAAGAAGAACATAGAAAGAAAAAGAAGAATGAAGGAAGAAGATCGGAAGAAGAAGATAGAAAGAAAAAGAAGAATGAAGGAAGAAGATCGGAAGAAGAAGATAGAAAGAAAAAGAAGAATGAAGGAAGAAGATCGGAAGA